>CANTUQ010000099.1:1215000-1675462 GCA_947683425.1 Excoecaria cochinchinensis
GGACCAATGTCCTATTTTATCCAATAAAATCTCACTAACAAATGGAGAACTAATTTTCATAAAATGAGATCACTCATCTCGGCTTTTCAAATAAATGCCTAAAAATAGTTCCCTATTTTTTAAATCAATAAAAGGAACCAATGTTCCAAAATTCAATAAACAACCCGATTTATGTATGATAGATTTTATTTTCTTTTTAAGGTGTTTATTTATATTTATTCATATTGGGCCCTTGCAATTTAAGTTTTTGGAGCAAATTTTATTCTTGTAATTTATCTATTTATTTATCGCTTTATTTATTACTTTTCAACGTGAATGAAGTACGCTTTAATTTTAATGCATGATCGTGTGAGGAGAGAAGTGGAATTGCATTTCATTAAAAACTCGTTTATAAAACTTAATTTAACTCATTAATAAAAGTAAAGTTCCGAACACCGTCTTTGGTTTAAGACTATCAAGATTAGAGACCGCTCCCAAATTTTTGGGTGGCTACTCCAAAACACCTCAAATGTGCCTTTAGGCGTCATTAGGCTAGGTGGTTTTTTCCAATGTTCTATTGGGAGGAATGCACCTATGATATCTCATGGCGCCCATGATCAAAAAGACGCAAACCAATCTCTCGAGCCCCAAAAGGCAGGCTCAATGAGGGCCTTGCTGGTCCGGCGTGCGTCACAATGTCCAATTATTATGATTATTGTACTATAATGAGCTTAAAAGATGTGTGAATATTTGTTATTCAAGGAGATTAGTTCAAAAATGTTGTTTGTTGGATGAATTCCTTTAAGCAAGATGGACCTGTAAATTTGTAGAATTGTATGCCTATTTTTACCCAGTTACACGGCGGTCAATGATTGTGCCTGTAGTGTAATTGAGTTATGGATTGCTTAATATTGCTTTAAAACTATCTTTCACGACGGTCAAATATGTCTACCCGCCGTGTAAGTCCGTCTGCCCACCTTGTGATTTAGTTTGCCCGTCATGTAAATGGCTACTATTTTGAATATATAAATGCATGCCATTTTACACAATGGTTAGAAGATGCACAACTCTCAATACCGAACTTGTATACCTACACGAAAAAACACCCGTACTGAGCGATGGCTCAGTGGGGATATGCAAAAGCAAATAGACTTCTTACGAAGTCACAAACATTACACAATATGCATATTAATAGTACTCATGCTTATCATATGTTAACATTCAATAACAAACACTCCAAATACTTATACAATTAACATAACTATATCACTAGCATATAACTCTTCATGCACACAATCTCTAGTTTTAACAATTATCATATACAATAAGTGACGGCTTATCCTTATGACCCTCATATAATCATATATATGTACATTTAACATATCAACATGCTTTTATGGTTTACGTTCATCTAAATGTGCACAACATCACTAGATTTAGCAATACTATAAGCGATAACATATCGCTACTTTTATCATGTAATCAAGCACATATGTATACATATCATTGCATCTCTCGTGCAGTCATAATCATTCAATAGTATAGCCTAAATTCACATCGATGGTGGATACGGGTGCTCTAGATACTGATAAACGGTATCAAACATCTAGAGATCGAAGCCTCTAATCTCTAGACACCAAACGGTGACAAACTCTAGACCCAATCGGGGCCACTCTAGTAGCTGCAAACTCTAACCCTTTACAGGCATGCCTATCTATCCACTGCTATGAATCCTTCAGGCTCGACATATAAATTCTATTTACTATGTCATGTACTTTACATTACTAATATTCATTGACTTGGTCATATAGTATACAAGCATATCATAAAGTTATATTGTATACTAAGCATACCTAAAACTCATCAAGCATATCATTTGTTGACTTAAATAGGCACATTTCAACATTCACATATATAATCATTCATAATAAATTACAATACTTCACATAAAATAAAATAATTAACTTATATTCATAGCTCTGAACTGGGTCGCGCTCGCGGCAGATGTCACTCTCGCGACAGAATGCCTCTCGCCCGCGATGAAACTCGTTCTCGCAATAGAAAAAAGCATGGCAAACTTTGCCAATGGAACACTCTATCCCGCTCACAACAGAGCCTGAACACTGAGTTCAAACTCCCAACTCCACATATTTCAAACACATCTTTTTCACATACTTCCCTATATTCACATGCATGACTTCTATCATCAACCAAACATCAATTCAAGCCCAATGGCTTTCAAACAACAAGCAATTACATGCAATTAACTTTCACATACTTACTTATAAAAACATAAAATCAACATGCAATAGTTAAAACTCTATATAACTTCAAGTTGTCAATAAGCATCATGCAACTCAACAATAACAACTCATATTCATTTTTAACAACTAAAAGAGCTGTTGAACTATTTCTGTAACACCCCTTACCCGTACGTAGCAACCTACCACGACAGGCAAAGGATGTTACGCAATAAATACAAAATTAAACATACTTACATAAGAAACAGATACCAAAAATGGAATTATAAAATTTCTAACATCTAGAACCTCAATAATAGACACACACCATTATTCGCACTAAAAAATATTACAACTCATTACAAAAGCTAATAAATAAAACTTAATTACATTCCGAAAATCAATAACAAATTTCCTATAAAACTTCCATCTGACTTGTTAGCCAAAATCGCAGTGGACCGCTTGAACCAAACTTCAAACTCCTAACCTGTACGGAAAAATACCATGCTAAGCGATAACGCTTAGGGGTGTACACGGTTCGGTACAATTCGGGGATATATAAATCTCCGTATTGTATTGAAATTTCGGTTCCTAAAAATTTCGGTACAATTCGGTTCTTATAAATTTCGATACAATTCGGTACGGTTTTTTTAATTTTCGGTACAGTTCAGTTCGGTTTTTCGGTTCTTTCGGTACAAAACAAAACAATACAGTACAATACGGTATTTCAGATAATTTTAATAATTTATTTTTTAAATATTTTAAAAATTATCAATTCTTTAAATTTAAATTTTAATTCACTCCAAGAACTCAAAATAAAAATTTTCAAATTTTATTCTTAATAATATTGCTTTACAACTAAAATATTATTGACATTATTTTTAATAATCCTTGATGATGATTGGTGTGTTAATCATATATTAATTAAGTTTCTGATAATAAAAATTATACATATTATTATCTTCAATCATATATGAATTTATAAAAATAAATTGGTTTTGTTTGCAATTTATATAGAAACACTTGAGGTAGATTATTTATACATTTCATTATGTCAACCAAAAAGTGCATAGTAAATATGAAATAAAATTTTAATAGTAATGGCAAAAGTTTTGACATATATTAATTCATATTATAGTAGTGGAAGGAAATTCTAGTTATTTTTTTGGATATATAGAGACTTTAAACTATATATAAAATGTGTACTATATTTATAATTTTGACATATATATTAAATATAGGGGGTTTTGACTAAATATAATATTTTATCCGTATTTAATTACTCATATAGATAATTAGATATTGTGCTAGATATAAATGGGTATTAGTTGAGTGATATTAAATATAAATCAAATTAATTAATAAGAAAATTACATACACATATAATTAGTTATATATATAGTCTTAGCTAATTATATTTAGAGAATAGAAGATGGTTCTATGAACTATGATTATATTTAGGATTTATTCACATTTATTATCTTCACTCAATTATTATATTCAATTTTATTAAATTTGGCTTAACAATTAAGAGATTGTTAATTACTATTATAGTCAATAGTTATATTATAAAGGTGAATGTGAAATGCAACCATCTTTTTATAGGTTTCGTAGTTTAATATAATATATAATTAATAATACATATTGAACTTGAACAATTACTTTATGTCTTAATTTTTTTTTATCAAATTATCCATATATAGAACAATTTTCATGAAAAATAAAATATTGTAATAATGAAAAACCAACATTTTTATAATACTAATTACTAAGCTAATTAAATTATTCGTAAGATTATTATATTCTTATATATTTGTATTAATTGGTAAAATTTCATTGATACAATAATTGTATATAATTATACTATTAAAATACATAATCAATTACTCATATAAATATTATGCCAAAAATAGATGAGTATTGGTTGAGTGATGCTAAAAATAAATTGAATTATTGATAAGGTGATTAATATTATATACCCATACATTTACATCAATTGGTAAAATTTCATTTTTAATACATGTTTATTTATAAATAGATTTTTAATTTACATACTCATATAAAAATTGTGACGAAAATAGATAAATATTAGTTGAATGACACTAAAAGTAAATAAAATTAATTGCATATTCATATAGATATAGTAATTAAATTTATCAAATTAATAATTAAAATATCCATTTTAATTTATTAACTATTTATTATATTAATTTAGTGCATTAAAATATTTAATACAAATAATTATGAAACAAAATTTATATAATAAATATATAATATAAATTATAAATAATATTTATATATAAATTACTAGTATTATATATAATAAGTAATAAATATCGGTTCTTTCGGTCCAATTCGGTTCCAAAACAGTTCGGTACTGTTCAATACGGTTCTCGGTCCGGTTCCAGTACAATTCGGTTCGGTTCTAGTCAAAAAGTCAACGGTACAATTCGGTTCGGTTCTAGTCAAAAAAGTCAACGGTACAATTCGGTTCTGGATCTTTTTCTTCGGAATTTCGGTTCGGTACAGAAAGATCCAGACCCGTGTACACCCCTAATAACGCTTAGTAGGGAAAACAACAAAGTAATAACCAACCAGTCACAGTGATCAGTGATATGAACACATGCATAAGCAATATATATACATAAGCATACAGGTACCGGTTAGAGTTAGCACAGATTACATTATTATCTTCATTTGAAAATAGAAGCTATTTTATATGCACGTACATCTTATTTACCAAAAACAGAAAATACTTTATTACTTTTTAACTATACATACCTTACACATACTCGTTATTTGTCTAAATCATTTAATTAACCATATTAATAGTTACACCTCATTGGTTACCGAAAATACATTTTACTAGTTAGAAAATATTAAGTCTTACCAACTCCCATTATTACTAATAGTTCCAAAATCATGCAGATTATAGTGTTACTACTTAGGTCAAAACATTTCATTTGCTCAAACCATTACTTATTCAAAACTAAACAAAACACTTTAATTCTCAGATTTGGTTCAGGCATGAAATAATCATTCCAAGCTTCCTACGTATCCCCATTGTGGAAAATCAGAACCACGTAGTTCTACAGAAAATCTTATATATAAATATTCCAAATTAATCTTAATTCATTTACTAAATTCAATTATCTATATCGTGCTTACCATTTTATTTTCCTTATTTACTAATCGATATGTATATAGTTACTGTATTCATTAAGAACCAACAACAATCCACATAGATTCCTTACCGATATACTTACCCAGGCTAAAGTCCAGAAGGCAGATAACACACAACATACATGTATTCTCATTTATACATATAAACGAATATATTCATAACATCCATTTATAGACAAATCAATTATAACAGATATGCATATCCAATACTTCAATAAGTCTCTACCAAGACATCATATGGGCACTCATACCCATAACTTTTAAACAAATTAATAACATACATTTTCACATACAAATTCTTATGCAATCAGGATTCATTCAGACAAGCCTATTTGAACAAACATTATTTGTTATATCTCTTTTTATTTACGGACATTGGCTTATTATACAAAACACATAGGTACCCGAAGGTACCACACATTTCCACATAAGTGTCCAAAAAGGATCCAGAACATATAAGTGCGTAAAGCACAACCTCATATGATATATATATATATATATATATATATATATATATATATATATATATATCAAAAACATATTCGATGCTCATTCACATATCTTTTTGCAATCTTTACAAAACTTATCAATTAATCACATTCTTTCATTCTTTTAGTTGCCTGCTAAGTCAAAGGGGTGGATAAGCGAGTAAATGCATAGATACCCGAAGGTACCAACAATTCTTTCATAACGCATGGATATGCGAAGATATCAAAAATAATTCTTTTCTTTTCATTTCAAAATATTTTCGCATTGGGGGATCTTAAACAAGATCCAAACACATTGAGGATCACGAGAACCCAAACGGGGACCTGATCAGGGTCCAAAACCAAAGGGGCTACAGCTAACAGAACTCTATAGGCATGCTTATCTATCCACGACTTGACTGACGCAGGCTAAACACATATGTTTCATTTAAATACTTTTAACATTCTTTTATATTCACATAGGCACATGAATTCTTTTATATTCACATAGGCACATGCATTCATATACTTGCATATCATTTGCACTAATCACATTTATCATATTCAAAACTTATCATGTATTGCTTCATAGATTAAAGTATTCATATGAACACATTAAACGTAATCACATTATTAATCATTATGCACTCATTTAAACTTAACAAATAAGTTTACATTTCATTACACATATACATTTACAACCCAATAATGGTAGATCAAATTCACATATTTCAGTAATTACTATGCATGGGAACACATTAAATAATTCACATTTTAAATCATATATGCCTAACATTAGTGAGAAACCATGCAAAGAAGAAGCTTTTCAAAAACAGTTTTAGGCAAAGAGGTCTGTCGCGCTCGCGACAGACGAGGCCCAAGAGGCGATCACGAGTCGTGCTCAATGTCACGACTCGTGAAGGCAAAATAGGCAAAGCGTATCAGAAGAACAAAGGAAGTCGGGTGAAGGAAAGGAGGGCACGACTCGTGACAGTTATCACAAGTCGTGCTCAAGGGTCACGACTTATGAAGATCACCACGAGTCGTGAAAGTCCTCACGACTCGTGAGGGGGCCAAGGCAATGCCGAGTTGTGAAGCTTAACATGACTTGTGCCAAGGCCAACCCATCCTATCGAGTCGTGAAGCTTGACACAACTCATGCAGTCCTCCTCTGATAGCTTGACTACTCGTGAGATGCTGGAATTACCCGGCTCTATCGCACTCGCGACAGAGTCGTGTTTTCCAAATCTCTAGCGATAGGGGTGTATACAGTTCGGTCCAATTCGGTCCTTTACAAATCTTCGTATTGTATTGAAATTTCGGTTCTTATAAATTTCGGTACAGTTCAGTACAGTTCTTATAATTTTCGGTATAATTCAGTTCGGTTTTTCGGTTCTTTCGGAACAAAATAATACAATACAGTATTTCAGAAAATTCAATGTTTTTAAAGATTTGCAACATAAATATACACAATAATAAATACAAATATAATTAAAATATCTCAATAAAGACATACAAAATTTAAAAATTAACACTCGATAGTCTTTCTCTGCATGATGCCCGCATTGATTTGAGGGTCCTTAGTAATATCTAAAAATAATAACAAAAAAATTAAATATTAGACCAAAAAACAATCTAAATATTAAATAAACAATTTAAAAATTTATGAGAATATAATAATTACCTGATTCAAATTTTTCAAATTTCTCTGTTGATGCCTCTGAAGCTAAAATTGTAGCCTATCTCAACCAATTTTGGCAACAAGTAAGCACCTCGGCTGCAATCGGAGTTAAAGAACTTCTAAATTTATCCAAAGTTCTCCCTCTAGTGCTAAAAGCTAATTGAGAACCTACAGTTGAGCATTGAACAGACAAAACATCTCTTGCAACTTTAGCCAAAATTGGATAATTTGGCTCATTAATCTTCCACCAACTCAAAATGTCAAAATCAGGAGAATATTTTACTAATTTATCAGTCAAATAAAAATCTAAATCTCCTTGAGACACAACTTGCTCGTTATCCTCATTTTCTAAAAACCATGCATTAACATCATCAGAATTAGGTGTTGGGATTACACTTTGATTAACATGTAATTCTTCCATTTTTTCGTGTTCTTCTATGAGTCCATTCAAAGCAATTGTAACTTTAGAAACTAATTTCTCTGACTCATGCTCACCATAAAAAGCTGTGTACTTTGAAACTATAAATTTCATTTTGAATCTAGGATCTAAGACCACAGCTATGAAAAGAATGATATTCATCTTGTTAATCGAACCCCAATACTTGTCAAATTTTAACTGCATTTATTTCCCCATTTCCATTAAAGAGTCATCACCACTAGTTTGAGAAGATTGCAACAAATTCAAAATACACACAATCTCTGGAAAATACAAGTTTGAAGTTGAATATAATGACCCAGATAATTTGCAAGTCACATCATAAAATCTTTTCAGAAATTTTATGAGAGTTGTGACTTGTTTCCAATTAGCCTCAGTGAAATAAGCACGCCCAAACTCAATGAAATATTTGCTATCTATATCCTCCAACTTATCAAATGCCTTTTGATACCCCAAAGCAATGTCTAACATCAAGTATGTTGAATTCTACCTAGTTGGGCAATCTATGATCAAACTCTTTGCATAATTCATGTTTACTGTCTCACAAGATTTTTTAAAAGAATCTAACCTTTGAGGACTGCTTCTAACATACTTGATAATATCTCTAACCTTTTTAATAGACTCTTCAACACATTTAAGCCCATCTTTCACAATAAGGTTTAAGATGTGAGCACAACATCTCATGTGAAAAGTTTCACCACCCAAAACAAATGCATCTCTCTTACATAATTTATTTTTCAACTGTTGAATTATCGTATCATTGGATGTTGCATTATCTGCAGTTATACACATCACTTTGGTCAAACCCCAATCATCTATACAATTATCAACAACCACCCCAACATTACTTCCTTTATGACTTTTAATAACACAAAAATTCAAGATTCTTTTATGCATCTTCCAATTTAAATCAATAAAATGAGAAGTTAAGCACAAATATGATACATTTTGAATGCTAGTCCAAGTATCAGTTGTCATAGAAACTCTTTTGCATTCAATTTTAAGAAAATCTTCCAATTTGTCTCGCTCTTTTATAAAAAGAGAACAACATCTTCTAGCAATAGTCACTCTAGATGGAATTTTAAATTCAGGATAAATTGCTTCAATAAATTCCTTAAAACCCTCATGTTCAACAAAATTAAATGGTAATTCATCCCTAATGATCATCCTAATTAAAGCTTCTGTATAAGCCTTTTGATCAAATTTCCAACTAACTAATGGTGTGTCATTACCGGACCCCACAAAACCCAGAGTTATCGGTGTCTTATCCTTACTTTTAAATGCAATCGCTAACTCTTTTTTTTTGGAAATTTTTTACAGCTTTCCCTTAAATGTTTCCACAATCCTGAAGTGCCTATATCACTCTTCCCTTGATAATCTTTACCACACCACTTACATGTAGCCCTCCCAGTTTCGTTACCATTAGCATCAACCAATCTATCAAAATGCTCCCAAACACTAGACCTAGTTTTTTTATTTGCAGGAAGATTAGAAGAATTAGTATTACCTGCTAAATTTAGACTTGCAGAAGAATCGATTTGTGGGATTGCGGGCGGAGGACCCATAACTTCATCAGTTGATGGCTCTGAACATTTTCTTTTATTCAATGAAGAAGAGCTAGTGAGCTAGAAACTTTCTTCATTTTTCTATCAGCCAATTCTGCATGCAACATTAAGAGTGATTATAAGCACACAGGAAGGTACTAATATAAGAAAATATCTACTGCTGATAAAATTATGCTAATCATGCTAAATAGAATAATTATGCAAAAAATAATCACAGAATGCTAATTATGCTAAACAAAATAATGTGCCTTTTATAGCAAAAAATCAAAACCAAAAGGCAAATTAAAATTCAAAGATTACTTTTGACTACATAATTAGCTTTTAACGACATAATTTCCTACTATTTTTATAAGATAAAATTTTTATTTTTTTCAGATAATTTTTATAAGATGATTTCCTACTGATTTTATAAGATAAATTTTGAATTTGACTTTTGGCAATCTAATTAAATTAATCTATCTAATGCATATTTGGATTAGTTAATTAATATTTGGTAATGAATTAAAGAGTACAATTGACATTTCAAGTATGGTTTGCTAAATGTCTATTGTGAGCCTATTATCTTATGATTCTTCTCCTTTCTTTTAAATCAAATTTCATTAACTCTCTGTAATCTTTCTAACTTTATATTATAAAGTTTCATCATTCCATCTTATACTTTTATTTTGTTTCTATATAATTAATTTACTTGAGATTTTAATTCATGAATCTCATAGTTTTAAAACCAATCCAATATTATTATCACTTCACAAAGTATGATTAATTAATATGTATAAAATCAAAAAGTTATTTTTCCCATTTTTTTAGCACTACTGTTCTTATATTAAGATTGTATAATCTCAAATTTAGACCTCAGTTAGACCCTTTAACACACATTTTTTAGCCCTAAAAAACATACTATGTAAGCATTACCATATTACCATTACCATTCCTATATATATATATATTGGTTGTCATTGCACAGGAAAGGTAAACAAAAGAATGGGTGGATTGGATTCTAGTGTTAGAATCATTTTGACAATGTCATTAGAACCTCTAATAACACCAAGCAAGGGGTAGATGTTGCCACATATACACGAACATTTCTTGGTAAAGTATTAACTATCTTTCTTGACATATTAGACATTTAATCATCAGAATTTATAATATATTCTACCATGATTAATTAATAATAAAGACACTGTAATACCATACAGGATTAATTAATTAAGTAATTTTATACCGTAGTATTGGAAAGAGAGAGAGAGAGAGAGAGAGGACATAATCAAATGGCATTCAGTATCAATCCACCATGCAACTTTCTTTTTGGTTTCAAAAGTTGCATAATTGTTCTAAATTTGAGTGCATTATGAGAGAGAGAAATGCAAGAGAATGTCTAATCCAAATGTAAAATTCATCATAAAGAATATAATATTTGCCTCTAAGGAAGGAATATCTTAGTTCAAAACTATTAAATCATTTTCTTCTATTAATATAATATAACCGATTGATATAAAAACCAAGATGGTGGGACTTCATTTGCAAAATATAACTATGACTAGATGCACACCATACCACCAATATAAAGGACTGATTAAGCATATTAAGAAAATATCTACTGTTATTATTACATTATTCACAAAGTTATAGCTATTCAACAAGCCTAAAGACTAGCATGGCACAACAGGTAGGAATAGAAATTAATCAACTCACCCAGCCAAAAATAAGGGATACAGCAGATGGGATTTGGAGACAGAGAAGATATTAGCACCGAGAAGGTATTAAGCTGTAAAAAATTGGAGCATAACTCAACCTTTTAATTCATATGTTATAGAAGGACTTAATCTTCAAATACAGGAATTCAAACTATACAAGTAAGGAAACGATAAAGAATGAAGGGTTAATCATCCATAAGGCATTCAGCTAATCATTTGAAACAATAAGTATTTCCTATACTCTTATAAACCATTCAATCTATAAATGTAGAATTTCCTGCACATTCATGGCTAACAAAAAAACACCAATGCAACAAGAGAATTCTGTGGTTTTTCCATTTCAAGATAGGTCATTGATATTTTGAATTCCGAAAGCAAATGAGAAAAAATAAAGCAGAGAACTTTTACATTATATAAACAGACCCCTTATACCCATTAGTCTTTAGATTAAAAGATATATACAAAGAAATCTAACAGAGTAAAGAAAGCACTGGAATTCAAGGCAACATGCAGAGAAAAAGATGATAACTATACCTGGAGACATAGAAGAAGAGACAGCAGATGCGATTTGAAGACAGAGAAGAAGAGGTAGCCGATGAGATTTTGAGATAGCAAGCAGATTGCAGATTTCTACACAGACAAGGAGAAGCAACAGATGAGATTTTGAGATAGAGAAAAAGAGGCAGCGGATCATATAGCCAGTAGATGCGATTTCTAAATAGAGAAAGAGAGGTAGCACAGATGCAATTTCTAGAGAAGGAGAGGCAACAGGTTCAATTTCTAGAGAGGGAACAGAGAGGGAGAGGCAGAAGACACAATTTGGAGATAGAGAGGGGGAGGTAGCATATGCATTTTGGAGACATAGAGTGAGACGCAAAGCACGATTTAGGGTTTTTTGAACTGGTTTTTCATTTTCTTTTATATATATATATATATATATATATATATATATATATATATATATATTTATTTATTTATATATAAAGAATTATATAAAACCAATCGATTAATAAAATCAATGGTTTTTTGAAATCGAAAATTGAAACTTAAAATAAATGTAACAAATCATTTAATTGTATATAATTATATTATTAAAATATATTATCAATTAATCACATAGCTATTATGTCAAATATAAATAAGTGACATTAAAAGTAAATGAATTTAAAAGTATTGTGCTAAATACATATGAGTATTAATTGAGTAACGCTAAAAATAAAAAATAAAAATTTTATTATAAATAATTATATATAATTTCATTTTTAATTTACATATTTATATAGGTATTGTGATAAAAATAGATAACTATTAGTTGAGTGGCACTAAAAGTAAATGAAATTAATTAATAAAGTGATTATATAATAAATTATTCAGTTGTATATAATTACATTATTAAAATAAATTATCACTTATTTAAATAGATATTGTACCAAAAATAGATAAATACTAATTGAGTGACACTAAATATAAATGAAACTAATTGATAAGGTAATTATATATACAGTTTTGGCTAATTATGTAGTTAGGATCCATCCACATATATTATCTTAACTCACTTATTATACTCAATTTCACTGAATTTGGCTTAACAGTTAAAATATATATTATTAATTAATATTATAGTTAATAGCTATAAGGGTGAATATAAAAGTAGCAATAAAAGTAAATAAAATAAATAGTAAAGTGATTGTGTATATAAATATTTGTACAAAAAGAAAAATTAAGTATTAGTTGAGTGATATTAGAGTTAAATTAAATTAAATACGAATTGGTTAAATTTAATTATATAATTAAATTATTAATTTATAACTCAATTACTCATATAAGTATTGTGTCAAAATAAATAAATATTAGTTGAGTGATACTAAAAACAAATGAAATTAATTGGTAGGGTAATTATATATTTATATAATCACATAAATTGAATTAGTAAATTTTATTATATATAATAATTATATTATTAATTTATATGCTCAATTATTCATATAGGTATTGTACAAAAAATATATGAGTATTAGTTGAGTAATACTAAAAATAAATGAAATTAATTGGTAAGGTTATTATATACTTATATAGTTATATTAATTAGTAAAATTTAATTATATATAATTAATTATTAACTTACAACTCAATTACTTATATATGTATTGTATCAAAATATATAAATACTAGTTGAGTAATATTAAAAGTAAATGAAATCAATTGGTAAGGTGATTATATACTCATATAATTAAATTAATTAGTAAAATTTCATTGATATAATAATTATATTTGGGTGTCTATATAAATATTTGTACAAAATGAAAAACTATGTAGTAATTGAGTGATACTAAACGTAAATTAAATTAAACACAAATTATTTTATTTACATATTCATATAGATATGATAATTAAATTTATCTTATTAATAATCAAAATATTTATTTTAATTTATTAACTATTTATTATATTAATTTCATGCATTAAAATATTTAATACAAATAATTATGAAGTTAAATTTATATAATAACTATATAATAGAAATTATAAATAATATTTACATATAAATTATTAGTATTATATATAATAATTAATAAATATCGGTTTTTTCGGTTCAGTTCTGTTCAAAACAGTTCGGTACGGTTCTCTATTCGGTTCAGTTTTAGTCAAAAAGTCAACAGTACAATTCGGTTCAGTTCTAGTCAAAAAAGTCAACAGTACAATTCGGTTTTGGATCTTTTTCTTTGATATTTCGGTTCGGTAAAAGAAGATCCAGAACCGTGTACACCCCTATCTAGCGATACTGCACTAATCCTTTCATTCAAAACTCATACCCAAAACTCCCATTCGATTCAAACTTTAACACAACACAAATCATTCATTTAAAACCTCATAATTAACACAAAACCCAACTTTTATACCATTAAACACAATTAAATCATACTATTAACATTATCAAAATCCCCAATTAACAAAACCAGTAGTTTTTGCTGCAAAACTTACTCAATTCCTTACCTTGGTTCAAAACTCACAATCAAAACATCTAAACACAAATTATCCAAAACCCATAACATTAAAACATACTTCAACAACTTTAAGTTCATAATTATCCAGAAAATCAACCAAAGATCAACACAATCAAATAATACACCAAAACCTAAATTCCCATACCTCAACTCCTTTGCTCCTAATAGCTTTTCTTGGTTGAACATTCTTGTTCCAAAACTCTCATCAAAACACACACACAAATATACAAAACATGAATCTAGGGTTTTTGCTAAACAAGAAATAACAACATAAATCAAAACTTATAACTTACCTTTCTAACAAAATCTTCACTTAAATCATTTGATCTTACAAACTTCATCATCTAAATCTTGGACTTTAATCTAAGAGAGAGAGTAGATGGTGGTGAAACACGAAGAAAAGAAGAAGAAGAAGAAGAAGAAGAGAGAGAGAGAGAGAGGAAGCACGGGAGAACGAGAGAGGGGAAGAGCAGATTTTCTACCCTCTTTCTCCTTCTCTCTCTTCTTTTATACCTCTTCTCACCTCTTGCCACTTGTCACCCTGCCATAGGTCCAAATTAGATATTTGTGTTAAATTCCTCTATCAATCCTTCAACTCTCTCCAATCCTCATGTATTGATATCTATACTTTATAATCCTTCACATTGGCCCACATAATTAATTTTATTCTTTCAATCAAGTCCTAATCCTATACTTCACAATTATATAATTGGCCGTACTTGCCGAAACTTTTACATTAATTCCAAACTTGTCCATTCAGCACACTCAACACTACACTTGTATAATTTTGTTCACTACTAACCTTTATTAAGCACAAATCCTTCTAGGGTATATTTCAGGGTGTTACAATTTCAAAGCTCACAAATTTCCAACTATATAAAACATGCATCTATTAACAAAAATCACATAAAATCCTAAACAAATCAAACATGCATCTATCAAAGAAAAATGCATAGAATCCCAAACCTCAGAATGAAGGTTGATCAACTTTCTCTCTAACTTAGACCTTGTCTTTGCCCTTGTCTCTTCTCTTATCCACGGCTTCTTGCACCAAAACTCGCTTAATCTATAAACCAAAACATTCAAGACCACTGCAAAATAGTGAACAAAAAGAAGTAGAAGATAAATCAAACTTCCAAACTCCACACTTACCTTTCCAATAATCACTTAACCTCTTCAAATCAATCCAAAACTCTTAAAAATCAAACCAGAAGAAGAAGCTTGCTAAGAAATGAGAAAGAAAAATGGAGGAAGAAGAACAAAGAGAAAGAAAGAGAGAGAAATGGAGGAAACGGGACCAATATCTCACTCCACTAACTCACTTAAATTGCATGTGGCTACTTAGGTGGCAAGCTCTCAACAAGCCACATGGCAAGTCTTTAGCAAATAACCACTAAGTCCTTGGCCAAACTCCACTTAATCGCTCTTCTTAATTTTCTCTTTCAAAAACTTTAATTCCTTTCAATCACGTCCTCACTTATACCATAACTCATACTTAAACAATTACACTGGTACCCTTACTATACAATTATCACTACAAATCCTTCTAGGTTTCAATTTGGGTCATTACAGTAATAGTATGTTATAGTGAATTATGAGCATATAATGCATATATAACCATCACATAAAATAATTTGTGTATGTTATATCGACATGGTTAATTTATTTAATATTTGATTAATTAAGATAACATGTTTAATGCATGTAGCACCCTTTTATCCTCCTAAGGGGTATAGGGGTGTTACAAAAAGGTCAAACCTAAGTAGTATGCATAATTATTATATAAAAATAGAATGATATAATAATTGCAATCTTCATCCGGCCCCCTCTTGCTCTATTATTTATGATCTTCTTTTATTATTCTAATTCTATTCTATGTCCCCTCTTGCTCCATTATTTATGATCTTCTTTTATTATTCTAATTCTATTCTATGTAATCTAATTACATCTTACAAATAGAATAATATAAAGAAGAAATAATTGGCCGAGACATGAAAGTCTCCATGGGCCGAAATATCCATTATGCTTAATCACATTGAAATTTAGTCCATAACTATCTATCATATCAAACATACATCCTTATATGCAATTCTAATGCATAAAATTAATGCCATACATGGAATACTTAACTTGTTTTAACTCTTAAAATAATATATGAGTTATGATCTTAGTGTGATCAAGTTTAGAAAAGTATCCAAATTAGGAAACTATTTTTATTTTTGAAAACTATCCATTTTAGGAAACTTTTTCATGCATGTGTTCTTGTCTTAGCTATCCATTTAATTAATTATTAAATTGATTATTTAATTAATTAATCTTATTAAAATAATTAAGAATCATTTTGGGTCAAACTTTATGGTGAGCTGCACACCATAAAACCTAACCAAGTGTTCACACACAAACTAGTTTTGTGTATTTGGGCAATTTGGGCTTTGAGAATGGGCTATGGGTGTACCAAGCACACTCCAACCCCCAAAACCCATTAATAATCTTAATTAGGGTCTGTAATATTAATTTAAATTAACTTATTAGGCCCACCAAGTCATCTGTTAATTTAAATCAAGCCTTCAGGCTCAATTAAGTCCATCAACTGGTTTCAGCTTACTAATTTCAATCCAATTGATTTGGGGCCCATTTTAATTAATAAAATTAATTAAAAAAATTTAATATATATTATGTATCTAAAAATTAAGATCAAATTTCGTTCTATCCAAGAACTAATCAAGAACACACAAAGAACACAGTTTATTGAACTTTTCAGTAAAACTAGTTTTCATGCAAAACTTAACCGATTTCGATTCCCTTTGATCATATGGCTTAATATCATATATTAAAAACATAAATTATCATAAAAATAATTTTTACATGGATCAAAATATGAATCAAATTAGAACAACCCCTTTTCAATTGTTCTACTGCACAGAAAACTTTTCTCTGTAGAAAATTTTTAGTTCTTTCCCTTTTTTTATTTTAATCACACAAGTACAAAAATCAATATTACTTAATCTAACATTCATGAACATAAAAATCAAAATTTTGAAAAATTTGTGAAATAAATAACTCATAAATAGAAAGTTACTCTGCATAATAAATAAAATATAATTTCATGGCAAAATCTAGCTCTGATACTATGTTGAATTTTTAGCTAGTTACATGCATCTCATATATAAATTAAAATTAAAATTTTTTAACCAAGCTAACAAAGATCATGCCATGAAATTATTTAAGCTAACTAAATGTTAGAAATATCACATGTTGAGTTTTGTTTAACAGTTAATTTTCCTTTGCACTGGATTGTCATAAAACATAGTATCCAATGCCAAACACCTCCAATGATCGTCCATACTAGAGAAGGAATAAACAAATAAATAAATAATTTGGATTAACAGAAACAGTCAAAAATTCTCTGTGAACTAGAGAGAGAATTTGGCCAAGAGAGGGAGAGATGGAGAGGAAATCTGATTTTTTTGTTGTTCAATTCTGTTCCCACTCCATTACTACTTATATACTCTAAGTTAAAAGCAGAATTCTAGTAGGATTAGAAATTTAAAAGAGCTGGAGTATTAACTCATAATTAATGCTTAATTAATTAAATATATTTAATTAAATCCAGTATGGGCCTCCACAACAAGGCCCATGCGCAAAAGCCCACATGCTAGGCTTTCTTGCACGGACTTAGATTTAATTACCATAATAGATTTCAAATCTAATCAAATTAAATATGTAAAGTCCATAACACTTATATACCATATTTAATTTAACTTGGTCTAAGAAATAGGCCATTAAGGCCTTCTATTTGTTGTCTGCGCAAAAGCCACACCGAGTGGGCTTCCGCATAGATGACTTTCTTTCTCGACCTAATTTTAATTCTCTAATTGATTCAAAATTATTATTTCGGTCCTATAACATTCATAGTCCAATAATATTTTATTTTAGATCAGAATGGACAGTTTGGTCTATTATTTCAGACCATACTCATAAGCTCCATGAACTTTCTGCCGACTTTTCTGTGCATGCATAATTAATTAAATTCTTTTAATTAATTATTTCTTTCTTTATTTTCTCTATCCATAATAATGTCAAACATTATTACATTTGTATTTTTATCATTTTACCTTTTTCCTATAGGTAAGTGGCCTATTGGATTTTTCGATCCACTTAGCAATACAAACATAATTGCAATTAATAAATTATATGATTTAAAATATTTAAGTCATTATATTAATCCTCTAATTAATATTTACATATATGTTCATTGATGCGGGTCAAATTGTATACCCTAGTCTCTAAGATTTAATATAGAGCAAGTAGGGTGTCGAACACTAGGAACTCAAGAGAAATTTTATATTAACTGAATAGATACTTAGATGGATAGGCAAATAATATCAAGGAAGTTGAAATGTTCTGCTATTCCTATAATTATTACGAATTACAAATTACTCTAATGAAACTAAGTTAACTAATGAGAAATTCAAACAATATATAGTAATGCATATTAGAATTACATATGAGAATAAATCAAAAACTTTAACCATAGACAACACATAATGCATACAATGATTGGAGAATATAGCCAATGATCCTTAAAAGCAACTCTCATTGTCAATTAAAGGTATTTTCATTTAGAGTTTACAAGCACTCTCATGACATTGTAGAGATAAACAAAAATCATTAAGTTCTATACTAATTCTTTAACCCCTTAAAGTGAATTTCTTATCTCCGAGTACTTTCCTAACCTTTAAGTAAGTTCAATTGTTTTTCCGCCAAAATGCCATAACTCTTATTGTGAACAATTTGATTTACAAGTTACATATGGTGATCTAGCATATATAACACATTCCATACTCAATTAAACTTAAATCATTCATGCATTTTAAAAGATGGAAAATATAGTTCTTAATATTAATTCATCATTGTAATTTTAATACACAAAGACTTAACTAAAGTACATATTATCTAAAATCAAACAATAACAAGAAAGAGTTCTAAACATCAAACAAATAATAAGAGAAAATAGAGAAGAATTTGGTTGATGAATCTCTTCAATACTTTCCAGGAAATTTACTTGATGTTAATTAAACCTCTTTGTATTTTTCTTGTTTCTTTGACTCTGTCTTCTTGTCATTCTCGTTCTCTCCCCCTTCTAGAAGTTACTTGCATATATTTATAGGCCTCTAGCAACCCTTTTTGTGCCTCTTGCGAATGGTTGTAAACATGAAAAGGTGGCTTAAAAGGATGTGATGAAACGAGATAACGCTTGGGAGGGAGTGCTGGTGCCGACTCATGCGTGAATCTTCACCTTCAGTCTCTATCACAACTCGTGATGCTGGCCTTCCTTCTTGTCACAAGTCATCATGAATGTACCGAGTCGTGACCATTGCTCTCTATCACGACTCGTGATGAATGTGTCGAGTCGTGACCTTCTTCTTCTCTTCCTCTTTTGCTCTACTCATCATCCTTCTCCAATGAACTCAATTGCATTTCATATTAAGTGATTCCTACAAACACACAAACTAAATTAAAACAACTAAAAGCCAAGTATAAATTACACAAATGCAAACATAAAACTAAGAAAAAGGTAAAGAAAGCTATCCTAAAACTATATTGTTTTCATATTAACATGCATGTACAAATCATGAAAGGCTTCTAGTCAAATATCATGACTACTCAAGCGATAGAAAAGTCGAATGATTTTGACTGAACCTTTTCATAGAACAGTTACTGTGCAATTACTCCTCTCACCATACTCTATCACATTTAGGTTTTGAGTATGGAATGTGTCAAGTCATTTAAACCTAAATAAATTTGCTCTAATAATTTAACCATTATTCTTAAAATGCCCCTTGTCGATCTCATCCACCTTGGCATTCTACTCTGACTAAAGATTCTCTGAACAAACGTATTATAGAACTTGTGATATAACTCCCTTAATAAATCTGGTATGGTGAATCATTTATTAATCACTCAACTATCTTCAAGTAGGTCATGATATACTTAACCTCCTAACTATGTTCACCCTCCCCCCCCCCCCCCCCCCCAATAGAGGTAAGTAGTTATAGAGTTAAGGTATATCACTCACTACTTAAGATAACTTTGGTGATCTCAAGTTTATGATAGTTGCACCACTACTATGTAGAGATTCCTCACTAACATAAATTTAATGTCCATGTGAGGATTCCCATGGCAAGTCTCCAATGTACTTGTTTTTTTAACAAACATCCACTGTGTAATGGTTCAAATACCGGGTTAGTCAAGAATAGTGATTTCCCAATAGTGAATAGTACTTTGGGGATGAAAAGTACACCTGGAAGTGAAAAATACTTTATTTAACTATTAGAAAATATAAGTTATAGTGAGTTCAACGTTAAAATTTGGAGTGAAACATAGGTCAAATAGACTTCTAAAAGTCAGAAATAAGAAAAAGTAACGGGTTCTATTTTAATAGTAACTAGGTTGACTGCGAGTTTGACCGAACCATAGAGGATGCTACGGACCTTAGAAAAATGATCTAAGAATATGGACGTACTCGTATTAATGAGTAGAATCATATGGTAATGAAAAATTAAATTTTGGTGACACTGAAAACTTGGGTTATCGGACTGGTAAATAGTTACCAGACCGAGAAATGGTGTCCGATTGACCCCAAAATATTATTGGAGTCTAATGAATATGTGTTAAGAAGTCATTTTTATGAGAAATTAAGTTTAGACAGTAAGAAAAAGATATGATTTCGGTTTGAATAGTACTCGATTTGACCGGAGGTTTGATTGAGACTTTAAAAATAGTAAATGATCTTTAAAAATTGTAGGAATTTCAAGATAGGCTCTAAATAATATTTAGAAATTTTTGGTAGTGAAAATGGAATTTTTTGAGAATACTGAAAATTTACTGATCGGACTGATTTGATTAAATCGAACCAAAAATAGATTTTGATTGAGTTAAAATTTTGTGTACAGTCTAGTTTTTACATGATTTGAATTATGGAATCAAATTTAAATTGATTTGGAGTTGGGAAGCGAGAAAACCATAGAAAAAGTGCATAATGGGCTTAAAAGTGCAATTGGACTTTATAGGTTGGACTACTTTGGGCCACTATAAAAAAACTTAAATGACAGATTTGTAGTTGTGTAGTCCTTATCTTCTTCTGCCCTTCTCCCCCTTAGATGGCCGAATTCACTCCCTCCTCCTCCTCTCTCAAATTTCTTCGTTCTTGCCCCAATTCCTTGCTTAATTCAAGTGTCCTAAAGTTAATTCAACCCCTCTATGAGATTATAGCAACCTCTAGAATCCATTTGATGGATTAAAAGTAAGAAAAAACAAGTATCGAAGGTTATGTCTCAAAATGAAGGTAAGAGATTTAGATGGTTTTAATTTGATTTAATTATTTCTATGAGTACTCTAAGATGTCTAGAGCATGTTTATAAGGTTATATGTGATTAAAAAAAAAAAGAAAGAAAATTGATGAATGTTTATTTGTTGTGTAATTTTGGCCATGTGGAGGAAACTGAAGGAAAATGGCTTTTTAAAGGTTAAAGGCAAAGATTAAAGAGCTTATGAAGGCTATAGCATGGATATGAGGTTTGTGATTACCTAATCCATGAATTTCCTTTGGAAAATTAGGGTTTGATGTTATGTTTTTATGGTGACTATGTGTGATTTGCATGTATAATTGAAATTGAGGTGATAATTGAGCTTAGGGAGGATAGCTAAGAAAATTAGAGTGATTAAAGTGAAAGAAAACTATGTGTAAGTGTTAGACATAATGTGGCATAATGGTATACTTAGGTATATTTAAGGTATACCTAGTGATTAAGTGAAATTAAATGGTAAATACATGTAAATTGGAGCTTAATCTAGTGAAATTAGTAATAAATAGATGAAAACTAAAATGCTAAGGTGGTCGAATGGGCTAAGTAAGGAAATGTAATAGGTTATATGATATACATGTTATATGAGATGTGAATTGAGTAAATGAATGAATTAGAAGTGAAAAGGAAAGTTTAGTGAAAATAAATACATGAAAAATAGAATGATTGACTTAAATGAATTTATGTTAAATGTAAGCTTGTTTGAGTATAAACTTAGAAAAGTGATTAAGAACCTTTAAAATGATAATTAGAATGGTAAAATGAAATTAAAAGAAATTGTAAGGTGAAGAGCCTTCCTTGGCCGAATGAACCCTTAGTGCATACTAAGGTATAAATTGTGCATAAGTGAAATTTAATGGCCGAATGAAGCCTCTCGTTGTTTGTTATCATCAATTGAGGCTTTAAACAACTGATTGCAAATGACGGAGAAAACAAAAAAATTATATACCTGCAAGTTGGGATGAATGCACCAGGAACTCCAACGATTATAATTTTCTTACTGGCAGCAAGCAAGTGATTGGAGACTTGTTGAAGCTAATCTTGCTTGTTGATTCTCAATTTCATCAATGGATCAAATATTCCGTGCAAAATGTTGAATGAAAAGAACAGAAACGTGAGGTTGTATTTATAGAAGGAGGGATAATTTGGTCATTTCATACAATTATATCCCATCTCCCTCCAATTACTCCGCTTTCTCTCCAAATTGAACAGAAATGAAAAGCTGAACAGAGAGTTAATTGGGAAATCCTATTTCCCTTCCTTTCCTCTCTCCATTTTTGCCATTTTACAAATCAAACAAGGAAAGTAAGGTCAATTAAACTTACTTTCCCCTCACTTACTCCCACTTCCCCTGATCCAAACCAGGGGTTAAGGGATAAGAAAAAAATAAAGACATGTCCTTAGAATACAACTTCCAAAAAAATCGATAGCCATATCTTTAAGAACCTCTTGATCCTCCACCCAAATCCCATTCTCATCTTACAATAGCTCAAGTCTATTTATTTTTCTTCATCTAACTATTCTTAGGTAAAAGAAATTCACTCTCTTATCTCCCATTTAATCCACTCACTTTGGGATTTTTGGAACCGTAAAGAGCTACTCCCACAAAAGAATAGCATCCAAGTCCTTTTTAAGAGCCCCCTTAAGTTCCACAAGGTGCAAAGAATACTTTCTAGATAATGCTTTTTGAATACCAAAAATACGAGCAAGGAGAATATTTTTCTATTTAAAAATATTCCCAAAAACTTATTCCAAATCTACCTTTTTTTTAGTAAAACAATCTATATCCTACATGAAATTGGAATTACAACTTTAGCTATTGGCAACAAAAGGCTTGAACGGGTCATGAGTAATACAGGCTTGAATAAACTAAAAAGGCCTGTTTAAACTAGAGGGAGAAATGCTATAAAAATTTAGAAGCAAAGGACAATGATTTGAATGATTTCTAACTAGGTGAATAATAGCAACTTCCAGATAGGCCAATCTCCAAGTAGAATTATAGAAGCCTTGATCCAAACTCTCATTTAAACTACCTCTACATCAAGTAAAACTTGGCCTCATATAGCATAAATCAATCATACCCTCTTGAGACAGTTAATGCATAAAACTGCAACTATCCCCAAAACGATTAATGGACCCTCCTTGCCTCTTAGAAGACTTGTCTAAGGTGTTAAAATCCCCTATCAAAATCCAAGGATTAGCTATACTAGAACTAATATGATTAAGATTGTAATGCCCCAATACCCCCTAGAGAATATAGGAGCACTACACCCAAACAAAACAATTCTAATCTTGCAATACTATCTTAATCATATCACATTAACCAAATTAATACAGGGTATTATTATTATTTCTTTTTATACCCTCGAAATTAACACTGCTTGATTACTTAAATAATGAATATTTTTTCCTAACAAGACATACATATACATATACAAACTTTAAAATATTTACATTGCACTATTACAATATCCTTTACATATTCACTATACTGTTCAATACATGCATATATATATATATATATATATATATATATATATATATTAAAAATAAAAAGACTTCAAGCTTCAATCCTAGTGGCCTGCAGATGGCGACTTAACGCTAGCACATCCAAAAACTCAATAATTTACACGGGGAAAGCACCCATGCTGAACGAAGGCTCAATGGGGAGAAAAGAATGCAATAGACTTCTTACGAAGTCACAATAATTATAAAATCATATGCAAATATCAATGTCACATAATAACATTCATTATAAATCATACACTCATACCCTAGTATTCCAAGGATCACTAAGTCATTTATACAATGGCCAATAATCACTTGTCACAATTATACAATATTTTACTTCAATCGCCTAAATTCTTATCAATAATGGATAATGGGAACAATCACTAGATGCTAACGAGTAGTATCGAACACTGAGATACGTGAGTCTCGAATTACTAGGATACCAAGTGGTATCAAACACTAAGCACCTCTCAGTGTGAACACTAGGCAGCTGCAAACACTAACCCTTATAGGCATGCCTATCTGTCCACTATTATGCAAAATTTAGGCATTTCTTAAATTTTTATCACTTAATAATATCATAGAACCAACAATGGCATATGCTTGATGAACATACAATAATTAACTACAAGTCAACTTACTTGTAGTTTTACTTGGAAAATACGAGATAATATTCATTCATACTTCATTAATTTGTTATTACTTTTAACCCTATTCATTTATGTTTCTAAGTGGTAACTATTCATGTATTCATTGCATAACCCAAAACATGTGTTGGACAAGTGTCGGAAACTTCCCGTGAAGTTCAAGTTTGATTCGAGAAGGAAAAAGTACAATTTAGGCTGAAAATTGAGGTCACACGGCGATAAGACATTCTTAACTATCGTGTGGGGCTCTAAAAATGGATTTTTAAATGGGTTTTAAGTGGCAGAATACTTTTATATGGCGATAAGGAATTCCTTGCCGCTGTGTAAACCCATTCTACCTCACAAAGCACATGGAAGATTCCAGATAGACTTTAGGTCTAAACTTGTAATAGATTTTTAACCTAGTTAGAGACATTTTTAGGCAAAACTTTCTTCTAAAAATTTGTTTCCATATGTCTTATCTTTCCATAGGCACCAAAATAATGTCTTTTGGATATCTACAGAAAGAGATATCCACAAAACACTATCGACTACTCTGGTTGACGGGGCAGCCACCAACACTTCACTATAACCCAAAAATGAGTGGTCTTAGAGGTGGAATCAGGTTCCAGCCTCTTCATACAAAATTTAGGTATGTATTTCTAATTTATGATCCAATTGGAATAATCCCAATTGGAACTCTTTAACGCTACTTATAGGCAAAACAATCACTAGAGGTCAAAAGGGACCTACACGAAAATTCATCCTACGAGCTCATCTCTACACTTTCCTTCCTTAATGACCACTTTACCACTTAACTCACATTCTCAGACATCTTACACAATACTACCATGTTTCCAACCATCAAACTCATGCACAATAATAACACCAACATGCAAATAAATACTCCCATACCTCTTAATGAAGCTTGATCTCCCTTAATCTTGCTCAAATCTTTCCTTTACCCTTATCTTTCACCTTATCCTCGGTTATTAATACAAATAACCATCCAAAAATCATACACAAACCAATAAATATAACTTAAATCACATGCAAGAAGAAGATAACCAATCATGCTCAAAATCATGTCCACTTACCTTGCTAAATTCCTATATTTCCCACGTATCCACCCCAAGAGCAGAAAATGGAGACTTACACAAGTAAGAAATAACAAAGGAATTGGGTGATTTGTGGCCTAAGATGGCCGGCCAGCTGCATCCCCCAAAATGTCAAATTTTCAACTTCAATTAATTCATGTATATCTAAAATAATAGGTGTCAACTCCCTATTAACCCAATATTTTAAGTCCTTGATTAATTTGCCTTAAATCCCTTTCTTAAATCCATACTTCTACATGCATAAATTTTCACTTCTTTCTTCATTTTAATTCTTAATTTAATGTATAAATTATAAATTACGCAATTACTCATGTGCCATCTAACAAATTCAAAATACCGATCATGTCCCAAATGCACAACTTGGGCTCAAATGCACTGCAACTTACACATTAGCATGCATAAAATGCTCTAATTCTGCTAAGGTGTACTTTGGGGCCTTACAAAGATGATTCCATAGGAGTGCATGCCGAGACAGCACAAGATGACCGTAGATAGCAGTGAAAAGAGATATGAATCTTCCTTTTTGAAAAGTTTTAAAATGGACAAACTGACAATTACTTTCAATAATTTCCAACTTCCAGAAAGCATCACGAAGGACCCAAATGCCACTTGAGAACCCAGCCACCTCAACTCTATAGGATAAAGGGAAACTGAATTTTGCAATGGTAGCATCAGCTTGACACCCACTGATACGAGGCTCGAGAAGGGCAACAACATGCAACTTGTGTTTTTGAATCAGTAGCTTAAGAGCACGAATAAAGGGAGGACTTTTAGCTCCTTGGCAACTCCATGTGATAATCATCATAAAAGAAAGAAATGCACCAAACAAGCTATAATAAGAGTCAAGAGGCCCCTCATTATCAGAAGTCATGTCAGTATCCTCAGAATTCTTGCCATCCCCATCCTTTTAAATGGGGTCAACAGCCCCCGAGTTATGGTTCATACCATTTTGTAATTCTATGTCAAGTGGTCTTTCAGAAACTCTATATTCTACAAGGTTACGGAACATATTCCATCGTATCCAAATATGGCTCATCTATGGCATCAATAAGCGCAAGATCTAAACCTTTTTTCCCAATAATAAAGTGAAACTCAAGATTAAGGCTAGTAGGAAGCACAACCATAGGTTCTTCAACTGGAAAAAGTCTTGGTAAAGTAAAAAAAAAAATCCTTTTGAGATTATTTTGTCTTAGAATAATCCCCTCCGTTGGATACGTAGGAGTAAGCTCATGAGAATCACTATTCTTCCTTCATGTACCTCTTCCACGAAAAGAGGAGTTGCCACGGTAAAAATCCTTATCGACATGACTTCTAGGATTATGCGTCCATGTTGCTTTTATCACCCAAAATCTCACCTTCCTCCTCCCCAAGAACAACAAACATCGATCCTTGATCAAGATTATGATTCTCTTTATCTTACACATCACTAGCATTATGATAGTTCCTTTTGCCGTTCTCCACCATCATCTAAGACCCTTAATCACTCGCACTTCCTTTGCACTTGGTCTACATATATTTGGATCAGAGTTCTCATTATCAACATTATCAGTTTCCAAAGGCAACGAATATCAAAGTGCCTATGGCAATTACAACAGAAACATATATCAGGGAGGTTCCCATACTCCACTTTATGCAATTCATCATCTATAAAGAATTTTGAGACTGAGTTTCTCCAAATCAATATTAATAGCAAGTCTAGCGAATTTCGCCCTTTGGAAATCGCTAGTATTGTATTCGATTTTGATCACAGGTCATATTGCTTCCTTAATAACAGTAATCATATCCTCAGCATAATATTGAATGGGCAATTTAGGAAGCTTGATCTAGATTGGAGTCATCTTACTTTGGCCATTACCCACTCTGAAACTGGGCGTCCAAGCTTGAATTTGAAGGTAGCTCCCTATCACAATCCATGGTACTTTTAGTAAGGCTTGAAGATACTCATTATCCTCTGCGAATTGAACCATAAAAAAACCTCTGCCAATATCTAAAACCCTAGCATTAATAAGATCCCACAACATCCCTAACTTAGAACAAAGCACTTTATACCCAATATTTCTACCCAGCAAAATTCACAATAAGAGTCTTGCCTAGGGTCTTCAAAAGGTTTTCCTTCAAAGACGTGGAAAGTTTAATAATCCAAACATTTCCAGATTTATCAATTTGAACATCCTCTTTACTAACATTGATTTTAACAGATTGAGCCACTTCTTCCATTAAAATCTCCACTACTGCCCTAGAGAGCAGCCTCTCTTTATAGCCAGAGGTATGCTCCTCCTTTGAATCAGATATGTGCTTAACCTTTTTGGTCGCACGAATTTCATCGTTCTCCATTGAAGGAAGGCAGGGGGAGTCTTGGCTGTTTTCTTGAGAGAGAATCAACGCATCTTTTCTTTGAACCTTAATAAAAACAAGTGTTTTTTTGTTGATGAGCTAAATGTAGTTTTACACACAATTGGGGCATTAGAAGCATCACTACAATAGTGTAAATACTAAACATATCTAGTTAATGAATTGAGAGAAAAGTTCATTTCGTTCTCTATCTACTAAAGCTTCCGTGGAAGAAATTTTCTATCATCTTAGAGACTGAAATACAAATTTAGTTTATAGGAAATTAAAAAGAAAAATGTTTTTAATCTTTAGACCATCCTAGTAAAGTAAGGAATAATCCAAAAATGCCATTATCGATAAGGCCCTTCATTAACTTTTGTTTTTGAGGAGTGTAAGGTGGGTAGCGTATAGAAGCATCTCCATTGAAACTCCTGTATAAAACTGACTTCTTGTGGCTGAATGCATCAAAAGAATATTTTCCATGGTATGATCCCATTCCACTCTCTCCAACTCCCCCAAATGGTAAACTATCTACTGTAACCTGCAAAGTTTTGTCATAAAATAAATAAATTAATTAAACTACTTTTATATATAAAAAAAAATGTAAGATGTACCGTCAAATCAATATAAAATAATTTTTTTTTTTTATTTTTAATATGATCCAACGGTACATATTGTAAACATGCACAGACTGTAACCTGCCTCCTTTTCTTAATAAAGAAAATTGAATTTTAGTTAAAGAGGAAAGAATAATTAATACATGTAGAATTGTGTCATTGATGAGCATTCCTCCGGCTGATACATTTTGCACAAAGTCTTCCTTTAGCTTTTCATCATTAGCGAAGAGATATGCTGCAAGCGGCTTTGGTTTTGAATTTATCACACCAAAACTGTCTTTTATATTTTCCACCTGTATCAAATCAAACATGTAATTAAGATATGTTAGTTCTAAACTACTACTAAAATCTCAAATTAAAGCAATTTGAAAAAAAAAAAAATTAAGGCCACACATACATATATGCTTACATAATGCACCACTAAAGGAGTCATTAAATGAGAAAATAATTAGGAAAATGCATTATGGGGTCCTTGAAATATAAAGTTTTTCTACTTTTTAAAAATTGATATTAGTTCACTATAGTTTTCATATCTTTCACATTATATCCAATTTAGATGTAATTAGCGAAATTAAATTGCACAATTTGTTAATCTCGCATAATGTCAATTAAAAATGACTGTGAAATCCACTAAATATAAACAAATTGAATAAATATATAACCATTTCAGACATTTACAAGGTGAGTTGATTTTTTTTAATTATTTTTTTATATCTTAATAGGTCCCATAGTCACTATAAGTTGACCTCACACGAGATTAACAGAGTGTGCATTTCAATTTTGGCAGCACCACTGAAGGAGTAATTAAATCAAAAAATAATATAATTATGAAAAATGCATTCTAGGGTCCTCGAAATATAATGTTTGTCTATATTTAATTTTTGTATTTTAAAAAGTTGATAGATCTTTGTACTTTTCATATCGTTTACAGTAAATCCAGTTTAAATTGAATTGAAATATATGATATGTTAATCTCGCATAAAATCGACTTAAAATGACTGTGCGACCCACCATAATATAAACAAATTGAATAAATAGACAACCTTTTCATTCCGGGGTCCTAAAGTTTAACGTTTTTCTACGTTAGATTATATATTTTCAAAAGTTGATGTTGGATCCATGCATGTGTTTTTTGGATCACTTATATTAGGTCCAATTTAGACGGAATTGGTGGAATTAAAATGCATGATCTATTAATCTTGCATAACATCAATTTAAATGATAGTGAAACCCACCAAATATTAAAAAAAATAAATATACAATTATTTCAGATATTTAAAAGGTGATGCGTTAATTTTTTTTTTATTTTTTATATTTTGATAAGTCCAACAGTCATTTTAAGTTAATGTCAAACGAGATTAATAGATCGTGTGTTTCAATTCTATCAGCACTACTAAAAGAGTAATTACATGAGAAAATAATTAGAAAAAGATGCATTATGAGGTCACTTAATTTTAACATTTTTCTACATTAATTTTTTTTCATTTTAGATTTAATGTAGAAAATGTTAAAATTCAAATATTCCGGATGAATTTTTCCAAACAATTATGCAATGGAATTATGTCATGTGTACCTACAGTAATAATAGGAAGTAATGGGCCGAATATTTCTTCTTGCATTATGTGAGTGTCTTGAGGAACATTCAATAATACGGTGGGTGCCATTTTTCTGCAATACAATTCAGGTATCGTAATAAGTATAGCAATAAATATGTGATTGAAAAATAAATACAAATAAAATTATTTATTTTTTATTAAAGAAACTCACAAATTAGCCTCTTCTGTTTGGCCTCCTAACACAATTTTGTCAGAGACTCTATCCTCATTTAAAAGCTTTAGTAGACGCGTGAAATGGTTTAAGCTCACAATACGAGATATATCTTTGGATTCCACTGGATTTTTCCCAAAGCAATTTTCAATTTCTTTTTTTAGACCGTCTATCTACAAAAACACATACAAATCTATAAATTACTAACTGAAAACTCCTCTCCCAAATAAAATTAGAATGATCTTACCAATTGTGGAGCAAAATATTTTGTAGTTATAATATAATCAACACCAATGCAAGCTTGTCCGTTATTGCATTGCCATTTGCCAGCTATAATTCTCCTCATTGCAACCTTCATATTAGATTGTATAAATTCCATGAATTATAATTAATTTAATTGCATAAATTAAGTATGACTAATTAAATTAGTTCTCTTACTTGTAGATTGACATTTGAATCAACAACGGCTGGGCATTTTCCTCCAAGTTCTAAAATAACAGGAGTAAGATGCTTGGCTGCAGCACTCATCACAATCCGTCCTACTCTTGAACTACCTGCAAGTTTAATTTATTTATAGAGGAATAAACTTATAATTGCAGAGATTGTTGTGTTTTAAAAAAGGTTTTAAAGTGCAAATTATTATGAAGTATTGTAACTTTAATGTTTTAGTTAGTACATTGTTAATCTCCATATTTTAAAATTGAGAGAAATTTGCCCCTATTATGCAACGTTATGTCACGTATCAGCTTATTCGAATGCCACTTATCAAGAGATTAATAAAATTTTTCTAATTTTAAAATATAAATGGTAATATTGTATTAATTAAAACATTAAAGTTAAATTTGCACTTTTTTAAAGAAATATTAAGAACAAATTGCACCTTTATACTAAAAAAAAAGGATAAGAACCTGTGTAAAGTATTTTGTCCCAACGCTATTCTAATAAAGCAGACGTTTCAGGAACAGCACCTTCAACAACTCTAATGGCAGAAGAATCAAGATATTTCTGAAATAATTTTGAAAGAAGAGAAGATGTAGCTGGTGCTATTTCTGATGGTTTTAAGACCACTGCATTCCCTGCTGATATTGCTCCTATTACCGGATCAACTGATAACACTGCAATTTTTATACTTGTTAATAATGATCGCACACCAAAGAAAACATTTGTGATTCTAATATAATTAAAATGAAATGACTTTGCCACTCACCAAAAGGAAAATTCCAAGTAGATATCACCAACACAATCCCCAATGGTTCTGACACAATTTCTGCTGAAGAAGGATATGTTGCAATTGAAGTTTCAGCCTGAAATTAATTAAGTTTAATTATCCTCAAATTATAATTTCCAAAGATCGCCAATTCCATTTTTGTATAATCAATGTCAATCATTTCTCTTAAATAAAATTATAAGTTCAATTTTTATTTAGTATTTGGAGCGTACATCATTGGAAAAATCGGCTCTAATTATGCATTCGACAATATCCAACTTTAAATCAGTCGATCTCATATAGACTTAGAAAAATCAACTAAATACTCAATAAACACCATCTTAATATTATAGATACTTACATTTTCTGGCTTCATCCATTGTTTCAATTCTTTAAGAGCCAGTTTACAGGAGGACTTGGTGTTAGAAATCTGAAATGGAAGCAGATAATAATTTAATCTTGCAAATAAAATATTCAATTTTTTTAACGTTTCTATTGACATAATTTTTATAAAAATCTAGAATGGTCTAGAAATCATGGAATGTGTTAGACCTAAGTTATGTATTGATAGTGATGAGGAAAGAAATGAACCTCAGCAATGAAGGCTTCAAGTGGAGGCTTGGATAGATCTTTATAGAGAGCATCAGCAATCTCTTTTTCATTTTCGTCTATCATTTTTAATATGCTCTTCAACTGCGACACTCTCCATTCATAAGTTTTTGTGTTGCTTGATTTGAAGTTTTGCCTAAGTTCCTTCACAAGACAAGCTGCTTCTGTTTCGCCAAAATATTTTTTCTCTTCCTCCCCCATTATCGTCAAAGTTGCATGACAACTTTTCAAGATTAGAGTATTAAATAACGGACGTAACGTAACACAAATACTAGTAATTAATGGAACTGTGCACTGCATATATGTATATTATTATAAGTCAAATGCATATTAATATTTATATTTAAGTACTGATATAATATCGAGGTACAAATTAGTGCACATAAATTAAATAAAAACCAAATATGTCAGCTTAATTTAACTTAAATCAGTCTCAAATTAAATAAAAATGAGAAAAGATACAATAATAATGTCTCTCACATTTTCCTTAAGGTACTAATAAAATGCCCGCATTTTTTAGTTTGGAGCAAAAATACCTCTGCCGTAAAGTAAATTGGTACAAAAATGTTCTTATAAATAACTTTCATCAACTATAAATTAAAAGTTTAGACATTACTAATATAATACTGACTCACGGAAAAATATGCAAAATTCTTAATTTTTTTTTGAGTTTTACTTATTAAAAAAATATTTATTAAATTGGAAAAATGTGTCATTAATGCATAATATTTTGCCACGTGTGCCAGCTTTATTTTAGTGTCATGTGAGTACTACTTTAACATTATTTAACTCACAAGAATATTTTTATACTAATTTTTATTACGTTATGGTCATTTTTACTTTAAAATAAACAATAAAAGCATATTAATACCTTTATCCAATAAAAATTAAACATTATTTTGTCTTTGATGTTTATTTTGATGCTTTATTTTTCTCCTTAAATTGTTTTTAGATTAAATGCCCTTATAAATACTATCAAGAGTTTTGGCACCATTTTCAATAACTATAAGATTTGTCTAATAAAATAATAAATGATAGTTTAGTCTAATAATAAGATCATAAAGGGTCAATTTAGTATAAAAAGTTTGCACCTACTTTGTAGTTTTATAGATAGTATAGATAGATTAATATATTAGATTATTTTTTTATATTTTAATTAATTATTTTGTAAGATATAATAGGCTTAATAGCTCAATCCAAGCCTGGATCCAATTCGTACGTGATTGGGCTCCGACTTTGATGAGGTAAGAACTTTTAGGAAGCCTACACCAAGTTTCATGAAGAAAAAAGCACTGAAAATTAGACATGCATGTTGATGAACCGAATTCCCGGCGGACTTACGTGATTTTTTAAACATTTTTTATGTTTAAATTCCGCTCTTAGTTAGGTCTACTGAAAATTAATTTGGTTTGAATGACACAGAAGAAAGAAAGTTTTACATTTATTATTAGACAAAAAAAAAAAAAAATTCTTTACATTTGACATATTTTTCTCCATTTTGATTGAATAAACTCAATTTTGTAGTTCTGTGGCTCTCACTTTACAATCTCTTAAACCCATGTTAGTTTCACATGGAAAATGAAAGAAAAGAAATTTTTAAAAAAAAAAAATTTGAATGTTGGTTGTAATTTTTGTTTTTATGCAAAAATAGAAAATTAAAATTAAGTTAAAGCCCAATTTTGACGTGGAAACGGAATTGAAAAAACCTGATATATAAACCCTACATCTAGAAAGTAAATATGTTTATCACTAAAAAAAAAGTGTAAATATGTATAAATGCATGCTCGATTGGCCCTTACATATAAATATGATTCTCGCCCATCAAATTCCTATATCTTCTATACTGACATTATATATGAATTTCAGTGTAGTATTTATAGTTAATCATGTTCATAATAACTTTTAAGACAAATTAAATTAAGAAATTAAATATTATTCTGATGTTTATAAACTAAGAATTTAAATTGCAAAATAATTATGGAATGTTTTATTTTCAATCATTTTTGGATAAAGTTTTTTTTTTCTTTTTGAAAATAATTCTTATTTAACTGAATAAATAAAATTGAAAAATCAAAATCAATAAAAGATTAATTAGTTTACATACTAAATTGGAAAATTGTAATTTTTAAAATATGTTTAAATTGTTTTGAAACTATCTTCAATATAGAAAGTAACGAGAATCCATAAATAAACACACATATACACACTCAGGTGAGCACGATTCAATTATAACTGAAAATCTAATCAAATTAATTTGATTAATTTTATTTTTGATTATTTCGATTTGTTTAACTCAATAACAATTTAAAAAAAAAAACAAAAATTTCTTAAAAGATGTCATTTTACTTAATAAAATTTTCTAAATTATAAATTGATTTGATTTTTGATTGGTAAAATAAAAAAAAGTTCAAACATCGGTTTAGTTTGATTTCAATTTGTATAAAAATTCGGTTTGATTTGGTTTTATGATTCTTTTATTAAATTTTTATTTTTAATTATTTTAGAGCGATTAAATTATAACCAAAAAAACCAACCGTACTCACCGCACCGGAAAATAAAAACATATACTAAAAAGAGAGAGTGACTTACAAAAATGATGAAGAGAATGTGGAAACGGGGCGAGATATGGAGAGAATGGACGGTTGTTTCGTATCGATCTTTTCTATGTGACGGTAACTAGAGGTTGTTGTCCCCTTAACAGGTACCACGCTGTTCAATTTGTAATTAATTAATAAGAAGAATTGAGAAACACATATAATGCAGAAATATATATAGATTCTTTACAATATATGTTATTAACTTCAGTCATACTCTTAATTTGAACTTTGTTATAAAATACGAGAACTATATGCAATATTATAAAAAAATATTATAAAAATAAAAATAATAAAATGAGTTTTAGAAAGTAATGGAGATAAACTCTTGTTATCTCTTCCTATTTTTACCTTTGTCCTATTTATAGAGAGCCATATACTATTAATTAGGAGGAGTATTAATTAAAGTAATTAATAAGAAATAGAAGTTACAAAATTAATGAGAATTAAATTGACAGTTACAAATTTTAATTAAGGAATTAATATGTAACGTCCTTATTTAATTCATTTAATTGAGGAAAAAACCCTTAATTAAAGGACTTGATATGAAATATTTTCTATACCTATATAATTCTCATGATTTATGAACATTCATAAATTTATTTTTTTACAACACTCTCCCTTGAATGTTCATAAAATTAAAAATTGAAAAATTGTATCTCTTTAAAACCTTACTAGGAAAAATCTAATGGAATAAAAACCTAGTGAAAAAAAGAGTACACAATATTTATAATACACATAGTAAGCTGACTCATTAAAAACTTTATCAAGAAAATCCAGTGGGATAAAATTTTGCTTAAAGGAAAAAGAGTACAACACAACGTATTTTACTCTCTCTCATAAAAATATATCTTTAAGTCTGTGCATTCCAATACTGTATCTCAACTTTTCGAATATTGTAGTAGGTAATGTTTTGGTGAATAAATCTGTCAAATTCTCACTTAAACGAATTTGTTGAATATCTATTTCACCTTTCTTTTGAAAATTATGAATGAAGAGAAATTTTGATGGAATGTGTTTCGTTATATCGCTTTTGATGAACCCTTCATTTAATTGAGTTATGCATACTGCATTATCTTCATACAGTATTGTTGGAATATTTTCTCCAAAATGCAAGCCACACATCTTTTGGATATGATGAATCAATGACCTTAGCCAAACACATTCTCGACTTTCTTCATATATTGCAATTATTTCTGCATGATTTGAAAAAGTAGCAACTAAAGTTTGCTTTGTAGACCGCTATGATATGGCTGTGCTTCCATAAGTAAGTAGATAGTCTGTTTGTGATCGAGATTTATGTGGATCAGATAAATATCCTGCATCTGCATAACCAACTAAATGTGATTTGAATTTATTAGAATAAAATAAACCCATATCAATTGTTTCCTGGAGATATCGAATAACATGCTCAACTCCATTCCAATGTCTTCTTGTCGGAGAAGAACTAAATCTTGCCAATAGATTTACAACAAATATTATATCTGGTCTTGTATTATTAGCAAAATATATCAATACACTTATAACACTTAAATATGGTAGTTCAGGACCAAGAAGTTCTTTTTCATTCTTTCGAAGACGAAATGGGTCTTTATTTACTTTTAATTATCTTGCAACCATTGGGGTACTCAATGGATGTGCTTTGTCCATATAAAATCGCTTTAGGATCATTTTCGTATAAGTTGATTGATAAATAAAAATTTCATCTTTTAAATGCTCGATCTGCAGGCCAAGACAATATTTTGTCTTTCTAAGATCTTTCATTTCGAATTCTTTCTTTAAATTATTTGCTGCTTTTTTAACCTTTTTAGGAGTTCCAATGATATTTAAATCATCAACATATACAGTGATTATGACGAATTCTGATCCTGATCTTTTTATAAATACACATGGATAAATTGGACCATTATTATATCATTCTTTTAACAAATATTCACTAAGACGATTATACCACATTCGTCCAAATTGGTTTAATCCATATAATGATTTTTGTAATTTTAGTGAACAAATTTCTCGAGAATCTTTATATGCTTCAGGCAGCCATATAAATAGGCTGTAACAACATTTATTAGAATCATGTCAAGCTTTTCACAAACTGCCAGATTAATTAGATATCTAAAAGTAATTGCATCCATTACTGGATAATATATTTCTTCATAATCAATGATAGGTCTTTGCGAAAATTTTTGTGCAACCAATCGTGCCTTATATCTTACAATTTCATTTTTCTTATTTCGTTTTCGCACAAATATCCATTTATACCCCATTGGTATTACACCTTTAGGTGTTTGGACTAAAGGTCTAAATACTTCACGTTTTGAAAGTGAATTCAATTCTGCTTGAATTGCATTTTTTCATTTTGGCCAATCATTTTTATTTCTACATTCTTCAATAGATGTAGGTTAAAGATCCTCATTTTCTTTTAAAATATCACTAGCAACATTATATGCAAAAATATTGTCGACAACTATATCTTTTCGGTTCCATCTTTTTCCTATGTTGACATAAATTATGGAGATCTCTTTATTATTATTATTTTCAGGTACCTGGATCTCTTCTGGGGTTTTATGATTAGTTATGTCTTGAGTCTTTTCAGGAGTGTCCGTCTCTATAATATGACTATCTTAGTATTTGCTCATTTCCTTTTTCGAAGATTTTTATCCTTGGAACTGACTGGTTTACCACGCTTCAAGCGTGAGTTGCTAGTGTTTGTAGTATTAGATTCTAAGATGAGCAATATTAGGTTCTTCACCAAAAACAAATTGTAATGGGGAGAATTTATGATAACTTGTTGGCCTAATGCGCACAAGTGGTGCTGCATGTAAAACAGCATGCCTCCAAGCAGAAATGGGGAGTTTTGTTCTCATAAGTAATGGTGTAGCTATTAACTGGAGGCGTTTAATAAATGATTCTGTTAAACCATTTTGCGTATGAACATGTGCAACAAGCTTTTCAATTGTTATTCTAATTGACATGCAATAATTATTAAAAGCCTGAAACATAAATTCACCAGCATTATCAAGACAAATTGACTTGATTGTATAATCTGGAAACTGTGCTCTCAATTGAATTATTTGAGCAAACAATCTTGCAAATGCTAGGTTGCGAGTTGATAATAAATACACATGTGACCATCTTGTATATGCATCAATTAATATCATAAAATACTTAAATGGTTCACATAGTGGATGAATGGGGCCGCAGATATCACCCTGAATACGTTCTAAGAATGCAGGGGATTCAGTTACAATTTTAGCTGGTGATGGTCTAACAATCAATTTTCCTTGAGAATAAGCAGCACATGAGAATTCTTTGAATTGAAGAATCTTCTGGTTCTTCAATGGATTTCCATGTGAATTCTCAATAATTTTACGCATCATTATTGAACCGGGATGGCCTAACCGGTCATACCAAATTATGAATATTTTTGGATCAGTAAACTTCTGGTTTACTGTAGCATATGTCTCAATTGTACTAATTTTTGTATAATACAAGCTAGAAGAGAATGTTGGCAATCTTTCTAAAATACGTTTGTTACCTGATGCATTATTTATAATATACAAATATTTAATATTATTCTCATTTTCAGTCTCAACATGATATCCATTGGAACGAATATCTTTAAAACTTAACAAATTTTTTCGAGATTTGGAAGAAAATAATGCATCATTTATGGTAAGTTTTGCTCCTTAAGGTAATAATATAAGAGTTCTTCCAGAGCCTTCAATTAACTTTGTATTATCTTATATAGTATTAAAATTAGCATCTTTTAATATCAAATGATAGAAATATTTTTTTATTTTTGAATATAGTATGCGTTGTAGCACTATCAACAAGGCAAACATATTCATTATTGAGTATGGGCCCAAATAAAGAATGTGAAACATCCATTTCTTCATTGAAAATAAATGAAAAAAATAAACATAACATATAATTAGAATATGGCAAATATTTATATATATATATAACTACTCAAACAAGGGAAAAAAACTTAAATAAAACACTTAAACAAACACAACATTAAAATATAGAAATAAGATAATAATTTTAAACTTTTTTATTTTTTATTTTCTTCATTATTCTTTATGACTCTTAAAAAAAATCTGAAGCATCCAAATAAGTAATATCCGCAAGGTCTCCAAAACCGTCATCATCATTATAAGCCAAATTTGCCTCAACATCATCATTTTGGTCAACTAAATTTGTTTTCACATTTTTTCCTTGTCTTTTAATGGAGGCTTGATAAAATTTAACAAGATGGTTAGTCGTACGACAGGTACGGGACCAATGCCCTTTCATTCTACATCGATAACATGAATTTTCTTCAGTTTTTGAAAAGCTATTATGGTCGACCTTATTTTTTCCTTTTTCTCTATTATTGTTCCACTTCAGATAGTGAAAAAAATTATTGTCATTATTGCCACTATAATAACGGTAATTATATCGTCCTTGTCCTCTTCCTGTACCGTGACTACGACCGCGACCACGACCGTAGCCATGGCTATGATTGTTTTTTGCTACATTCACTTCAGGGAATGGAGCAGATCCTGTAGGACGAGTCTCACGATATTTCATTAATAACTCATTATTTTGTTCAGCTACCAGTAAGCATAAGATTAATTAAGAATATTTTTTGAAACCCTTTTCTCTATATTGCTCCTGCAGGAGCACATTTGAAGCATGAAAAGTTTAAAAAAATTTCTCTAATAAATCCTAATCAGTAATTTTTTCACCGCATAACTTTAACTGCAGTTTTAAAATCTTGAAATCGTAACTGCATCCATTCATAAAGAGTTTTAGGTAATATTATCGTTTGTTGGTGGTCATATTGTTTTTTTAAATTATTCCACAATTCAAGCGGATTTTTCACTGTTAGATATTCAGCTTTTAACCCTTCATATAAATGATGACGAAAAAATGTCATCGCCCTTGCTTTGTCTTGGTTGGATACTTCATTTTCAATTAAAATTGTATTTTCAAACCCTTTAACATCAAGATAAATTTCAGTATCGAGAACTCATGGCAAATAATTTTTGCTAGTTATGTCAAGAGACTCAAACTCAAGTTTAGTAATATTTGACATAATGTAAATTGGAAAGAAATAAAGAAAGATATTTTACTACGAACTATGGAGCGAATTCGTGCTGATAACATGTTATAAAATACAAGAACTATATGTAATATTATAAGAACAGATTATAAGAATAAAGATAATAGAATGAGGTTTAGAGAGGAATGGGGAGAAAGTAAGTATTCTCTTGTTATTTCTTTTTATTTATACCTTTACCTTATTTATAGAGAGTCTTATACTCTTAATTAGGAGGACTATTAATTAAGATAATTAATAAGAAATATAAGTTACAAAATTAATGAGAATTAAATGGACAGTTACAACTTTTAATTAAAGAATTAATACGTAACATCGCTTATTTAATTCATTTAATTAAGAAAAAAACTCTTAATTAAAGGATCTGATATGAAACCTTTTTTATACCTGTGTAATTCCTATAATTTATTGACATTTATAAACTTATTTATTTACAACAAGTTTCATTTATTTGTAAATAGTTTTTTTTTTAATATTCTATTTTAATTTTAGTAGCATAGTGTGATTGAGAGATGAGATATGATGCGTGCTTATTTAGTTCATTAGATTAAATAAACGTGTGCAATTTAATAGTTCAGATATGTACGGACTAAATTAATAGTTAAGTACCGTTTGATTTAGTTAATAAGCGCAACTAGTAGTCGATACTTATTGCTGAAATGAATAATAAGTCATATTAGCCTATTGAGAGCAATAAATGTGATTTCATTTTCTAACTTCATTAATTAAAAATTAGTTACATTTGTCAATTTATAAGTTTGCATTTAATATAAATTAGGATGAGTAACCCACTAATTTCACTAGTTCACTATTTGACTAACTCTATTGACCTACTAAGTTAACTCTACTAACATTATTAACACTACTAACTACACTTTATGACAATTAAAAGCGTTATAAACATATAGAAAAATGAACAACTAATTTGACCAATATTTAAAAAATATAAGAAAGGCTAACTTGACACTATTTAGTTAATTGAAATACCGATTAATATATTCCGGAAGAAACAAGGAAAAAAAGAAAAGCGAAAACAGATAATAGTTTTAAGGATAAGAAATGAATAGAAAGGAGAAGCAGAAGAATATAGAAGTAAAACAACGGGTACGTAGGAGATAAAGAGAAAGTACCTGAAATTTGGAAGGAGCCCCAAGGAGAGGCCTTTCATTATAATAAATAATGGAGCCTCAGCGTTGCGTTGGTTAAGTATTTGAAGTTTAGCTGAATGGTGTTGGGATCGTTCTGAAATTAAAAATGATGATTAATAAGAAAATAAAGATAAAAAAAAAAGGGTGTTACATGTGCACTTTTGATGAGGTAATTGATTAAGGATTGGTTGCTGAAGAAGAAAAATGAAAACAAGGTTTACTTTGTGGAGACTTCTGAGCCATAAAATGAAAGAAGATAACGTTGAAGATTATATGAGTATCGGGCGGCCACACATTTTCTTCGCAACTGTCAAAATCTCAATTCAATTATTGAATTACAAATGCTAAAGGATGTTTCTCAGCATTGCCATTCCTTGGATGCCCCGGTAATTTCTCAAGCTGTTCAATTTTTTGTTTTTCTAACATTTTCTTAATTAAGTGCAACAAAATAAATACTAATTAAAATTAAATTATACACTAAATATTAAGTTAAAATTTGTGAGTCAATTTAATATTTTGAATATTTGTTAAATATTTGCTACTGTTTGCTAGTTATTTGCTATGATATCCTCTAATACCTTTATGAAAGTGATTATTCACGTCTTAAGGGTCAGTTTGTCAAAATTTATAAAAATAATTTTTTCAATTGATAAAAATTGTATTCCAAAAAACTGTATTTCAAAATTAGGTAACTGTTTAATAAATAAAATTTAAAATGACTCATAAATTTAAAAATAATTATCAATTATTTGGTCAATAATACGATTAAAAATGACTTTTTAGAATAAAAAGACAAAAAATGATATGTATAAATTTTAATATATTATATTCAAAATCTCATTAAAAAATAATAATTATTTCCACTTATTTATACTTTTTTTTATTTCACTAAACTATTAAAACCATATATTTTCATATATAATTAAATAAAAATAAACATAACATAAAAAAAATTAAAAATATATATATTATTTTCATAATTCATCATACATATTGTTTTGTATGATAAAAAAAGAGAAGAAAGAAAATAAAGAGAGCGGAGTCATTTTTTTATGTCAAATAATTTTGGGTGGCAGAATAAAAGAAGAGAGAAAAAAAATATTTTATATTAAGTATAATTATCATTATTAAATAAAATAAAAGATATTTTTATTTAAAATGAATGCTAAATCAACTACTCTTAAAAATTGAAATTCAATTTTTCTAAAAGATTTCAATTTTTAACTTTTTCTAATAAAAAGTTTTTTCGCTTTTTATAAAATTAATTTTTTTAAAATTAACATTTACCAAACATATATTTTTATCTTATAATCAAATTTTTAATCATTTCAACAGCAATGTCAATATCCTTCTCAAAGTAATGTCAAATGCGTACACGCCTCAAAGTCTATTTATCACCCTTTGTCCATAACAGCTACAAGATCAATTTCTGGATCAAAGTACCATGCAACTTCTAATGAGTCATTTCACCTTAGTTTATCTTAAAACTACAATTTTTTTTTCTCCATTCACTATATAATTACAACAGAAATTCAAGATAAATGAAGATATAAGAAAAAAGAATATAAAAAGGAATCCTTTGGGGATAAAATGAAGATATAAGAAAAACGAATATAAAAAGGAAGGAATCCTTTGGGGATAAAATGGAACCAAATAAACATAAATATAAAGTTGCAAGCCAATGAATCCATGGAGAAAATGCACGTCCAAATATTTAAGTTTGAAAATTGGTCATGCCAACTGTTTATACTCAATAACATACCTGACCAGCACAGTTGCCTGGCGCTTATGATACTCAACAATGAAACATGGAAGAACATGATGACTGGAGTAATATGGTGAGGCATGATACAGAAACATTCAAGCACACCTACTTATAATCTTATGTGACAAATCATATTAATGAAGTTATATGCGTGTGTCTGTGTAGCACTCGGTTAAAATCAAGTTGCCCTTAAGAAAAGCAGCTTATGTTTATATCAGAGACACAAATGGCAGTCACAAAATGAATTAGAATGAAGTTTTACAGAACCCATCACTCTACTCTATCGTTTGTTAACAAAAATACATTGAATTTACAAAGTTATAATGATATACATGGGAAACTATGTGGTATGGGCACCATGCGTTCGTGAAGCCCATATACCAAATACAAGAAACCAGAACACAAATAAGATAGCCCAGTAGCGTGCAGGTCCATATTTGATTCGGGTGAGCACAAACTGCAAATTTTATAGCTATAATTATTAGCAAGCAGAAGATATTGATCTATTTTTCAACACAAATATGCACCCATTAGCCTCCTTAGGCGCCATCACAACAGAAATGAAAACCAAAATAAAACCGCAACTGTGCTGGTCAGGTATGAGACATTTTAAAGGACAAAGAAAGTACACTATGATTTAAAAAAAAAAAAAAATCCATCTGTGTATATATATATGCCATGTTATTATCCTATATTGGACCAATGCTTCAATTTGGCACCACTATTAACACATATACAACGTATGGTCTTTCTTCCTGCCCTTTTTAACTTCTTGTAGTATAATTTCAGCTAAGCTGAATACCTATTATTTGAGATGCTGTATTGTTTAGATGAAGAATTTGACTATATCAAAACTTCATCTTTTCTTTCTGAGCATTATTCTGAGATTAGTTATAGATTGACATCCTAATTAATTCCAAGAACATGTCCTCCTAAGAAACTTTGCTTTAGCACATCTGTGCAGCTCACCATAATATTGACAGATCAAATGTACTTACAGCAGGTAAAATCAAGATCATAATGGGTCAAAAGAAATTTACTCACGAAGCGAAAGAAGACCACAACTGTTAAAGCACAGATGCCTCCAAGAAGAATATGAAGACCATTTCTTGCAGTTTTCTGCATGAAAAATAAAAATTAGTTGAACAAATTATGCTAAAAATACAAGTAAAATCCGACTGCCAAATACCAAGAGCATGAACACAGCCAAATAGCAATGAATCAACCCAAAAGAGAATATCCAGTAAAAACAATAAACCAAAAGTAAGAGTTCCAGCCCAATCAGTGATGACCCAACACCAATACACAACAAGTCAACCACGTATAAAATGTCATTAATCACAAAAGGGTAACCAACCAAGCAACAGAGTGCCGGGGAATTAAAACTCACAGAAATGTTGAGCTACCATGAAGACCAGAACTACCTCAGAACAAGTTCCAACAACAGAAGATAGCACGCATACAAGCTGTACTAATTAAATTGAGCCAGAAAATTCAACAAAGGTCTTGAAACCGTAAACAATAACCAACAGAAGAAGAGAAAATCCTCAGATCAGTACCGAACAGCCACAGAAGCACTGGAACAGAGCAGGAAACAAGGAGGCGACGTTGGAGAAGAAGACCGGAAGCTTGTAGTAGCTTGCACACTCCTCGATGAACCGACACGTGAGGAGAAATCCAGAAAGAAAGGACAGCGCGTGAGAGTCACTCGCAGACAGTCTGCACACCAGACTGCGGGAAACGGCCAGCATGGGACTTGCGCACCTTTCTGTGGTGGCAGCAAGCACTAAGTCACTTTTCAAAAGTGACCCATTAACAACAGAAATTTTCCCAGCTAACCAAGTGAAAAATTAACCCAAAAAAACTCTAAGCCTATAAGGCTCTAATACGATGTAGAAAAGAGATACTTGGGAAAAATTGATATCTTTATTCATCAGATTAAAGGCTCATATGTACAGGAATTAATCAAAATAATTCTAATTCCTAGAATTAAGCTATTCACAGCGTAGCACAACTGTACACTCTGTAACATTGCAAAACCCAATCTGCTCTCATTGTCCCTTTGTCAAAGTTGACTGAATATCAGCATGAGCTGGTGAATTCTTAATTTTTCTGCGTGGAATCATCAAATAACATAACTTGCAGCTGATAAATAGCAGGTACAAACCTGAATTTTCTTCACATTGAGACAATGCATCTACAACCATATTCAAATGCCCAGTATCATATTCAACCAGAAAATCAAACCTCATCAATTTACTGAGCAGATGCTGTTGTAGGGAAGTGTTGCCAATGTTGAACAGCATTTGCTAATCCAGTCAACTCCCATTCATATGCTGCAATTTTGAAGTCCTGTTCTGCCGATTCGCAACTAAAGAAAGCAACTGGATGCACTTGTTGCTGAAGTATGGCTCATATTACACCACACAGGGCATCACAGTCAAATATCAAGACCTTCTAACCCAAAACTTAGAGGATTCTAAAGAGTAAATTTTTAAGTACTAATTACTTGCAGTCAGAACTACCACCTGTCATGGCCTAGCTACCACAAGAACTACGTATGGCAAACAAATGCGTAAAGGCTACTCTAAGAAGCTGTATAGAAAAGAACTGCACTCAATGCCAGAAAGATTTTGAATTCCTTCAATACTAGTCAGTTAGCATCGACATCCCAAGAAACAATGCTTAGTTTATTTGCTAGAACTACGGTGAAAATCTTATCAATACTCGTAATAGAACCAATAGGATGAAAATTGTTCAACTTATCTTTTTAAAGGAACAAGGGAAACAAATGTAAAAGCTTAAGCACATCATTCCTTGTAATAAAACAAGAAACATTCCTAACACAGCCTCGGAGACAACACCATACTGAAGTTACTTATCTTTAGACATTGTAAAAATTGCTCCGCAATCTCTTCCATCTCACAGTTATTCTTTAAAGCCCATGATCATCATGAAGACACTCCTAATTTTGACGCACAAAAGACAAGCCACCCTTCTCCAAGTCACCGAAAAGCTTAATTCCTTAACAGGTTATATTTTTCTGTATTTCTTGAAGTGAAGACCTGTATTTTTAAGTGGACAAGCCACTCATTATCTACGTCACAACGTAAACACAGGCTTATAGTCCATTAATCTGTATATATACATTAGTACCCTATTATTATAAGGAAAACTACTCTCTCCAAAATCTCTGTTTAAAATCTGTATATTGATCTCTTATTGATAATTAGGTCTCAGTTTATGCAATGGAGGCAGGGATAAGTACAAACTCCATATTTCCATTGTTGCTAGTAACACTATGGAAGATTGCTTTATGTAATTATGGACACCAAATGACAAATTGTGACCAGATACATAACACCATGTACTTGTAAACACTAAAAGGGTTGTTCCGAGTGTTGATAAACATTAGCCAAATTGTCAATGCATATATCTACATCACCTACTGCAAGTATCATAAATATAGTAGAAGCACTTCATGTTTAAGTTGTGTATAAATTGCCTCAAATGGACTTTCATTCAATAACCATCACCATCAAGAGGAGAAAAAGGAATACCATAAAATTCATTAAGCAGATAAATTATATCGAGAAACTTCAGCAAAAATACATTATATATGAAATTTACCAATGATATAGTTATCCAAAGAAGCAACACCTGTCAACACATCGGAGCAAAAGAATTTGCTTTTAGAAAGAAAGGGATCCTATGATGCAATTAATTATCAATTCATGTTGACACAAATTGGAATTAGTCGCTTATATAATTTTCTTTCTTGGATCAAATGTAAAGTGAACTCAAAAGAAAATTTCTATGAACAATTTAACATGTTTATCAATATTAAATCAATAAGGACTATTAATTCATACCTTACCAACATGAGGAGCAATTAGCCATGCTAAAGTGACAGTAAGTAACCCAGTGGCAAGCAAAATTCCAGTACCTTCCACTGCCCATTTGGTAGCAGGATTGTCAGAAGGGATAATATCTTCAGTAACAGTATTCAGAGGTTGCTCAGAAACAACCTGTGAAACCACATTAGAATTATTATGATCACAACGACTGCGTGAACTAAACCACATAGATATCTCACTTAGCCGTTGCCTTCTAATTGCAGCAACAGCATCAGGATCTACATGTAAACTTGTCTGCACCTCGGCAGGATTGGCATCTCCATTGGCAGTCCTTTCCCTTAAAGTTTCATAATCCTTCAAAGAAACCAAGACCTTTTTGAAGTCCATCATCCTAATGTTCTTCGCAAGACATCCACAAATTTCACAAATAGTGGATCCACGATTAACAAACCACTTGAGAGCACAAGCATAGTGTACTAGTGCAAGATCACTTTTGCAAGAGCAACCAAGTTCTATTAATGAATCCTGCTTGTAACATGAACCCACTTCTAAATCTGTATTGCAAATGAAAACCTCCCCTTTAGGACTAACAAACTCAAACAACCCAAATTCTCTTTTAGCAGTTTTGCTACTTAACTCATCAGTTTCAAAGTGTTTAGGAATTTTTTCACTCTCATGTTTTATTACTTCACCACTTTTACATGACTCTTGCAGTGGGCTGGTGATTCCTAAAAATCCCAACACAGCTTCTCCTCTTTTGTCAGATTCAGAACATTGGCACACACGACAGATAGCCAAACCTGCCTCTTTGTCTAGACTATAACATGAATAAGCACCAGAATCATCATTTCTAGAAGATGAGTTACTGGCATCAGCAACATCAATATTGAGGGATTGTGATAAATTTTCCTTAGCCATCACCACAACATAATGAAATCCTTGTATTTAATTCAACTGTCAGGTCAAAAAATATCTGGAATCAGCTTTTAACTTTGAAAGTAATAAAAGGCCTCGACCTTTGATAAGATATGCAACTCTTTCTAATGCATGACATAATAATGTTTTTGCTTCTGGCAGAAGGCTCAACTTCAACAACAATCCATCATTGAAACACTTCAGATTGATTTCTCATTAGAATCAATTAAGGTATATAGACATAAACAGAAAAAAAAAAAAAAAAAAAAAAAAGAAAAAAACCAAAAAATTATAAAATTATAAAATATGGATAACTTAAAAAATCTGCCAGTCGAAGAAATACACACATGGGTCCCCTTCAATTTTTCATTCCAAGGCAATGGCGAAAAGCTCTATTGTCGAAGTAATGTGAGGAAACAAACAAACAGCAAGATAATACAGCCGTCGCATCCAACTGAATAAGTTCAAGAACACTTTAACAGTGATGAAGATCATGTGAGCTATTTACAATTGAAACCAATGCAAATAATACATGGGAAGGATTTATTCATCAACATATTCGGAAAAGGAATAAAGGTCAGATGCAAACCAAAAGGAAGTAGCAGAACAACAGAGTAGGAAAGTGCCATATATAAGCAAACTTTAACGAAGATAGAGCCAACGGGGAACAGAAATCATTAGCATCCAGGTTTGAATGGCAAAAATTCACGACATAAGTAGAAAAGGAAGAGCAGTGAAAACCTTACTGCACTATCTCTGCTTCAAATAAATAAGTAAATAAAGCAGAAGTACCCAAAACTGCAAAGTTCAAAGAACATATGCAGTATCTGGAAATGAAAATACAACCGAATACTGCACGCCATAGCTGAAAAAAATAAGTGTTGAAGAAATTAAAGCAAAACGAACCTATATTGGTATCGGCTTAGAAGAGGGAAAAGGATGGATCTGTTTAGAGCAATAATAATCCTGAGATTCGTCCATCCATGTGTTAAGAGGAGTAGAATGTCCACCAAGAAGCTCAACTGTTTTGCACTGTGTTATGGATGAAGATAATTAACGAAAGCTATTCCCCCAAATTGGGAGGAAAGCACAATATATTTTTCACTTTAACTTTTTATTTTCTTTTTCTTCTATATATAAAAGGAGATGCAAAAAAATAAAAACTACATAGCTACTCGGATTGTACACGATACGTTACCGTTCAATAATTTATAAATTTTTATATTATATTGAAATTTCGAATAACTTAAAAATTAAGTACCTTACAAATTAAGTATTATTATTATCTTGAAAATTTAAGACAGTTCGGTACAATTTTTATAAATTTTGGTACAGTTCGATTCGATTTTTCGATATAAAAAAATATAATACAATACAATCCGCTATTTTGAATAATTTAATATTTTTAAAAATTTACAAAATAAATATGCACAATAAAAAATATAAATACAATTAAAATATTTCAACAAGTATAATTAAATTTTAATTTAAAGTACAAAGTTTGAAAATTAACATTTAACAGTTTTTCTCTACGTTATATTTGCATTAATTTGAGAATTTTGAGCAATATCTAAAAAGATAACAAAAAAATTAAATAATTAGACCACAAAAAATCTAAATATTAAATATACAATTTAAGAATTTACGTAAATATAATAATTACCTGATTCAAACTTTTCAAATTCTTCAATTGATGCTCTTGAAGCTAAAAGTGTATTCGATATCAACCAGTTTTGGCAACAAAAAAGAATTTCGATTGTAATCGGGATTAAAAAATTTCTAAATTTGTCTAAAATTTTTCCTCCAGTGCTAAAAGCTGATTCAGAAACTACAATTGAATACTGAATAGCCTAGAGATCTCTCAAAATTGGATAATTTGGCTCATTAAACTTTCATCAACTCAAAATGTCAAAATTAGGAGAATTTTTTATTAATTTATCAGTAAAATAAGTATCCAAAACTCCTTGACACACAACTTGCTCCTTATGCTCATTTTCCAAAATCCATGCATCAACATCATCATCAATTTCATTAGAATGTGTTGTGGCTACAATTTGATTAACATTTACCTCTTCCATTTTTTTTATTTTCTTCTATCAGTCTATTCCAAGTAGTTCTCATTTTAGAAACTAATTTATCTGACTCATGCTCACTATATAAAGTTATGTACTTTGAAACTATAAATTTTATTTTAAATCTAGAATCCAAGATCACAATTATGAAAAAATAACATTCATCTTGTTAATCGAATCCCAATACTTGTCAAATTTTGACTGTATTTGTTTCCTTATTTTCATTAAAAAATCATCACCACTAGTTTGAAAATATTGCAACAAATTTAAAATACGCACAATCTCTGAAAATTACAAGTTTGAAGTTGAATGTAATGACCCAGACAATTTGCAAGTCACATTATAAAATATTTTCAGAAATTTAATGAGAGTTGCCAAACTCAATGAAATATTTGCTATCTATATCCTCCAACTTATCAAAAGTTTTTTTGATACCCCAAAGCAATGTCTAACATCAATTATGTTGAATTCCACCTAGTTGGGCAATCCGTGATTAAACTCTTTGCATAATTGATATTTACTGTCTTACAAGATTTTAATTCCATCCAAAAACTCAAAATAAAAAAAATATTTTCCCCTAACAATTTTCAAACTTTATTCTTAATTTTAATTTTTTTCTTTTTATTATTTTTAAATGTACAACTAAAATTTCATTATGTATAATAATTATATATAATTACATTATTAGTTTACATATTCATATATGTATTGAGCTAAAAATAGTTATTACTATTTGAGTGACAATAAATGTAAATGAAATTAATTGATAAGGTGTTTATATACTCATATAATTACATTAATTAGTAAAATTTTATTATATATAATTAAATTATTAATTTACAATTCAATTACTCATATTGTTATTGTGCCAAAATAAATAAGTATTAGTTGAGTGATACTAAAAGTAAATGAAATTAATTAGTAAGATGATTATATATTCTTATAATTACATAAATTGGTAAATTTCATTATATATAATAATTGTATATAATTATATTATTGATTTACTTGCTCAATTACTCATATAGATATTGTGTCAAAAATATATCAGTACTAGTTGAGTGATACTAAAAGTAAATGAAATTAATTAGCAAGGTGACTATATACTCATATAATTACATTAATTGGTAAAATTCCATTATATATAATTAAATTCTTAATTTACAACTCAATTACTCATATAGGTATTGTGCCAAAATAGATAAATACTAGTTGAGTGATACTAAAAATAAATAAAATTAATTCGTAAGGTGATTATATATTCATATAATTACATGAATTTCTAAATTTTATTATATATAATAATTGTATATAATTTTATTATTAATTTACATGCTCAATTACTCATATAGGTATTGTGGTAAAAATAAATAAGTACTAATTGAGTGATACTAAGAGTAAATGAAATTAATTGGTAACGTGATTATATACCCATATAATTACATTAATTGGTAAAATTTCATTGATATAATAATTGTATATAATTATATTATTAATTTACATGCTCAGTTACTCATATAAGTATTATGCCAAAAATAGATGAGTACTAATTGAGTGATACTACGAGTAAATAAAATTAATTAGTAAGGTGATTATATACTTATATAATTACATTAATTGGTAAAATTTTACTGATATAATAATTGTATTTAATTATATTATTAAAATACATCATCAATTACTCACATAAATATTATGTTAAAAATAGATCAGTATTAGTTAAGTAATGCTAAAAATAAATGAAATTAATTGATAAAAATAATTATGTAATAAATTGCTCATTTTACATATCTATATAAATATTTGTATAAAAAGAAAAATTAAGTAGTAGTTGAGTGATATTAAAGGTAAATTAAACTAAAAATAAATTATTTTAGTTGCATATTTATATAGATATAATAATTATTATGATAATTAAATTTATCTTATTAATAATTAAAATATTCATTTTAATTTATTAACTATTTATTTTATTAATTTCGTGCATTAAAATATTTAATACTGATAGAGTTTGGGTACGCCCATGACTCTAATTTGGATAAAGATCCAATCCAGATAAAATTAAGTTATTTAATCTGATTAAAATTACCAAATTTTATCTCAGAAAGAGTCTGAGTTAAACTAGAGTTAGGGCTCTAGCCTTTAGGACCTCTATAAATAGAGGTGAGGTCCTCATTATTTGGTAACGAGAAAACGTATACGCCGCAAGGCTGCTCGTTCCCACTCACAAGTTTTCTGTCTTAATTTTCAGAGGCATTTATATTGTGATCTAGCTGCTCTTACCCCGAGTGGGTAAAAGCCGGACCAGTGACCAAAAACAAACGGAATCTTGGTAGACGCTTCCGCAACGAGTTTCTACGCTACAAAAGGTAGGTACCATTATTTAATGTTACCTCCACGCATTAAATTATATATGTTATAATTTTTCCCGTAATCCTTCATTGGTATCAGAGCCGTTGTTTTTGGGGACAAAGATATAATTGGTGCTTTTTATGAAAATATTTCTTGTTTTGGTGTGGTTTTTAATCTATTTCCGGATTTGGGGTGTTGTCAGAAACCGCAGGTGGGACCTGCGGTTTCTGATGTCAGAAACCGCAGGTCCCACCTGCGGTTTCTGACACATATATTTTTTTTTTTTTAAAAATAAAAGTTGCCGGACAGGGCAGCAAATGCTGCCCTGTCCGGCAGCTTCCCAAACAAGCCCAAAATATGGGCTTGTTTGGTGTGTTATTTTTATTTTAAAAAAAAAAATAATGAACAAGCTGCAGGCAGCAGCCTTTCCAAAGGCTGCTGCCTGCAGCTTTTGGCATTTTCAAAAAAAAACAATATATTATTTTATTTTTAATAAATAATAATAAATAATTTTTATTAAATATTAAATTTAAAATTAACACAATAATAAAAATATTATTTTAAATATATATTGATTTGATTTTTTTAAAAAATTGATAAATAAAATTAATAAAAAATTATTATATACGCAAATTATTTTAACAATTAAATTCATTTAGTAATTTTTAATTCGATATAAAATTTTACAAAATAATAATAAAAATTTGATTCAAACTCAAAGAAAATTCGTAAAATTTATTCAAAAATATATAAAATTCACCGACCTTATACTGTTCTTTTTCTTTTGACCTTATACTGTGTTTCACCGAAATTTTGCTCTTAAAAAGCAAGTATATGATGCAAGTATTTGTTTCTCGAAAAAAGTAAGGGCTCTATAATATAATTTTTTTATTAATTTTACGTGTTATTAAAATTAATTTGTAAATATATTTTTTAATTATACAATAAATATATTTATTAATTGAACTCATCAATCAATAATTTTGTTAAAATCATTGAAAAATTAGATTACGAGTTCGGTTGAATTTTATTTATTTTTGGATAAATTTTACAAATTTTCTTTGAGTTTGAATCAAATTTTTATTATTATTTTGTAGAATTTTATATCGAATTAAAAATTACTAAATGAATTTAATTGTTAAAATAATTTGCGTATATAATAATTTTTTATTAATTTTATTTATCAATTTTTTAAGAAAATCAAATCAATATATATTTAAAACAATATTTTTATTATTGTGTTAATTTTAAATTTAATATTTAATGAAAATTATTTATTACTATTTATTAAAAATAAAATAAGATATTTGTTTTTTGAAAATGCCAAAAGCTGCTTTGGAAAGGCTGCTGCCTGCAGCTTGTTCATTATTTTTTTTTTTAAAAAAAAAAATAACATACCAAACAAGCCCATTTTGGGCTTGTTTGGGAAGCTGCCGGTCAGGGCACCATTTGCTGCCCTGTCCGGCAACTTATATTTTTAAAAAAAAAAAAATATATGTGTCAGAAACCGCAGGTGGGACCTGCGGTTTCTGACATCAGAAACCGCAGGTCCCACCTGCGGTTTCTGACATCAGAAACCGCAGGTCCCACCTGCGGTTTCTGACAACACCCCAAACCCGGAAATAGATTAAAAACCACACCAAAACAAGAAATATTTTCATAAAAAGCACCAATTATATCTTTGTCCCTTGTTTTTGCGTCCTGGCATGTGGCTAAACAGATCTAAAATTTTATGTGTAAAATTATTAGATCTGAGATGCAGTGAACACAACAAAAAATTTGTTTTTTTTTATGTGAAAAATATATATGCGTACATATTTCGGCTCGATTTCGTGTATGTGTACACCGAAACCCGAAGGGACGAACATGAGTGTTCTAAACGGCTAACTAGAAGTCGGGATTTTTGATTTTTGACCTCAACATTGGATTCAGAGACCTCACAAACCCCCCATCGGCCGGAACCGGAGCATCAGATTCGGTCGGGAAGGCGGCGCGTGGACTACACGCGCCGCATACGTTCGGCGCGTGCACGTGGGTGGTGGCCCACACGCGTGTCGCCACGTGTCAACAGTATTGCGTCACTGTTGACACGTGGTCCAATAGCCGAGTGCCACCTGGCACAACGTGGGGCGGACACGTGGACAAATCAGAGGATGACACATGGTTGACTGAGGTCATGCCACGTGTCATGATGACGTGTCAACAAGTGACATGTGGTCCAACCAAGAATCGACACGTGGACCACTGAGGTGCTACCACGTGTCATATCGGTGTAAGTGATGACGTGGCATTACTGACACGTGGACCTATAGACATGAGACACGTGGCAGACTGTGGTCATGCCACGTGGTCCAATTATATGTTGACACGTGTCAGATTGAGGTCTGCCACGTGTCGGTGCTGACGTGTCACGTGTGACACGTGGACCAATGAGACACCGACACGTGGCGTTGACCGTGCCACGTGTGCACCAGGTGGACCAATGGCATTCAGACACATGGCGTGGCTGGATGTGGACACGTGGCTCAATACGGTGTTGCCACGTGGTAGGTCCGAGGTAGGGCACGCGTGAGCGCGTCTTCCTCCCCTTCATCGGCGCGTGATGGCTTGTGCGACATCGTCCGATCACCAAATCAGCTCCAATTTTTTCCAAATTGATTTTTCAAATTTTTTCTGATTTTTTTGTCATGTTTTCAAAAATTTTTAATGACCAGAAAATATATTTTGTAATTTTTGATATTTAAATATGTTTAATTTCAAAATAAAATATTAAAAAATTTGTAGAAAATGTGTTTTCTGCTTTCGAAAATTTTTGAAAATATTTTGAAAAATTTTTGAGGTTCTGTCCTTATTTATTAATTGAAATGCATTTCAATCATATGTATTTATACATGAGTGTATAAATTTTTCCTGTAATATGTTACAGAAATGTTGAATAAGGACAACCGGTTCTTCCTTAAGAAACGCATAGGTTGCTTTGAGAATTGCAAGAGTGCAATCAATAAGCAAAATGAAAATGCGAAAGAAGATTTGAGCTGATGACATTGATGCAATAGTGCATCATAAAATACATGTGTGAGAACAAATGCAAGAGTGCATTTGAACTGATGGTGTTGAGAAATGGACGAGCGTGCATTGCCATGGCTTCATCAATGGACTTATGAGTCGCTTGATGAATTGATTAAATCAGTCAAACAAATAATCCCAATATCAAGAAAGATTTTATGAAATCTGGACTTCTACAATAGTTGACATAAGTGTCAATTTGAGTTGGCGTTTGTTGTTATTAAAATAGGATTTCTATTTCCTATTAATATTTGACATGAGTGTCTTATTTTGGAATTATTGGATTTTTGGTTAAATAAATGCGTTTATTTATTAATTATGATGGCATTTAACTTTATAATAAATGAGTTTATTTTAATTGTTAATTGTCTTGCGATATTTTATGAGTAAAATGATTGCATGCTTGTTAAGTAAAGGCTTAATAAAGATCCCCTCATAAGTTTGAGAACTTGATAATCTAATAATTCAGATTTATTATGTATGAAATTTTAACCTATAAGGTTGGACATTAGGACTTAGAGGGTAATTGGATACTATAAGTAGCCTTTTCGAATTTGAGCCTAATAGAAAATTTTACTAGGTTATTATTTCAGGTGCATAATAAATTGCATGTATTGTCTTATCTCCTTTAAATATATGCAACATTGCTCCATTTGAGATCAGAGAATTTTAATGGATGCTGTTTCCAAGTTATAATTATGAAATCTGGAATATAAAGATCCAATATGTGCTTAAAGAGTAAGAGGCTCTTAAATCTTTAAGTTCGGTTATGGCTGAATTTGAGGATGACACTATAACGCAGCATAAGCAGGACCGGGATGCCTATGTTGCATCACATTACTAAGCAATTTTGCAAGTATCAAAATGCAATAGATCTGTGGATCGCTTTGCAGGAGAAGTTCAGAGATGTGACTCTGAATAAGCTCCGATCATTATAGATCAAATTTGATACATATCAGAAAAGTCTAATCATTTGATGCGAAAACATCTAAGAGAGATGAAAGAGCAAAGTGAGCTTAGTAGTCATAAGTGACTGATAAACAGAAAGTCCAAACTGTTATCCGTTCTTTACCCAAGAGTTGGTAGCATGTGAGGATGCAACTAACTCACATAGATAAGCAAAAAGACATTTGAGGATGTCACTTGTTATTTGAAGCTTAAAAGAGGCCGTCTGACAGTGATTAAGGCCAATGTCATATGGCATAATCCTGTTCTAATAAAATGAGTTCTTATTAGAACAAGATAATAAGCTTCATCAATAGGGATAAAGAAAAGGCTTGAAAGCCTGAAAAGCAAAAGGAATAGAATCATGTATGGTCCAAAGGCAAAAAGGAGATAAACTTTTCAAGAATGAAATGTTTCAATTGCCTATAGAAATGACATTATGCAAAAGATGCATTATGCCTAAAAAGATACACTATTCTGACTCAAGAGTGAGTGGAATTTATGTATCTAGTTCTGAATTTCATCCTTTGTGGGTGATAGAAATGACATTATGCAAAAGATGCATTATGCCTAAAAAGATACACTATTCTGACTCAAGAGTGAGTGGAATTTATGTATCTAGTTCTGAATTTCATCTTTTGTGGGTGATACATTTAGAACCAATGGACCGTGTAACAAGGGATCGAGATACATTTGTTATGAAATTTAGGTTCTGTTCTTACTTTATTGAAATTTATTTTCAATTTATATTTTGAGGATAACAGTGCACGCTTATGCTTGAATGATTTTATTGTTATGGATGTGGACCATAAGTATTTGAGTAAAACTATTTTTCCTTTAATTTATTATTTTTCATATAGTTATTAGGACAATATGAAATTATGGCATGTTAAATTAAAACATATTTAACAAGACCGAATAAGTCGGTTAGTTAAAATAGGTTTAATAAGTGATTTAAATAAGTTTGAATTGCCTACATGTGAGCATTGCCAAAAAGGAAAAACTAGTTAGAAAATCATTCGGATAAGGAACTAAAGCCAAATTTTCATTGCAATTAGTCCATTATGATGAATGTGGTCAAATGAATGTGAGGGTAAGGCATGGGGCCTATTATTTCATCATATTTATATATGACTGTACTAGGTATGGTCATATCTATTTGATTTCTCACAGGTCAGAAGCATAGGGTTGCTTCAAGACTTATATGAGTATAGTTGAGAATCAATTAGATAAAAAGATCAAAGCTTTAAGAACTGACAGATGTCAGTAATATCTTAAAGATAAATTTAAAGCTTCATGTGATGAAAAGGATTGAACATTAGTTGTTCATTCCTATAAGTCCACAACAAAACGATGTTGAGGAAAGGAGAAATAAGACTCTCCTATATATGGTTAGATCTATGATGACAGAGGCAAATTGCCTATCTCCTATTGGGGAGATGTTTTATTAACTGTCACATATATTCTGAACTATATGCCCTCTAAATCTGTCATTATCATAACTTATGAGTTGTGAACTGGTCGACAAGCTGACCTAAGCCATTTACAACCTTTGGGTTGTAATGCTTACGTCCATGATACCTCAATTTGATAAATTTGAGACCAAGAGGTGAAAGGAGTGTCTATTTGAGATATTCTTAAGTATCAAGAGGATAAATTTTCATGGGTCTGTAAGAAAATGGCATATTGACAGAATTTGGATCACTAGACGTCATATTCTTAAGAGAATGAATTTCCAAAGTTGGGCGAAGTAAATTAAGATTTCACTTTATATTAATTTCAGGAAGAGACCATCAGGATCACTCCATCCGAGTGGGAGGGAGTTAGAGGAAAAAGGTTAAGACCTTCATCCTACTAACGATCCGGATGTTCGAGACCTGATTCGAGTGGGAGTATTATTGACTCCAGTGGGAGGAAAGAATACGGTATTCCTGACTTCAGTGGGAGTATGGAACATAATCCCAGTGGGAGCATTATGAATCACGATAAATATATGAGACATGTTTATCAAAATTCAGAACTGCACAAATCTAAAAGGATAAGTGTTTCATGCCGACGATTTAAAATTGAAAGCTGGAATGAAGCCCTTTTAGTTATCCCACAAGACAAGAAAAAGCATAAAAATATTCAAAAAGCTTTTTCATGCCCATCTAAAGTAAAATGGACTAAAGCAATGGAAGAGAAAATGGCATCTATGAGATCAAACCATGTTTGAGAACTAGTTGATCTACTGGAAGGACACAAATTGAGAATAAATGTATTCTCAAAGTAAAGCGAAAGGCTGATAGAGGTATCGAAAGATATAAAGCTCGGCTAGTCGCTAAAGGGTTTATACAACAGAAAGAGACTGACTATGAGTAGACTTTCTCATCTGTTGTAAAAATTTACGTCCATAAGGTTCATTCTAGCCATAGTGGCGAGTTTGAACGTAGAGGCTCATCAAATGGATGAAAAGACTGCTTTTCTCAATGGAGAAATGGATGGAATAACCTATGTGTTTCATCGAAAAAAGGCAACAAACATAAGGTTTGCTGATTGATGTGTTCAATCTATTACCTTAAATAGTCTTCAACACAATGGTGCTTGAGACTTCATCATATAATCATGTCGAATGTGTTCAGCATGATTGATGAAGATCATTGTGTTTATAGTAAAAGCTCTGAAAGTGAATTTATTATTTTGGCATTGTATGTAGACGACATACTCAAAGCTGAAAATGATAAATAGTACGTAAATGAAATCAAAGATTGGTTACCGTCCAACTTTGAGACAAAGGAAATGAGTCATGCATATTACATTCTTGAAGTTAAGATTTCAAGAGATCATTCAAGAAGATTGTTGCTATTTCTTGAGAGAAATATTTCAACAATGATCTTGAGCAATTTAATATGTAAAACCCTAAACTCATACATTACCCCATTGCCAAGAATCAGTTTCTTAGCAAAGATGTGTGTCCTATGAAGTCAGAAAAATTGAACGTATGAGGAGCGTTCTATATATGACAGTGCCCTGGGCAGTCTTATGTATGCAGTATTGTATACAAGACATGATATATGCTATACAGTGGGCATGGTTAATAAATATCAATCTAACCCAGGCAAAGCACATTGGAAGCAATTGAATGGATACTTATATACCTTAAAAGTACTGCAGAATATTCTCTCTATTTTCAAGCAAATGATCTGCATTGAGAGAATACAGAGACGTTGATTGGGCAGGAGATGTGGATGAGAGGAAATCCATTCCAAGTTTCATATTCTTGTTTGGCAAAAGTGCCATCTCATGGAGTAACAAGAATTAAGCCTGGGTAGCCCTATCAATAGTGGAAGTTGAATTTGTCACTTCCTCAAATACAGTACAGGAGATAGTTTGGTTGAAATGGTTTGTGAGCCATTTAAGAGTAACTGTCTCAAAGGTATTAGTGACAGTCTATAGTGACAGTCAGTCGTTGATAGCTTATAGTGGAGCTAAGCATATCGACATTAAGTATCAATATACGAGAGATATTGTTACACGAGGAGAAGTGAACTTACAGTACGTTTCTACGCATGCAGATCCATTGAGTAAACCTGTAACGAGAGATGTGTTTTGAGAAATACATTAGATCTCGAGGTTTGCGTAGAATTTAATTGGTACTGTTATATTTTATATAATCCCTTAACGTTATTATTTGCGAATAATAACTAAATTTCATTGTTGGCAATACATGAGTGTGAATGTTTATGTGTAAACATTTACTGTTATTGATATGAGATTGAGTATGTCGGACAGAGAAGTAGCCCACTCACAAGGGTGTTTACCTTAGTTTTGTCAATGAGTTGGAAAAAACTAAGATGAGGCGATTTTTGAACATATGAGAATGCTCGAGAGCCTGTTCAAAATAAAAGTGCCGTCTAGCAGAAATTATAAGATGAGTCTTATTAAGGCGCAAGATAAGGACATACATAAAGTTGTATGCTTTGGATTGAGATCCAAATAAGGATTGTATGGAATCCGATGCTAAGTTATATGTAACTACCATATTCTGTCTAAAAAGCCAGAAATAGTCCTTAAGTAAGCGGACTAAAGTTGGGTGCTTCGGTGCATCGCAACCTTACGCTTCTGTATGGTGTTTGATATACACATTATTAAAATGTGAGACCTGTGCTCCTTTAAGGGAAGGAAAGAACACCATAACACATGTTTTATACCGTGTGTGCTTATGTGACTACAGGGATGGGAATTTAATAATATTAATGATCTCAACTTTCCCTACTGTGAGACCCTATTTATATTTCAACCCTTAGAACCCTTAACTTATCCCTGAAGTATGGTTCAATGTGGCTAGCTTAGTTAGTTTCCAAGAGGTCAGGAAAAAATTTAGGCCTGGCGGATCTAACTAGAAAAGCGAGTTGAATCATGATGGATGGCATACAGTAAGAGGGGAAGATAGCCATTGGATCACTTTCATAATGTTTCGTAGTTCACCGGTATGCCTATTATAGTTTCTATGAGTAGAAACATAATAGTGAACACGAAAATTATTTTATGAGATCATGAGTTAAAACAATGAATGTGAGAAGGCAATCTAGGGTTAGGCATACATGAAGAAGATGATCTTGTTTTGACGAGATGCTATATATCCCTAACAGGTGTATAGCACTAGTGCTCTCGAGGTATGCTGGTCACACAATCTATTTGCCAGTATAACTGAAGATTAAGACTGAAATGCGTTCCGTCATGTGTGAGTGGGAGATGATAGAGTTTGGGTACGCCCATGACTCTAATTTGGATAAAGATCCAATCCAGATTAAATTGAGTTATTTAATCTGATTAAAATTACCAAATCTTATCTCAGAAAGAGTCTGAGTTAAACTAGAGTTAGGGGTCTAGCCTTTAAGACCTCTATAAATAGAGGTGAGGTCCTCATTATTTGGTAACGAGAAAACGTATACGCCGCAAGGCTGCTCGTTCCCACTCACAAGTTTTCTGTCTTAATTTTCAGGGGCATTTAGATTGTGATCTAGCTGCTCTTACCCCGAGTGGGTAAAAACCGGACCAGTGACCAAAAACAAACGGGATCTTGGTAGACGCTTCCGCAACGAGTTTCTGCGCTACAAGAGGTAGGTACCATTATTTAATGTTACCTCCACGCATTAAATTATATATGTTATAATTTTTCCTATAATCCTTCAAATACAAATAATTATGAAATTAAATTTATTTAATAAAAATATAGAATAGAAATTATAAATAATATTTCTATATGAATTATTAGTATTATATATAATAATTGATAAATATCGGTTCTTTAGGTCCAATTCGATTCCAGAAAAGTTTGGTATAGTTCAATACGATCCAGTTCTAAACAACATATCCAAATCTATTTTCAATAGTACAATTCGGTTTGGTTTTATTCAAAAAGTCAATGGTACAATTCGGTTAAGGATTTTTTTCTTCAGTATTTTGGTTCGGTACAGAAAGATCCAGATTTGTGTGCATTCCTAATAGTTACAATATAGGGAAAAGTAGCACCATCTGAATTGCCAATTAAATGACTACTAAGAGGAGGAGGAGCACAAACTCGTGGGACTGATTATAAGCCCAATTGACTAAGAAGTCAATCACTGAATTCGTTTCACGATAGATATGGTAGATTTGTACATCTCACTTTCAATTCAAGAGTTCTATGATGTGTGAAATAATAACATTATATCTGGACCATGGTATATCATTACCGTTAAGCATAAAAACCACACTACAGTTGTCAACTTGGAGAATAAGCTTCTTCCAGCCTTTGTTCCATGCTTCACGAAGGCCCAAAAAGACACCTCCAACTTTTTATTTTCTAATACATCAAATCTCTCCATTTGTAAATAATTTTAAAATTCATAATTAAACTTTTAGCATATTTAATTCAACATATAAAATTATAATAATCATTATAATTAGCTAACATCTTGATGATTTTTTTTTTAAAAAAAACCTCTTGATTGAAGCATACACATTTAAAAGAATGTGAGATCCAACCATATTATCCATATATACGTGACATGTGTCTAGCATTATGGTATTTGTTGATTAGTTTAGGTGCTAAAGAAAAAATTGATTGTTTTTTCTCTCTAATTTCCAAACTTTAATCGACTCACCCCATTTTCACTTTAAATTTATTTTCTTAAGCAAAAATCCTAAATTGCAATAACTAAAGCAAAAATTTCCTTTAAGTATACACATTTGTTTGACATTGAGTTGGTTTGGATATTGTTAGCAAATTGTAATTGATGACCGGTGTGATGGAAGCTTAAATATGATGGTATAGATTTGAAATCAAAAATTGTTGTTGAGTTGATAACAAATTAGTTGCTATCAATTAGAGAAAATGTTTTTTTTTATTCTCTTTAACTGTATATTGCATTATTTGTTTGGATAAGTAGGATGTCAGTGGCTTTTTGTGAATATGCTAAGAAATTAAGGTTTTTTTTTTGTGTGTTTTAACAACTTGATCCAGTGTCATGCATGTGATTTTTAAAAATAATGCTACTTTGATTCTAGCATTTGTTCTTTTTCATAAAATACATAAAATAATTCACTATGATTGTAATTTCTTATAGTTATTTGTTAATGTACAATGGGACACATTAAGGGTAATAGGCATTTTCATCATTGTGGGAGAATGGTAGCATACCCCTTTCTATGATATGTTGGTGGCCAAGTTAGGTAGTGGTATATAATATAAAAAAAAATGATGACAATTGATTTTGTATTGTCCCAAAATCACAAACACATGAAAATGAAATATAGAGTATAAATATAGGAAAATAGGACTAAATTGAAAGAAATGAAAACTAGGTATGGATTTAATTGAAAAGGAATAGAAGTTGCAGGCTTAAATGGGAAGTTTGCCATATCATTTGTGTAAGTGGAAATTAGACTAATTAACTAAGATGGATGTGGCATACTACATGCTTGACACCTAGAAGTTTAGGTGCACTTTAATGTTAGAAAGACAACATTTTCTTAGCTAAATATACGTCTTGCAAATTTTGCCCAAACTTGCATTTAGGAAAAGGGTTTTCATTCATTTTTATCCCTTTTTTACTTATTCTAAAATCGAAATAGAAAGAGAAATTCCATGGCCAAAGATTGAAGACTTGAGTGGAGATAAACAAGATGATAATTAGAACTCTATTATAGGAATAACAAAAATTTTATTAGAAGAAAGTTAGAAGTTAAAAGAAATCAAGTAAGACAACTCTTAAGTCATAGGTGGAAATGGATGGAAAAAGGAAGAAGATGGAAGTTGGTGATGTTGAAGGTTTTGGCACAAATTTAGGTATGTGCACTCTTTGATATATTTATTTGTGTTTGCTATATGTGATTTTGTCAACTTGAATGAAATTGTTATGACTTCAGTGAATTTGATATATCGAAATAGAATTTTAATAAATCGTAATTATCATAATTAAAATTGAATTCTTGATTTAAATGGATTTTCTGAATTATAAGTAAAGTGTTAATTTAATTGAAATAAGAATTAGATGGAAATGTGTATATGATACTAAAGAACTTAGACTTGCTATATTGAATTTACTAATCTTTATTTTTATGGTTCTGAGGGAGTTAGTATTTGAATGTTTTGTTTGCTAAGATAATCTTATAGTTATGATGGAGTAACTAATTTGAATGAGTAAAATGGACTATTGATAATTTCTTGTATTGGTTTTAGCATGTGGGAATAATGACAAGATGAAATTAAATGTAAACATGGGAATTTGTGAGTATAGAATTAGATTTACTTATTCATATGGCGCTTTTAACTTGATGGCTATTGATGAATAGTAATCTTTAACTTATGGATTTTCTTGTCTTTAATTAGAAAGAAACTTGAAATGCTATAAGCCACTTATATGTTTACATATTTGATTGAACTTGGTTTCATGAGAATCAAAATTAAGGAAATGACCTTATTAAAATGATATTATAAGTTCATGTTTTGAATTCAATATGAAGAGGAATAATATGAGCATTTGAGCTTGTGATCCATGCTCTGTAAGTGAATCTTTGCATAGTTTGAGATATTGAGATTCATATTCTTCAAAAGAACTCCTGCTTATCTTGTGATATCATATGTTGTTGACTTAAAAGATTTATAAGTGGAAGCTTGAATGTGTGCCCAAAAGTTGTTGAGATTGGGACCATAGCTTTAGATAGGTTGGTAAGCCAATAGAGGGTCTGGAGTAGTACAACACTGTTATTATTCTCTCATGTAGTGTTGCTCGTTATTTATTTTGGTACCATTTATCGGCGGTTCCTATTTGGGTACCATTTGCTCATGCAATTTATTTTGGTACTACTTATCAGTGCCAATTTGGTATCATTTATCAGTGTCATCTTGCAATGACCTAAATTTCACAGGCTTTGTAAAGAGTATAAAAGGTTGGTCATGAACATGAGAGTTGGAGTATTAATTTTTTTGTAGAAAAGAGAGAAAATTAAAAGAAATTAAAAGTTTGGGAAGGACTTAATTGAATAAAAGTATAAGTTTAGGGATTCAAAGGTAATTTGCCAAGTGGTTAAAACTAATGAAAGATTAGGAATAATTAAGATAAATTAAGTCAAAATAATCAAGATAAAGTGTGGGATGTGGGAGCTTAGTGGCACCATATGTATTAGCCATATAAAGGCTTAGGTGTCAACTGGGGAAAGAATTAGTAAATAGGACAATGTGTATATTTGGATAGGGTTTAGCATTTCCATATTTTGGAAATCGTAGATTTTTACATAAAATTTTCACTTACTTAATAAGAATGATAAAGGAAAGGAAAGAAAATAAAAGAAGAAGAAAATAGGGAGAAAAGAGTAAGCAAGGAGGATATAACCTAAAAGGAACAAATGAGAAGAAACTATAAGTGAGATTAGTGTTATTACTTGGTGTAAAATTTTCCATATTTTTGAAATCCTAGATTTTTACATAAAATTTTCACTTACTCAATAAGAATGATAAAAGAAAGAAAAGAAAAGAAAATAAGAAGAAAATAAGGAGAAAAGAGTAAGCAAGGAGGATGGAACCTAAGAGGAAAAGATGAGAAGAAACTATAAGTGAGATTAGTGTTATTACTTGGTGTAAAAATTCTCTTCATCTATTCAAATTCTAGAGTATGATTTACCGTGGAATAATTCTAGAATTATTTGTTAGTTGTTGATGTTGAATACTTAGAAGTAAGGAATTGAGAGTATGCATGATGATAGGTGTGAAATAGTAAATGAGTAGGAACATCTATTAGAGTTTTGGTCATAACTCCTATTCTGAATGTTTGATTCAAATTAATCCAAACCTATAGGAAATAAAGTCATAAAGGAATAACTTTTATGAAGATAGAAGGTTAAATTCTGGTCCTAACTAGCTTGAATTGTAAATTGAAAATGGAAATGATAATCTATCCTTGTTCTGGAACCCCAGACCAGTTTGTACAAATTTAGCTATAACTCATTTTGAAGACCTTAGAATTCAATGATTCTTGATTTGTTGGAAATATAAGACATAAAGGAAGAAATATTATAAGGACACTTAATCAAAATCTTGCATTTTTTGGGGTAAAAAATAGTGGTCAAACGGGACCTAGGAATATGAATTTGTGAAACAAAATAGTCCCTTAAAATGTCACGGCCATGGGCTTTTAGTCGCAGCCGTAGTGGTCCTTATTTCTTCATAAAAACTATATATCTTACACATTCTTTTGTGTACTTTCTAATATAAATACTTGAATATGTGTATTTTAGTTATGGATGAAGTGAATGGGTGATGTTGATATTTTTTAATGGAAATAAAGAGTTGTGAAATTGATCTTAAGAGGAGTTGGTTTACTTGTAGGTTAGGGAAATACTTTAATGCTTGTGTGTGTGATCAATTGAAATTATATTGAATTGTGCAATTAAATATTAAATTACCTAAATTAGAAATTGTTCTTTGTGTTTTTTTATGTACATGGTTTGGCCAAGATAGATTTCAAGACAATGAACTTGTTTGTGAGATTGAAATGACCTTAATTATGTTTAATTTAAAGAATTGAAAGTTTTTGAGTTGTATATTTTGATAACCAGACTATCAATAGTTCGATACCAAGTCCAAAACACTCAGCTCGGATTAAAACTTGGTCACTCTAATGGTTGTATAGCTCAAATTTATGAATGGAACATTACAATCCTTGTAATTCCACAATGGCTTAACACTACACAATCAATGGTAATTAATTGTCTTGATTTTGACGATAAAGATTTAAGCCAAGATAGGTTTCTATATATAACCAAGTAGTCTTCAAGTGAGGTATGATTTTTTCACCCAATTCTCTATTACACTTATTTCTCTCCATGTTTCTTAACTTGGTCGTCGAAGAGTTCCTCATTGGAGCCTTCATTAGATTATTTATTTTTTAGGTTATTTATGTCTTTACAAGAGGTCAAGCTGTGGATATTTGACCTTGAAGTTGGTCATAGTTAGTAGTCCAGATACTAAATTATTATCATTTGGTATGGTGAGTGTGAAAGCCTTCCACAGTAATAGAGCTTTTTCCCAAATTGATTATCTTGCCTAGTTCACCGACGAAGCAAGCTGACAATACAAATGTTCCGTTGCCACCACATACTAAGTTATTTTCCCTCTAGGTGCCACTTTAGCTCCTATAATGCCTGTCTTACTTTTTGCGGCCATGATACCTGGTTTCAATCCTTAAATGGCTCAAACTTTCTTAGTAGCTTTAACTGCCATGGCAGCCTAGGCTTAACCCCCTGTATAACCTGTGCTTGCCTCACCATATCCCAGTTTGCTCATAAACAATGTCCTAGTTCTTAATCGAACTCCTTGTCCTTCTATTCCTTTGGAGCTACAGCAACCATAAGTTCCTCCCACTGTTCTACTCATAACCTTAACCACTGAGGAATTTGAGTAATTATTTGAGGAGCGAATGCAAAAATACCAAAATCGTAATACCCTACAGTACCGAGACACCTTACAATCTCTTTTATTTAGGGAAATTTTGGCTGCACCTTTTCCAAGATCAGACTGCCTGCTTTGCCAATGTATAATGGCAACATTTAGATCAATTTCGCCATACTATGCTTGTTCATACTACACAGGATGTCATACTTTGCAAAGTATTTCCCTAAACACTCACATACTCCGCCCATATTTGATTTCGAAATCTAAACCAGCATTCTATGGAGAGTTTTGAGTACTTCAGTGCTATTTTCATAGCCAAGTTTGTTACTACCATCCGGCCTATCAAGGTTTCTACCAATCTACGTAAAGTATTGCATGAGGAGCCCGAATCTCTATGCACTTATGTAGAGAGGTACAACATGGTAGCCATTGACATTCATAATCTCAATTTAGAAATGGCTATCATTGCTCTAAGTTGGAACACTAGATGTTAGGACTTCAATGATTATTTGAGTAAGATTCCTCCGATGAATTTCACCAAGCTTATGTCTTAAGCTCATAAGTACATCAGAATGGATAAGACATGTCGACTTCTTGATGTACACGGCTATATTAAGATAAGGAAAAAGAGTCCTCTTGCAAGCCCGTGTAGGACAAGAATACATACAATTAACATAGTAATTCTCACCCAATGACAAGGTTAGGTAACTCTAATCGAATTTTTGTTATGTCAAGTCCTTATCTTTTAGGGAGCATTGATGATCGTTTCACTCCTTTGACCACATCCTGAGCTCAAGTTTTATCCTGGCTGAAGTAGAATGGACAAGTTAATTAGCCCAAGCCTATTAAAGAAGATCCTAATCGAGATAAGAAATTATATTGTGCCTGCCATCGAGACCAAAGGTATGAGATAGAAGATTGCAGCCAACCCAAGAGAGAGATCAAACACCTAGTTCGAAAAGGCAGTTTGTCTTAATTTGTAAAGGGTGGTAGAGATAGAGATAGTTATATAAGTCCCCCAGCATCTTGCCCTACTAAGAAAGGAGGGGTTTGCTCAAGTAAGAAAGGTCATTCATGTTATTGCAGGTGGTGATCATTACAATGTGTTTTGATGATTCTAGGCAAACGAAGTATTCTTTTTGGGGGCTAGTTTGTCCAACACTACCTGTGCAATTCAATTGTTTACTGAGGATGACACTCATGTTTGATAGCGATCATGCACTGGTGGTCGAGGCATTCATCAAAGACTTCTTGGTTTAGCTCATACTTGTGGATACCGAGAGTGCGATTAACCTTATCACTATACAAGCCTTCACAGCTCTGGGTATCTCGACTAATTTATTAAAGCATGTTATCATTCCTTTGATCGATATTTTCGAACAACTTGTCAAAGTTAAAGGATCTATTAAACTTTCACTCCAGCTTGACGACGCTGCAATTGTTCATACATGCACAACTTGTTTTATGGTAGTTAAAATGCCTCCCTCTTATAATGTTATATTTGGCTAACCTTTTTAATTGTTGTTGATGCTTACATTTCTATATAGAAGTTGCTCTTTAAAGTCCTTGCCATGCATGGTATTGTTATCCTTTAAGGTAATTAGAAAGCTGCTTAAGAGACCTATGTCACTATGTTTCAGGAAGCCAATCAAGCATTGCCACTTAACGCACAAGATGTTCTCATTGATGTAGCTTGAAAAGCTGAACCAATTGATAAGCTTCAGGAGGTTGAACTCTTGCCAGGAAAAGTTGTTAAGCTCGCTTCTACAAAGATAGGCATTAAAAGGAATGAACTTATTAATGTTCTTTCAAACTTTAGTGATGTGTTTGCTTGGAAAAATTCAGATATTACTAGCATTTCACTAGAGTTAATGTCTCATTCACTCAACATTAATTCTGACTCTAAGCTTATGAAACAAAAGAAGCAAAACTATGCCCCGAAATGACAAAATTCTATGATCCAGGAAGCAGATACTTTGCTTCACAATGGCTTCATCCATGAGGTACTCTATTTGGATTAGTTGTCCAATTTTTTCTTATGAAGAAGCCTAATGGTAAGTGGCATATATGTGTCGATTTCACTGACCTCAACAAAGCCTATCCCAAGGATAGTTATTTTTTGCCGAACATTGATCTCTTAGTGGACTTAATAGCTGGGTTTAAAGAATATGCTTTTTTAAATGCCTTGGCAGATTACCATCATATTACCCTGAACCTAGCAGATGAGGAGGAAATTGCTTTCATAACACATCAGTTAGCCTATTGTTACCGAGTCATGCCATTCGGCCTCAAGAATACGGGGGCTATTTATTAATGGTTTATGAATGCACTCTTCACCAAATAGACTGGTGTGACGCGTGCCGAACCCAGCAAGGGCCCTCGAGGTGAATCCGCTTTAGGATTCGAGGGACAGGTTCGCGTCTTTTGATCATGGGCGCCATATGACATCATAGATGTATCCCTCCCAATAGAACATTGGGGAGAACCACCTAGTCTAATGACGCCTAAAGGCACCTTTGAGGTATCATTGAGTCGCCACCCAATTCACAAGAAATTGGGAAAAAGGGTCTCTCACCTCTATTGGTCAAGACCAGAGATATGGTGTTCGGAACTTCACTCTTATTTACACTTTGGTTAATTATAGGTGAGCTTTTAATTTCTTAAAATCATATCTCTCTCCTTACGCGATTAATGCATTAAAAGGTAAGAGCGCATTGCAAGCATCCAGAAGCGGTAAAAGAAAAGCAGTAAATAAAGCGATAAATAAAGTGATAAAAGAAAGCGAATAAACACGCAAGCACGCAATTACATGGAAGATAGGAGGCGGAATACAACCCCAATACAAGGAGATTGAAGATGTGAGTGGGGACGGAATACAATCCCCCAAAAATAAATGAAGTTGCCCCAAAATTAATTACAAGTGCCCAAAAAGAAATGAACTTAAATTTAAAACACTCACCCAAGATCAAAATAAGAAAAGACATACATAAATCGGGGCATTATTTTAGGAACATTGGTTCTCTCGCACTTGTTCGAAGGTTAGGAACATTGGTTCCTTCGCATTAATTTTAAAGAGGGTTTGAAGAGTCGTTTTTTTTGATGAAAACGGGGATGAGTGATCCCATTTTTGGAGAAAATTGACTCTTCGTTTTAATTGTGGTGTTTTTGTTGTTGGGCTAGCTAAAACAAGGGACATTGGTCCCAATTTTATTAGTAAAAGACCAAATTAATTATAAAAATATTTTTGTGACTTTTTATCACACGCGTGCATAAATAAGAATTTTACAAATAAACACATAACACATAAAGAGAGGGTTGAAAGGGTCTCACCAAATCGGGGTGTTTGTCCATGCGTTGTGACCCATCCGGGGAGTCACGGGAACGCTCACACAATGCGACTCTGATTAAATCCTCAGAATTTTTAGATCGGAAATAGGATGTCTCAATCCGTTCCCTTTGTCGATTTTTGATGATAATAATATTCAAGAAGAAATCTAAGTTCTAAAAAAATTGAGAACATATTTTTGATGTGAATATTTTTGGTGGATGATTTGAACAAAGAAAATTGATTTTTCTTGCTCAAAATCAATCCAAGAATGAAATATATTTCTTAGAGGAAAATAAAAAAATTAAAGCTTGAGAAGAAAACTTAAGGATTTTTGAAGTAGAAAAATTTTTTCCTGGAGAGTGAAAGAAAAAGCTAGAAAGAAAAGCCAAAAATCCCCTTTGTAAAATGTTGACATTCCCCCCTCAAATGAGGGATCAAAACCCTCTTTTATCTTTGCCTTGGCCAAAAAAAGGAAGAGAACAAAACACTTTAATTTTTAGTTAATAAAAAATAGCATGAAAAGGTGAAAAAACTGAAGAAAACGGACTGAAAAACAGACTGAAAATGCAGGAAAACGACGTGTCACGGGACTGGGCAGAACTGCCCGCGGGCGCCAAAGAGGCGCGGGCGGTGAGGGACTACCGCGCGTGCGCGTGCGAGGCCCTTCACCGCGCGCTGGGGCAGCCTGCCGTGCGGGTGCCCCCGGGAGCTGCCGCAGGTGGCAGTCGCGACTCCTTTTTTTTTTTTTTTAATAAAAGCCTTAAATACACAAACTTAATATTTTCTACCCTTTTTTAATTTTTAATTTTTAAAATATATATTTTTAATTATTTTCCTAAAAAAACACAATTTCGACAGGGAAACAATTGATTCTCACTTTCTCGCCGAAATCGGCCTTTTGTTTTCATCATCGGGTAATTCGGATCTTGGACTGTCTTGGGACCCGGTGTAACACCCCAAAACCACCCCAGTAGTTTGAGCCTGTCAGTGTCTGTATGTGTGTATTGTAGGTGTTACATAGGTGTGTTAATTTTGATTATTTATTTTAATTATGTGTTTGTATGTGTATTAGTATAAGAAGAGGAGATAGGCTAGTGTATGAGTGGGTGTATGGAAGTAAGATGTGAGTAAGGGATAGGTTTGTGTGTGAATTAGTGTATGGGAGTAGGGTGTGTTATGGGGTATTTGTCCTATGGGAAGGTGACATGTGGTTTAGAGATAAGGATGACTTTAATTGGAGTAGAGAGAGAGAAAAGACAGCCTTTTTCCCTTTGATTCCCGTTCCTCTTCCCTTCCTCACGCCATTCTCTTCTTTTCCTTTTTCTTCTTCTTTGTTCTTCCTTCTTCTTTGCACAATCTTGCTCCCTCTCCTTTCCTTGAGTAGTTTGAGTAGTTTGACTTGTGATTTCAAAGTTCAAAGGTGAGTATGGGTTAGTGATGCCTTAGATCCTTCTTCTTCCTCTTCTCTAGGTTTTAAATATTTGTATATGTATATGTGGGTTGTTATAGAATTGATCTTGGTTGTTGTGGGTTTGTGGTTCAGAGGAGTCTCCTAGATCGGCGAAAGGGAAAAAAATAGCTAGCGGGAGCAGAGCTCACGAGTAGGAGCAAAGGAGATCAGGTTTGGGAACGTTTGTCTTTTGTATGTATTTGTGATTTGAGTTAGACATTTGCACTTTTGCTTTGATTGGAGTTATGAGTTGTGTAAGTATGGCTTAAATTAAATTAAGCATGTTATGTGATGCTAGAGGGTGTGTATTATTTGAAGAATTTGCAAGAAATCATGTGGATAGTTGCAATTGTTGTTAAATTTGCTGTTTTGGGATTTCTTGGAATTGGGCATGTATTTGGCTTGATTTAATTGAGATAAATGGTGATAAAGCTGGGCTTTTAACTATATTATGAGTTGTTGATGCTTGTGTTGCTTAATTTTGAGGTTTAGAATCAATTTTGGAAGTTTGAATGTGTTTAGTGTGAGATTTCTGCATATTTCGGGCGTAAGAGCTGAAAAACCCGTATCTGTCGCGAGCGCGATAGAGCGCGGAGGTTTTAGCCCTCGCGCCGGCGCGAGAGGTGTCGCGCTGAGGAGCTCGACAGGGAGTTCTCTGTCGCGAGCGCGATAGAGTGCTCGATCATCGAGCATGTGCAGGGCTCTCTTCTGTCGCGAGCGCGGTGGACTGGGAGGGTTGGCTTCTTTCGCGAGCGTGACAGAGGGCAGCACCCACGCCCTCTCGCGAGCGCGAGGTCACTCGCGACCGCGAGGCGAGGCGGGGAGGTGTATTTTGGCTTCTGTCGCAAGCGCGACAGTCGTAACTTCCAAATTTGGTTTCTTCTCCTTTTTGTTTGATGAGTTGATTTCTTTTGCATGCACTTTTTCAATAAAGCCTTGACCACTTAATTAAATGAATAATATGTATGTTAACTTGATAAACTTCCGTGTAACCTGCTAATGTCGGATAATTGGATAGTTAGGCATGCCTAATAGAGCTATGTGTTGCTGCAGCTATGTGTACGCTTTTGGACCCTGATCAGGTCCCCCGATTGGATCCTCGCGATCCTTCTGTTCAAATCTTTCTTAAGATTCTATGTGAAACAATTTGGAACAAAAAAAAAATAAAAAGAATGTTTTGATACTTTCAGGTATCTATGTGTTTATAATATGGTATCGGTACCCTCGGGTATCTATGTATACTCGTTATCCACTCATTATGATTAAGCAGGTGCTAGTGTGTCTTTGTACAAGAATTTTGGATGATGAAATAGATAATTGGATTAACCATGTATGATTCTATATCTTTATTTGTATCATTATCATGTGCTTTCTGTTATCGTCACTGTGAGTGGCGGTTATGCATTTTGTGTTCCCCACTAAGCGATTTTGCTTAGCACGGGTGTTTAACCGTGCAGGTGTGGAAGGTTCTGGTACGCATAGTCTGGGCATGTCGCATCGGGGGAAGGCCAACACAACTAGAGATTGGGGTTTTATAGTATAGGCTTTCCTTTCTTTTGTAGCAGATAAAAAGTTTTTGTTGCCCTTTGGAACAGTGTACCTTGGGCTTTTGTATATTTGTTTTTTTGTAATCTATTGTAAGATGTAAAGACCTCTTTTATGTATATTAACAAAAGTATTCATTTCATTCAGTATCACTCTTCTTTCTTTCAAAGTTTTACTTTATCTCTGATATGTCATTTTGTATACGATGTTTACATATTTGCACTAGTGGGATGTGACACCCCTATCTATCTGGATCCTTCTCCCTCCTCCGGGGTAGAAGTCTCCATGGTACAGGTTGGGGTGTGACATTAGGTGGTATCAGAGCTTCGGTTAGATGTTACTGGGTTTCAGTGTGTTAGTGCGTCTGTTGGAGTTGTGTTGGCCAGATGTGCACTGCATTTATGTTTTGTAGCTATGGAGTCCGCTCGTGGATCGCTTGAGGGGTCAGCAGAAAGTGCGAATCCCCAAGAGCAAGATCCCTCAGTTTCTGGTCCGGCTCAACCTCCTAGGGGGCGACCTGAGGTGCCTATTGGACCGTTGGAGGCGATGCTTCAGAATATGACGAGGGTGCTTGAAAGAGTAACAGCACCAAGTGCACCTATCAAGAAGTTAAGAAAGCATGGTGCAGAGGATTTCTTTGGTACTGGCATAGATGAATCTGATAAAGCAGAGAGGTGGATAGAGAAGACAACAAGAGTACTTAGGGAGATAAGATGTCCACCGGAGCAAGAAGTGGAGTGTGCACTGTCTTTGTTGCAAGGCTCTGCTTATGATTGGTGGAGGCTGGTGGTTAGTCAACCGCAGGTTCCTGAACCGATTACATGGGAATTTTTCGAGAGTGAGTTCCAGAACCGGTATGTAACTAAAGCATATAAGGATGCCAAGTGGGCGCAGTTTCTAACTCTCAAGCAAAGAATAATGTCTGTGGCTGAGTGTGAAAATGAGTTCAATAAGCTCAGTAAGTACGCACCGCCAAGGGTTCTCATGGATGAGTTCAGATGTCAGCATTTTGAATCAGGCTTGAATGAGTCTCTGAAGGTGATGTTAATCTCTTTGATGTCGGCTCCAAATGTGAGGTACTATCAGTTGGTTCAAGCAGCCTTGAGGGCGGAGCGTTCTGAGAATATTCTGAGAGAGAAAGCTCAAAGAAGGAAGTCTACAAGAGGTGGCTCTTCTTTAGGCAAGAGGCCGAGGGAATCGCAAGGAAACCTTGCTGATGAGTCTGCAGCTAGTCCGGCCCCTAGAGGGAGGAGACAGGGTTCTTCCAGGGGATCGGGCACAGGTAGAGGAGATGGCACTCCCAGATGTACTCATTGCAACAAACAACATTGGGGTGAGTGTCGATGGTTAACGGGAGGCTGTTTCAGATGTGGTTCTACGGACCATTTTCTTGCGAATTGTCCGAGTCGATATGGAGATCCTTCGGGACAATAGGAAGGGAGCCGAGCTGGATCTAATGTACCCCAAGGAAGTCATAATCGGGGTAGGGGAAGGGGTCGTGGTGGACGGCCTCGAGAGAGAGAACCCTCAGAATCAGTAGATCGCCCTGTGCCGACAGTTGGCAGGGCCTATGCTATGAAGGCCCGAGAGGAACTGAATACTCCCGAAGTGATTGCCGATAAGTTCTCTTTGCTTGATTCTGAAGTTTATGCTTTGATTGACCCGGGCTCTACCCATTCTTATGTATGTTCTGGCAAGTTATGGGATAGTTTGGGAAGTGAAGAGAAGATGGAATATGAGATTTGTGTATCCAGTCTGTTGGGTCAGAATGTTATGGTTAATCGGGTGTGTCGGAAGTGTCCTTTAAAGATTCAGGGTACAGAGTTTGTCGTGGATTTGATCTACTTGCCGTTTCATGAGTTTGATATTATTCTGGGGATGGATTGGTTGGATAAACACCGGGCGGTAGTGGACTGTCATAGGAAGGTGATGATTTTGAAGGATAAAGACCAAGTACCAGTTATTGTGAAGGGAATTGGCAGCAGCTCTCTGCATAATGTGGTGTCAGCTATGAAAGCCAGAAGATTATTAGGAAGGGTTGTGAAGCATTTCTGGCTGTGGTTTTGGATTCTCGGAGAGGGCAAGTTAAGATTCAAGACATTCCTATTGTAAGAGATTTTGTGGATGTCTTTCCAGAAGAACTACCGGGATTACCTCCCGAGAGAGAGGTCGAATTGTCAGTAGAGATTGTCCCAGGGACAGCTTCCATTTCTAAGGCTCCTTACCGAATGGCTCCAGTGGAATTGAAAGAATTGAAGAGTCAGTTACAGGAGTTGTTGGACAAAGGATTCATTCGGCCCAGTGTATCACTGTGGGGCGCTCCAGTGCTGTTTGTCAAGAAGAAGGATGAAACCCTACGGATGTGCATTGATTATCGATAGCTTAATAAAGTAACTATCAAGAATAAGTATCCACTGCCGAGGATTAAAGACCTTTTTGATCAGTTGAGAGGAGCTGGGGTATTCTCTAAGATAGACTTGAGATCAGGCTATTACTAGTTGGGGGTTAAAGAAGCAGATGTGGCGAAGACGGCTTTCCGGACGCGTTATGGTCATTATGAATTTCTAGTGATGCCTTTTGGTTTAACCAACGCGCCTGCAGCCTTTATGGATCTGATGAACCAAGTTTTCCGACCTTATTTGGACAAGTTTGTCGTGGTATTTATTGATGACATTTTGGTGTACTCCAGAGACCGAAAAGAACATAAGGAACATCTTAAGCTAGTATTGCAAACGTTAAGAGATCATCAACTGTATGCGAAACTCAGTAAGTGTGAGTTTTGGTTGAAAGAAGTGGCTTTCCTTGGACATATGGTGTTAGCAGAGGGTGTACATGTTGATCCAAGTAAAATTGAAGCAATTGTTAATTGGATGCCTCCGAAGAGTGTGCCAGAGGTGAGAAGTTTTCTGGGTTTAGCAGGATATTATCGACGGTTCATTCAGGGGTTTTCAGTGTTAGCCTCTCCTTTGACTAGGCTACTTAGGAAGGAAGTCAAGTTTGTATGGTCTGAGAAGTGTCAAGCCAGTTTTGATCGTTTAAAAGAGTTGTTGGTTAAAGCTCTTGTGCTCACACAACCGGTTTCGGGTAAAGAGTACACTATGTACAATGATGCTTTGGGAGTTGGCTTAGGTTGTGTTCTGATGCAAGGAGATAAAGTTATAGCTTATGCATCGAGACAGTTGAAGCCTCATGAGCGGAATTACCCGACTCATGATTTGGAGTTAGCAGCGGTAGTGTTTGCGCTTAAAGTATGGCGGCACTACTTATATGGGGAGACGTGTAGGATTTTTACCGATCACAAGAGTCTCAAGTATTTGTTATCACAGAAGGAGTTGAATTTGAGACAACGGAGATGGTTAGAGCTATTCAAGGATTATGATTGTATTATTGACTACCATCCGGGTAAAGCTAATGTAGTGGCGGATGCTCTCAGTAGAAAGTCTATGTCTGCGTTGCTGGATAGCCGAGGCAGATGGAGATTTGATTCTGAAGGTGCTTTAATTGTTCGGCTTAAAGTTAAGCCAAGTTTGAGGTCGGAGATTGCAAAGGTACAGTTAGATGACCATGTGCTACAGCGTGTTTGTCAAGCAGTTAAAGAGGGCAAGCAGACTGAATACTTGATAGATGGTGAAGGAGTGCTTAGGCACGGTAATCGGTTATGTGTACCTGATGTGGGTGAGTTAAGGAAGAAGCTCACTCATCAGTCTTTACTATGCATCCTGGTGGGGACAAGATGTATCAAGATCTGAAGCAATTTTACTGGTGGCCAGGCATGAAAAGAGATATAACAGAATTTGTTTCAAGGTGTCTCACCTGTCAGCAAGTGAAAACCGAGCATCAAGTGCCATCAGGATTGCTTCATCCCTTACCCATTCCTCAATGGAAGTGGGATGACATCACGATGGATTTTGTATCTGGCTTGCCTATGACTCAGCTTAAGCATGATTCAGTGTGGGTTATAGTGGATCGATTGTCAAAGTCCGCGCATTTTCTGCCGGTGCGGTTGGATTATTCTATTGGCGGAACTTTATGTGGATGAGATAATCCGATTACATGGGATTCCGTTATCCATTGTATCAGACCGAGACCCGCGTTTTACATCTAAGTTTTGGAAAGAGCTTCAGGCGGCTTTGGGAACTCGGTTAAATTTCAGCACTGCTTTCCATCCGCAGACCGATGGTCAATCAGAGAGGGTTATTCAGGTTTTGGAGGATATGCTCCGGGGTTATGCTTTAGAGTTCTCGGGAAGCTGGGATCGGTATGTGTCCTTGATGGAATTCGCGTACAATAACAGCTATCAAGTGAGCATTGGTATGGCCCCTTACGAAGCATTGTATGGACGAAAATGTAGAACACCAGTGTGTTGGGCTGAACTGTTAGAAAAAGTTATGATAGGTCCGGATATAGTGCGGGATACCGAAGAAAAAGTAAAGGTTGTGCAACAGAACTTGAAAGCAGCCAAGCACCGACAACATTCTTACGCTAACCTGAAGCGCAAAGATATTCAGTACGAAGTGGGTGATAAGGTTTTCTTGAAAGTGTCACCATGGCGAAAGGATCTCCGTTTTGGGAAGAAAGGCAAGCTAAGTCTACGCTTTATTGGACCCCACGAGATCCTAAGAAAAGTAGGTCCAGTAGCGTATCGGTTGGCTTTGCCTATGGAGCTAGCTAGATTACATGACGTTTTCCATGTATCTATGCTTCGGAGATATCGGTCTGACCCTTCACATGTGTTACCAGTGCAAGACATCCGGGTTCAGCCAGACTTTTCTTATGATGAAGAACCGAAAAGGATTTTGGATAAGGAAATCAGACAGCTCCGGAATAAGCAGATACCATTGGTCAAGGTCTTATGGCAACATCACGGTATTGAGGAAGCCACATGGGAACCAGAGAAAGTTATGAGACTATAATACCCTCAGTTATTTGGAACAGGTAAGAATTTCGAGGACGAAATTCTGTTAAGTGGGGGAGTATTGTAACACCCCAAAACCACCCCAGTAGTTTGAGCCTGTCAGTGTCTGTATGTGTGTATTTTAGGTGTTGCATAGGTGTGTTAATTTTGATTATTTATTTTAATTATGTGTTTATATGTGTATTAGTATGTGAAGAGGAGATAGGCTAGTGTATCAGTGGGTGTATGGAAATAAGATGTGAGTAAGGGATAGGTTTGTGTGTGAATTAGTGTATGGGAGTAGGGTGTGTTATGGGGTATTTGTCCTATGGGAAGGTGACATGTGGTTTAGAGATAAGGATGACTTTAATTGGAGTAGAGAGAGAGAGAAAAGACAGCCCTTTTCTGTTTGATTCCCGTTCCTCTTCCCTTTCTCACGCCATTCTCTTCTTTTCCTTTTTCTTCTTCTTTGTTCTTCCTTCTTCTTTGCACAATCTTGCTCCCTCTCCTTTCCTTGAGTAGTTTGACTTGTGATTTCAAAGTTCAAAGGTGAGTACGGGTTAGTGATGCCTTAGATCCTTCTTCTTCCTCTTCTCTAGGTTTTAAATATTTGTATATGTGGGTTGTTATAGAATTGATCTTGGTTGTTGTGGGTTTGTGGTTCAGAGGAGTCTCCTAGACCGGCGAAAGGGAAAGAAATAGCTAGCGGGAGCAGAGCTCACGAGCAGGAGCAAAGGAGATCAGGTTTGGGAACGTTTGTCTTTTGTATGTATTTGTGATTTGAGTTAGACATTTGCACTTTTGCTTTGATTGGAGTTATGAGTTGTGTAAGTATGGCTTAAATTAAATTAAGCATGTTATGTGATGCTAGAGGGTGTGTATTGTTTGAAGAATTTACAAGAAATCATGTTGATAGTTGCAATTGTTGTTAAATTTGCTGTTTTGGGATTTCTTGGAATTGGGCATGTATTTGGCTTGATTTAATCTCATAAAGCTGGGCTTTTAACTATATTATGAGTTGTTGATGCTTGTGTTGCTTAATTTTGAGGTTTAGAATTAATTTTGGAAGTTTGAATGTGTTTAGTGTGAGATTTCTTCATATTTCGGGCGTAAGAGCTGAAAAACCCGTATCTGTCGCGATCGCGACACTGTCGCGAGCGCGGAGGTTTCAGCCCTCGCGCCGGCGCGAGAGGCGTCGCGCTGAGGAGCTCGACAGGGAGCTCTCTGTCGCGAGCGCGACAAATGTCGCAAGCGCGACAGAGTGCTCGATAACCGAGCATGTGCAGGGCTCTCTTCTGTCGCGAGCGCGCGGTGGACTGGGAGGGTTGGCTTCTGTCGCGAGCGCGACAACCGTCGCGAGCTCAACAGAGGGCAGCACCCACGCCCTCTCGCGAGCACGAGGCGAGGCAGGGAGGTGTATTTTGGCTTCTGTCGCGAGCGCGACAGGCGTAACTTCCAAATTTGGTTTCTTCTCCTTTTTGTTTGATGAGTTGATTTCTTTTGCATGCACTTTTTCAATAAAGCCTTTACCACTTAATTAAATGAATAATATGTATGTTAACTTGATATACTTCCGTATAACCTGCTAATGTCGGATAAGTGGATAGTTAGGCATGCGTAATAGAGCTATGTGTTGTTGTAGCTATGTGTACGCTTTTGGACCCTGATCAGGTCCCCCGATTGGATCCTTGCGATCCTTCTGTTCAAATCTTTCTTAAGATTCTATGTGAAACAATTTGGAACAAAAAAAAAAAAATTAAAAAGAATGTTTTGATACCTTCGGGTATCTATGTGTTTATAATATGGTATCGGTACCCTCGGGTATCTATGTATACTCGTTATCCACTCATTATGATTAAGCAGGTGCTAGTGTGTCTTTGTACAATAATTTTGGATGATGAAATAGATAATTGGATTAACTATGTATGATTCTATATCTTTATTTGTATCATTATCATGTGCTTTTTGTTATCGTCACTGTGAGTGGCGGTTATGCATTTTGTGTTCCCCACTAAGCGATTTTGCTTAGCACGGGTGTTTAACCGTGCAGGTGTGGAAGGTTCTGGTACGCATAGTCTGGGCATGTCGCATCGGGGGAAGGCCAACACAACTAGAGATCGGGGTTTTATAGTATAGGCTTTCCTTTCTTTTGTAGCAGATAAAAAGTTTTTGTTGCCCTTTGGAACAGTGTACCTTGGGCTTTTGTATATTTGTTTTTTTGTAATCTGTTGTAAGATGTAAAGACCTCTTTTATGTATATTAACAAAAGTATTCATTTCATTCAGTATCACTCTTCTTTCTTTCAAAGTTTTACTTTATCTCTGATATGTCATTTTGTATACGATGTTTACATATTTGCACTAGTGGGATGTGACACCCCTATCCATCTGGATCCTTCTCCCTCCTCCAGGGTAGAAGTCTCCATGGTACAGGTTGGGGTGTGACACCCGGTGTCTACAGTTGCCCCCAATTTTGGGGAACTTAGAACCTAGGTGCCTAAGGGAGCCAAAATTCAGAAAAGAAAGGAAGGAAACGCATACCTGAGGCGGTTGTCTTCTCGGGTTGCATCGAGTCTGCTCCAGACTTACAAAGTGCTGATGGTGATGCGCCGAGTCTGCTCCAGACTTACAAAGTGCTAATGGTGATGCGCCGAGTCTGCTCCAGACTTACAAAATACGAGGGTTGCTCCCCTGACCTGCGCCGAGTCTGCTCCAGACTTATAAAGTGCTAATGGTGATGCGCCGAGTTTGCTCCAGACTTACAAAACGCGAGGGTTGCTCTCCTGAACTACACCGAGTCTGCTCCAGACTTCTAAAGTGCTAATAGTGATGCGCCGAGTCTACTCCAGACTTACAAAACGCGAGGGTTGCTCTCCTGAACTGCACCGAGTCTGCTCCAGACTTCTAAAGTGCTGATGGTGATGCGCCGAGTCTGCTCCAGACTTACAAAACGCGAGGGATGCTCTCCTGAGCTGCACCGAGTCTGCTCCAGACTTACAAAGTGCTGATGGTGATGCGCCGAGTCTGCTTCAGACTTACAAAACGCTAGGGTTGCTCTCCTGAGCTGCACCGAGTCTACTCCAGACTTCTAAAGTGCTAATGGTGATGCGCCGAGTCTGCTCCAGACTTATAAAATGCGAGGATTGCTCTCCTGAGCTGCACCGAGTCTGCTCCAGACTTACAAAGTGCTGATGGTGATGCGCCGAGTCTGCTCCAGACTTACAAAACGCGAGGGTTGCTCTCCTGAGCTGCACCGAGTCTGCTCCAGACTTACAAAGTGTGAGGTTGTGCGAGATTTGTCCCCTCAGAGAACTTGGGGAACTGGCCTCCTCAGAGGACTGAGAGATTTTGCCTCCTCAGAGGACCTCGAGATTTTGCCTCATCAGAGGACTTTGAGATTTTGCCTCCTCAGAGGACTTTGAGATTCTGCCTCCTCGGAGGACTTTGAGATTCTGCCTCCTCAGAGGACTTTGAGGTTTTGCCTCCTCAGAGGACTTTAAGATTTTGCCTCCTCAGAGGACTTTGAGATTTTGCCTCCTCAGAGGACTTTGAGGTTTTGCCTCTTCAGAGGACTTTGAGCTTCTGCCTCCTCAGAGGACTTTGAGATTTTGCCTCCTTAGAGGACTTTGAGGTTTTACCTCCTCAGAGGACTTTAGGATTTTGCCTCCACAGAGGACTTTGAGGTTTTGCCTCCTCAGAGGACTTTGAGGTTTTGCCTCCTCAGAGTACTTTAAGATTCTGCCTCCTCAAAGGACTTCGAGATTCTGCCTCGACTTTGAGATTCTTCCTCCTTAGAGGACTTTGAGGTTTTGCCTCCTCAGAGAACCTTAGGATTTTGCCTCCTCAGAGGACTTTGAGATTTTGCCTCCTCAGAGGACTTTGAGATTTTGATCTGTGCCAATGTCATCTTGACTTGTTTGTCCGGTACGAGTGAGTGCTACTGCTGAGCTAAGATGGTCCTGGCCCCACTTTCTTGCGTGCGGTCTTCACTTGGACTTTTTTTTACAAAACTGTGTGCGCAAGAATATATACAAGAGATTGTGCATGCATGTATAAGATGCCATATGCAGATATAAGATGTATGCAAAATGGGTAGACCACGTCCTGGGTGGTGAAGGGTCCATTCAGGGTACGGCTTGGCATTAGCTGATGCCCCCAAGGATCTAGAAAAGCGTCTTCACGGCTCAGGAATTCTAACCCATAACCCCCCTCAAGGGGAACTATTAGGTGGGCATCTTTGCCCCCGATGTCCTGTGTTATACCATCTGCTCGAGAGGATGTAATTTGAAAAAACCACGGCCTTATTGCTCCAAGCATTGGAAGTCATTGATTAAAGGTAGTGCATCCCTCATGGATTTTCACACTAGCTTTTCTTAGCGGGAAATGTGTCCTTGTCGGATTTTCACATAACCCTGTGCCTTCTTTTTTACCTGGAATGGACCCAACCCAATCCGGCGACTTTTATTCATTTTATTTTTTTATAGGACAGACTGCCTGTTCCCAGGTGTAAGCACCGTGTCCCGGAGCGGTCCGGAACAGAGATTACCCTATGATGAAATAGGTATCCTAGCCTGTACAAACGGTTTGGATTCGGAGGTTTTAGTCCCATGTTCCATGAGAAACGAGTCTTTTTACCTTTCGTAGGCAGAAGGGGGAAAACGGGGAGTTTTAAAGTCCAAAAAAAGGTGTTTTCCTCTACAGATGGCCAGCCCGTTGGTCGGAGGCCAGCCCGATGAATCCTTGTGTCAGAAGGATTCTTCTGACGCCCGTCGGTCAAAATGGCAGGGCCGTCGGATGTATCCTTGTATCAAAAGGATTATTCCGATGCCCGTCGGTCAAAAAAGAGGGTCATCGGATGAATCCTTGTGTCAGTAGGATTCTTTCGACGCCCGTCGCCACCACAGACGCCCGTCGGTCGTGCCTGGCCTATAAAAGCTTTGAATTTTCTCTTAAAAAGGGTTAGAAAAATTTCTAAAGGGAAAAACTCTGCCAAAATTCACGCGTATTTTCTCTCTCTTCCAACAAGCATATTTCTAAAAAGATTTAATCGATTCAAGAATCAAACCATTAAAAGGAGCTAAATTTAATTGGTTTTCCTAAGGTTTTGATTCCAAAAATTCAATTTTTAGAAAAATCAAGAAGGAAACAACCTATTTTCCTCATTCTTGATTTTTATCTTGTTTTCTCGTGGAGCGTGCGGGAAGCCATATAACAACAAAGAATCCAACCAAAAGGGTTGTTCTGAGGGTAAATATTCCGGACCCTTTTCTGTCCTTTCTTTTACTTTCATTTTTGATATTACATTTATTTTGTCCTTATTTTCATTTCTCGCTACTACTCTTCTTGAATTTGTGTAAAATTTGATTTTTTGATTTTTGAATAGCTTTTATTTTCTGGGACAGAGGTGACCGACGGGTCATATGCTGTGACCGATGCCCGTCGGTCGCCTTTAAGCATAACCCGTCGGTCACCCCCACAGACGGCTCCCTTCGAGTAAGCGATGGACTGTATTGGTTTCCTTAATCGATGCCCGTCGGTCATTCAGCATAGCCCGTCGGTGGGTTCTGTCCCACATTTTTAACCTTTTTTCTTTTTCTTTTTTCCTCTTTGTTCTCTCAAATTTTTATGTTTATTTATAACTTTTCTTCCATATTTTAACATCCCTTTGGCTTGTTTTGTGAGAAATATGCTTCTGTTTCTTGGACTGGGTGGAGCTTGAGGGATGGTGTCTGGTTCTGGTAGAGGTGGTTCGAGAAATAGGACGGAGATATTACCGGAATGTTTGCATTGTAGCAAGTGCCACTGGGGTGAGTGTAGGTGGCTCACTGGTGGGTGTTTTAGATGTGGGACCACTGAGCACTTTTTGGTCAACTGTCCGAGATCACATAAGGCTTCAGGTGATCAGAGAGAGGCTGGTAGAGTTGGTTTGAATGCATTTCAAGCTGCCCGTGGTAGAGGTAGAGGTAGAGGTTGAGGCGGTCGACCTAGAGAAGGAGCTGCATCAGAGTCAGTTGAGCATCCTTTGCCAGTCCCAGCTATAGCTTATGCAGTGAGAGCCAGAGATGAGCAGGATGCACCTGATGTTACAGCTAGTAAGTTCTTACTCCATGGCACTGAATTATATGCTCTAATTGACCCTGGTTCCACACACTCATATTTGTGCACTGATAAGTTAAGTGATAAGTTGCATGATGTAGACCAGTTAGACTATGAGATATGTGTGACCTGTCCTTTAGGGCATAGTGTCAATATGAGTAAAATGTATAGGAATTGTCCCCTGCTAGTTGAGGGAGTTGAGTTTCCAGATGATTTGATTGAGTTGCCTTTCAGAGAGTTTGATCTGATTCTGGGTATGGATTGGTTGGGTAAGCACCGGGCAATGGTTGATTGCCATAGGAAGATGGTTGTGCTTCGGGATAGAGATCGGTCATCTGTGTTTCTTAAAGGTTTGGGTGCTAGTTCTTTGAATAATGTGATTTTTGCAATGCAAGCTACGAGGTTCATTAGGAAGGGTTGTGAGGCCTTTTTAGCTGTGGTGTTGGATTCTAAGCGGGATCAAGTTAGGATTGAGGATATCCCGGTTGTCCAAGAGTTTGGTGATGTATTCCCGAACGAGTTGCCTGGTTTGCCTCCGAAAAGGGAGGTGGAGTTGTCCATAGAGATAGTGCCGGGAACTACTCCTATATCAAAAGCACCTTATCAGATGGCTCCTGTAGAGTTGAGAGAACTCAAAACTCAACTACAAGAGCTATTGGATAAGGGGTTGATTCGGCCCAGCATATCTCCATGGGGTGCTCCGGTTTTGTTTGTTAAGAAGAAAGATGGGTCTTTGAGGATGTGTATCGACTATAGGCAAATCAACAAGGTAACAGTGAAGAATAAGTATCCTCTGCCTAGAGTCGAGGATTTGTTTGATCAGCTCCGAGGTACGGTGTCTTTTCGAAGATTGACCTTCGGTCAGGGTATTATTAACTGCGAGTTCAGGATGCGGATATGGTTAAGACTGTATTTCGGACTAGGTATGGCCACTATGAGTTTTTAGTAATGCTGTTTGGTTTGACCAATGCACCTGCGGCATTCATGAATTTGATGAACCGAGTGTTTAGGCCATATCTTGACCGATTTGTGGTGGTGTTTATAGATGATATCTTGGTTTATTCCAAGGATGAGAGTGAGCATGAGGAGCATCTCCGGTTGGTTTTGCAAGTTCTAAGAGAGCATCGGTTGTTTGCCAAGCTTAGTAAGTGTGATTTTTGGCTAAGAGAAGTGTCATTCTTGGGTCATATTGTCTCGGCTAAGGGTATTCAAGTTGATCCGTCTAAGATTGAGGCGATTGTGGATTGGAAAGCGCCTAGGAATGTTCCAAAAGTGAGGAGTTTTCTTGGTTTGGCGGGTTACTATCATTGATTTGTGAAGGGTTTCTCAGTTATTGCTGCTCCGATCACGAGGTTGTTACGGAAAGGAGTTAGATTTGAGTGGTCGAATAAATGTTAGGCTTGTTTTGAGCAGTTGAAGAGGTTGCTAGTCAAAGCTCCTATACTTACTCAACCCATCTCGGGTAAGGAGTTTGTATTGTATAGTGACGATTCGGGTGTTGCTCTTGGTTGTGTTTTGATGCATGAGGGAAAGGTTGTGGCTTATGCTTCCCGTTAGTTGAAGCCTCATGAGAGAAATTATCCGATGCACGATTTGGAGTTGGCAGCTGTGATCTTTACTTTGAAGATTTGGCGGCATTATCTGTATGGGGAGAAGTATAGGATCTTTACGGACCATAAGAGCTTGAAGCACCTCCTCACACAGAAGGAGTTGAACATGAGGCAGCGCCGTTGGCTAGAGCTGTTCAAGGACTACGACTGCATATTGGATTACCACCCGGGTAAGGCCAATGTGGTCGTAGATGGTTTGAGTCAGAAGTCAATTTCTGCTTTGTTCTTGAGGCAATTTAAATGGAGGTTTGATGCGGATGGGGCTTTGGTTGCTCAGTTGATAGTGAAGCCTACCTTGAGACAGAAGATTGTGGATGCACAAAAAGATGATGAGAGGCTTCAGCGAATTTTGCATGAGGTCAGATTTGGTAAGTAGTCAGAGTTCTCGATTTTGGATGGAGCACTGATGTATAGAAACCGCTTGTGTGTGCCTGAAAATGAGGAGTTGAGGAGGTAGCTTTTGAGTGAGGCACATACTGCGGTTTTCACTATGCATCCCTGTAGTGACAAGATGTATCGGGATATAAAACAGTTCTATTGGTGGTCCGGTATGAAGAGGGACATTGTGGATTTTGTATCTAAGTGCTTAACTTGTCAGCAGGTAAAGGCTGAGCATCAAGTTCCTTCGGGATTGCTCACACCTTTATTTATTCCCGAGTGGAAGTGGGATGATATCGCCATGGACTTTGTATCCGGTTTGCCTTTGACTCAGAAGAAGCATGACTTAGTTTGGATGATTGTGGATCGGCTCACGAAGTCAGCTTATTTTCTCCCGATTAAAGTGGTTTATCTAATGGATAAGTTGGCCAGTATCTATGTGGATGAGGTAGTCAGATTGCATGGAGTGCCGTTATCTATAGTGTCAGATCGGGACCCAAGGTTTACTTCAAAGTTTTGGAAAGAATGCAAAGGGCTTTGGGTACCAAGTTGAATTTCAGTACGGCATTTCATCCTCAGACAGATGGTCAGTCAAAGCAGGTCATTCAGATCTTAGAGGATATGTTGCGGGCCTGCGCATTGGATTTTTCGGGTAATTGGGACAGATATGTGCAGCTTATGGAGTTTTCCTGCAACAACAGTTATCAGTCGAGTATCGGTATGTCACCGTATGAGGCTTTGTATGGTCGACAGTGTAGGACTCCAGTTTGTTGGACTGAGTTATCCGAGCATTCAGTTATTGGGCCAGAGTTGGTTAGGGACACGGAGGAAAAGATTAGAGTTGTGCAACGGAATCTGAAGGCGACTAAAGATCGGCAGAAGTCTTATGCTAACCTGAAGAGAAAAGATGTTCAGTTTGAGGTTGGGGACAAAGTCTTTCTTAAAGTTTCTCCCTGGAGAAAAGTGTTGAGATTTGGAAAGAAGGGTAAGCTTAGTCCTCGATTTATTGGACCATATAAAGTGTTAGCTAAGGTTGGTCCGGTAGCCTATAGGTTGGCTTTACCGATAGAGTTGGCAAAGTTGCACGATATTTTCCATGTTTCGATGCTACGTCGGTATAAATCAGATCCTTCACATGAATTATCGGTTCAGGATGTGCAAGTGCAGCCAGACTTTATGATGAGGAACCGAAAGCTATCCTAGCTCCGGAAGTGAGATAGTTGAGGAACAAGCAAATCCTTTTGGTCAAAGTGTTATGGAATCACCACGGAGTCGAAGAAGCTACTTGGGAGTCAGAGGCGTCCATGAGGGCTCAATATCCCCATTTGTTCAGTTCAGGTGAGAATTTTGAGGACAAAATTCTTATTAGTAGGGGAGAGTTATCACACACCCATTTGCCCCCTATAAGTTCGAGCCATGTTTGTGCATGCATTGTGTATGTGTATTTGCATGTCATAAGGGTATTTTGGGAATTTCATGTTTTAGTGGGTTGTATTATAGTGCCGGTGCTCACATGATATTAGGGTGTGAATTAGTTGGGTTGTAATTGGGTGTGTTGCTCGCATGTTAGTAAGATGTGTTTGTTGGGTTGTGCTAGTGTGTGTGTGCTCACACGTTTGAAGGGTATTATAAGTTGGGATTTCATTATGCGTGTGTGTAGTGCATGCTTGTTGGGTGTGAGTGATCAAGATCCACCACTAGGAAGAGGACACATGGCTAGGATGGCTAGGGTTAGGAGAGAGGGGATTTAGAAGAAGAAAGAGAAAGGGAAGCAGAAATTCTGCTCCCTCAATCCCGTTTCTCTCTTCTCTTCATTTCTCTTCTTCCTCTTCTCTTCCCATTTTGTGCCCTAGCTTGGATTCAAGTCATAGTTGGTGGGAATTGATTATCTCCTAGCATTCTTATTGGTGAGTATTCTGCATTTTTCATCTTGTTGTTCTTCTTCTTCTCATTTTCTGGGTTTAAGGTTTTGATCTAGGGTTTTGTGGTTTGTTTGTTTTGGTGGGTTGTTGTTAGTTGAGCCTCCTTGCGACCCTAAAGGCAAGGAGAAGGCTGGTATTAGTGCCACCAAGTGATTTGGAGCTTTGGAGATTCAGGTTTGGGAACTTTCTTTGAATTGATGTTCATATGTGGGTTTTGAGATATGCATGAATTTCTAGAAAATTATGATGTGTAAATAGGCTTATATTGGTATGTATGATATGGGTTTTGAGTTTTGATGAGTTATGTTGCATAATTATTGAATTATTGAATCAAATGTGAAGTTGATTGAACCTTGCTGCAAATTTTTCTGGTTTTGTGATTTTTGAGATCTTGAGTTGTGAATTGATAATTGATTGTAATTAATTGTGGAATTATATTGTTTTATGTTGGTATGGTGTTTGGAAGGCCTATTTTGAGGTAAGTTGGAGTTTAAGTTTGATTTGGGTGAAAATGGTTTTGGAAGGCCTATTTTGAGGTAAGTTGGAGTTTAAGTTTGATTTGGGTGAAAATGGTTTTGATTTGTTTTGAAAATGTTTCCTGCGTTTTTGTTGAGAATGGAAATCTTGACATTCTCGAGAGCGCGACAGAACGGAATTTCCAGATCTCGCGTCTGAAGGCATCGTGAGAGTCGTTGCTCACGTGTCGTGAGCATCGTGAGCAAAGCTCACGAGGCGTGAGCAATGCTCACGAGTCGTGAGCAATGCTCACTGGCCGTTCTATCGTGAGCGCGACTTTGTCGCAATTGCGACAGTGACTCCAGTACACCCTGTTTCTCTCACGTGCTCTGTTTTTCTAAAATGGGTTTTAAATGTATTTTCTTGGCTTTCTCTGCTGTATGCTATAGTATTTTGCTTATATGTGTAATATCATAATTTCTTTACGATAAATAACATGTTATTCATGATGAATTATATGCTGTGTTTTGGAACATGATTTGGATTACGCATGACCTGCAAGAGTCAGTCTAGTGGATAGTTAGGCATGCCTAATAGAGTCTCTTAGCTGCAGCCCTCTGTCCCGTTTGGTTCCTCGCGAACCCTTTTCAATGTGTTTGGATCCTTGTAATCCTTTTCAATGTGTTTTGGATCTTGTTTAAGGTCCCCTCTGTAAAATATTTTGAATGCGATAAAATAAAATGGTTTCGATTCGTACTCGTAAGGTACGTTATGCGTTCGATTCGTACCCGTAAGGTATGTTATGCGTTCTCTCGTTATCCACTATTTTGAGTTAGCGGGTATTTGTTTTGTTTTGCTTTGGCATGCTATAAGAATATGATATTCAAATGAGCATAATGTTGAGTATATGAATCAACTGTTATCTGAACATGATTATGAGCTTTTGAAAGTTATGAATGAGACCCGATATATGTTGTATATCCATATGTGATCTAAGTGTGTTATATTATGTACGATTATCTGCATGTGCCATATCGTATGTGCTATTCTCTGACGACCATTGTGAATGGCCGTCCACTTTACTGTTGTGTTACCCCACTAAGCGTTTATCGCTTAGCACGGTGTTTTATCCGTGCAGGTGCAGAAGGTGCTGTATTTGGGAGAGTCACCGCCAGTCAAGCCAATACAAAAGGGATTAGTGTAGGGCTTATTTTTGTATCAGTTATGATGATGCTTTTTGTAATAGAACTCTCCTGTATTAGTTTTTGTCAAGCTTTCGCTATGTATATTTTGGATATTTAATTATTTTATTTTAGCAAGTGATCAGAACATTATTGTAATGATTTTATCAGTTGTGCTTTCAAAAGTTTTAATTTCCTCTGTAATTCCGTATGTATATGATGTTTGAATGTATGTTATTGTATCGTCCTATTTGGTGACACCCCTGCTCGTACGGCTTTCTACTCCCATGCGGATGGGTTCGCCTTCGTATGGGTAGGGGGTATTACAATGTGTATGTCAAGGTATTTTAGTTGAGTTTGGAGAATTAGTTATTCCAATGTAGTTGATTTCAAGCTTAAATAGCTTGATGTAGTAAAACTGGTTTTGTAGTGTATCTTGACCTACTTGAATTGTCTGTGTCATAAATTGAGTTTTACAACTCTAAAATGAATGAGATTAATGGGATTAGAGTCCTAAGGTTTATGCTTATAATTGTTATAGAAATGGTCCTTTTGGTTTGAGGACTTAAAGGTCTTCAAAATTGTTAAATTGTGTAGTAAAAATTCTGTTGGAGGGCCTTTGGAACAAGTTGTGTTCCCTTAGCCATAACTCCTTGATTTTGAGTCCAAATGTATTAAGAGTTGTGCTATTATGAAGTTAATATGTAGAGGATCATTTGGTTAGAAGGCCATGTTGGCTAAAAATGGAGTTTTAGTTATGTGCAGGTTTTACAGGATTAGATCGAGAAGGTTTTGAAGGATCATCTATGGGCCACTAGGGAGGATTCTTTTTGGTATAGTATTTTGATATGTATAGTTAAAATGATATAATATTTTGTAAAGCTTTACAAGTAAGATGTAATGATATGAAGAAATTTTGTAATGTAAATGAAGTGTAAATTTTGTAATCTTCTAAATAGTACGTAATGTAATTGAGTATTATAGTAAAGTTATGTGTGTGTGTGTGTGTGTATATATATATATATATATATATATATATATATATATATATTTCATATAAGTAATAGTGTGGTTAAATGATGTTAGTAATTTGTTAAGTATGGTAATTTAATGTGATTTAATTAAATGATTGTCAATTAATTAGTGTAAGATAATTATGATTAGAGCATGTAGCACCCTTATATTCTTCTTGCGGGTATAAGGGTGTTACAAGGACATATCTAATGCGTGATCCACACCAGAGAAGAGTAGAAAAACCAACTAAAACTTGGAGAGGTAGTAGCCAAAATTCTTCTATGGCTAGAGGAAGAATTCGGCATGAGAGAAAGAAAGGGGCAGAGAAATTGTCTATCCTAATCACACCAAACTTTTGTTTTTATACCCTAGGTTAAAAGGCCTACTCTAATAGGTTTAAGAGTCTATAAAATTTTGGAGATTTAATTTAAATGGGCTGTTATAATTATTAATTAATTTGGGTCCTAATTAAATCCAGTTCAGGCCCTTTTAAATAAGGCCATGCACAGAGGCCCATTCACTGGGCTTCTCTATGCAGACTTGGATTTAATTATCTAAATCAATTGTAAATTCAGCCAAATTAATTATGTGAGGTCCAAAACTATTATAAAACATATTTAATTTAACTTGGCTATAAAATTAGGCCATTAACCCCTTTTGTCTAGCTTCTATTCAGAAGCCACTCCTAGTGGGCTTATGTGCAGAGGTCTTTCATCCTAAGTCTGAAATTAATTCTCCAAGTGATCCAAAATTATTATTTCAGTCTTCTAACATATATAGTCCAATAATATTTTATTTCAAATGAAAATGAACTAGTCAGATCCATTTTTAAAGACCATACGCAAAAGCTTCTATGAACTGTTCTACAGATTTTTTTTGTGCATGTATAATTAATTAAACTCTTTAATTAATTATTTCCAACTTTATTCTCTCAATCGATAATAATATCATATATCATTAATGATGCCATTTTATCATAGTACCCTTTTTCTGTAAGTGTGTGACATATAGGACTTTTTTTTTTTATAAATAAGACTTTTTAAAAAAATATTTAGAATTTTAGGATTTGTTAAAAAGTATTTAGAATTTTGGGATGTTTTACATTTTCGCAGCACTGAAATAGGTATATTTTTTTTTTGCAGCTTTCCAAATATTGGAAAGCTGCACCCACTGGCAGCTTTTCCAAATGGAAAAACTGCCTAGATTTCTATTTTATTTTATTTTATTAATATTTTTGTTTTATTTTATTTTTAGGTTAAAAAACTCTTGCTTTTATTAATACGTGTAAAATATTTTTTTTACCCAATTTGATAAATAGGATAACCTTTTATTAATATAAAAAAATATTATTATTTTACTTAATTTGATAAATAGGATAAAAAAATATAGATTAATAATAATTTATTAAAATCTGAAATTAGTAATATTTTGTACAATCAAAATAACTTAAAATATAAATAATACTTTCGTTATCTATATAATAAAAAATAATAATATTTTGTTTTAAAAAGTAGTGTATATATTGACAATAATTATTTTTTTAAATTAAAAAAAAATTCATTGTTGTCAATATATTTTAAAAAAAAATCATTGTTGTTAATATATATATTATTTCATCAAAAAATATTATTTATTTTTGATTATGTACATAATGAATGTATTATTTCTATTTTGAGTTATTTTGATTGTACAAAATATTACTAATTTTAAATTTTAATAAATTATTATTAACTTATAATTTTTTTATCCTATTTATCAAATTAAGTAAAATAAAAATATTTATCCCATATTAAAAAAATGGTTATCCTAATTATCAAATTGGATAAAAAAAATATTTTATGTGTATTAGTAAAAGTAAGAGTTTTTTCTACCCTAAAAATAAAATAAAACAAAAAAATAAAAAAAAATGTGAATAGCTTTTCCAAATGGAATTTAAAAAAAAAATAATTATTGTCAATATATATATATATATATATATATATATATATATATATATATATATATTACTTTATTGAAACAAAATATTATTATTAATGATTATATAGATAATGAATGTATTATTTATATTTTGAGTTATTTTGATTGCCCAAAATATTACTAATTTTAGATTTTAATAAATTATTGTTAATATATATATTTGTATTCAATTTATCAAATTAAATAAAATAAAAATATTTTTTTCATATTAATAAAAGGTTATCCAATTTATCAAATTGGGTAAAAAAAATTATTTTACGCGTATTAGTAAAAGTAAGAATTTTTTTATCATAAAAAAATAAAACAAAAAAACTAAAAGTAAAATAAAAAAAAAGCTGTGCAGCTTTTCCATTTGGAAAAGCTACCCATGGGTGCAACTTTCCAATATTTGGAAAGCCGCAAATATATATATATATATATATATATATACACACACACACACACACACACCCTTTGCTGCAGAAATGGGGTGTCCATTTTTGCAACACTGTGCTGCGAAAATGTAAAGCACCCCATAATTTCAAATATTTTTTAAAAAATCCTAAAACTCTAAATGTTTTTTTAAAAAAAACCTTATTTATAAAAAAGTCCACGTGACATATTGGGTTTTCTAGTCCACTTGGTAGTATAAACATAATATTTATCCATATGTATATGTACAAATCAAGAGAGGCTTTTAAGTATCATGACTACCTAAGTGTTAGAAAATTTAAGTGGTTTTAACTGTACCCTTTTATAGAATAGTTATTGTGCAATTACTCTTTTTACTTTACTTTATCTTATTTAGGTTTTGATTATGGATGACTCAACTCATATAAATCTATATATAATTATTCTAACAATTTAACCATTATTGTCAAAATGCTTCTTATGGATCTTATCCACCTTGGCATTCCACTCTAGCTAGATATTCTCTGAACAGGGGTATTATAAAACAAGTGAGATAATTCCCTTAATAAATTTGGGATGGTGAATCCTTTATTAATCACTCAACTATCTTCAAGTGGGTTGTGATATACCCAACCTCCTAACTATATTTTTCCCTCGATGAAGGTAATTAATTATGGAGTCAAAGTATATCACTCACTACATAAGATAACTTTGGTGATCTCAAGTCTGAGGATACTTGCACCACTACCATAAAGATATTTCTCACCAACATAGATTTAATATCCATATGAGGATTCTCTTAATAGGTGTCCAATGTACTTATTCCTCTGACAAGCATCCATATGTTAGCTTTGATCATCGCCATGATCATAACTATGAGAACAACTATTTGAACCTTCCAAGTAGCATAACGTATGCTAGTCTATCCATATTAACAATATCGTGTCTTATTAATATTATGACTAGGGATATTTAGGTATTAGCACATTTACATATAATAGGCATCTCACATCATAAACTCTTTAATGATTGCCTTTGCACTGTGTTTATAATCCTAAGAGCTTCATTTATTAATTTAAAATATAAAATCAAACAAAATGTAAACGGAACATAGTATTAATAAATGAATATTGCCTTTTCATAAATGATAATGAATTTATATACATGAAAAAGATCCCTAATCTAGATGGGCTCTAAGGTATACTCCTATCAATTTCCCACTTGCACTAAACCCAAGTACTCATATGTCTCATGCCTATATTGTGTACTTGGTGATCAAACTTGTTCTAGGAATGTGACTTAGTAAGAGGATCTACCACATTGTCATTTATAGGGACTATTTATATCTTTGCATCATTTCTTGCTACAATATCTACAATTAGATGGTAGCATCTGAGAACATGCTTGGATTGCTGATGAAACCCAGGTTCATTTGCTTACGTAATGCCTTCATTATTGTCACAATACAAAGGTATTAAATCAATAATGCTAGGGACCACTCCTAGTTCAGTGATGAACTTCTTGATCCATACTACCTCTTTAGTTGCCTCTGAAGCAACAATATACTCAGCTTTTGTGGTTGAATCAGCAGTCTTTTCTTATGTGGAACTCTTCCAACGGACTACTCCTCCTATAATTATGAACACAAAACCTAACTGTGAATAATAGTCATCCTTGTCTCACTAAAAATTGGCATTAGTATACCCGCTTACCCTCTCTATATACCAATAATACATCCTTAGTCCTTCTCAAGTACTCAAGGATATTCTTGATTGCACTACAGTGTTCCTTCCCTTAACTGGATTGGAATCTACCTGTGATACTCAAAGAAAACATTACATCTAGACGTGTACATAACATAGCATACATGATAGAACCAATTGCAGATGCATATGGTATTTTATTCATGCTTTTTCTATCCTTTTGTGTCTTTAGACATATAGACTTAGAAAGGTGCTTCTTATGTATCATGGGTATAAACCCTTTCTTAGAGAGATCCATATTAAACCTTTTCAATACCTTATCTATGTATGTAGACTATGAAAGACATAGCAACCTATTTGATCTATCTCTATATATTCTAATTCCCAAAATATAGGATGCTTCTCTAAGGTCTTTCATGGATAATTGTTTGGATAACCATTTCTTAAAAGACTAAAGGATAGAAATATCATTTCCCATAATTAATATGTCATCCACATATAGAATAAGGAAAATAATATCACTCCCATTGGCCTTTTTATGCACATAAGGTTCATCCTCATTTTGTGAGAACCCAAACTATTTGATTGTCTTATTCAAACGGATGTTCCAGCTCCAAAAGGCTTATTTCAATCCATAGATAAATCTTTGAAGCTTGTATACCTTTTCACCATTTCTAGATATGAACCCCTTAGGCTATGTCATATACACATCATCAGACAGATTTACGTTTAAGAAAGCCATCTTTATAGTCATAATGAGCAGTAATGGCTAAAAGTATTATAATGGACTTAAGCATCGGCACTAGAGAAAAGATTTCATCAAAGTCAATTCATTCTCTTTAATGATAACCTTTAGCTATCAAATAAGCCTTGTCAGTAACTACATTACCCTTCATTTCATTCTTCTTTTTAAAGATCCCGTTTGCACCCTATGGGTTTTATCCTTTTAAAGGGCTGAGTTAAAGTCCATACTCTGTTCTCATACATGGAGTCCTTTTTAGATTGCATAGACTTAAGCCATAATTCATGTTCTGAACTATTCAAAACTTCTTAATAGCTTATAGGATCATTGTCTTATACTATAGTTACATTCTTGTCCAAGTCTATGAGAAATCCATATCACACTAAGATAGAACTTGTCCTAGTAGATCTTCTAGGAATTTATGTATATTTAGGTTCAGCATTGTCTCATCAATATACGATTTAGTGTTAGATTCAATCGATTGATCTACTTTAATTTGTGGGTCTTGAATTTTATTAAGTTCAATTCTACTCCCACTGTCCTCTCTTAAAATGAATTCCCTTTCTAAGAAGAAATAATGCCTTAAAACAAACACCTTTTATTCTAAGTGAAGATAGAAGTAATATCCTTTTGATTCTTTTGGATATCCCACAAATAAGCACTTGTCATACTTAGCATCTAGCTTGTCTAACATTGTCTTCTTAATATAAGTAGGACAACCATATACCTTCATAAGAGAAAGAGTGGATTTTTGGTTATTCCACATCTCATATGGAGTAATATCAATCGATTTACTTGAAACTCTATTTAATGTATAAATAACAGTTTCCAGTGCATAACCCTAAAAAGTTGGGCAAGTTTGCTACTCTCATTATGGATTGAACCATATCCAATAGTGTTCGATTTCTCCTCTTAGATGCACCATTATGCTGTTGTGTGTATGTTGGAGTCCATTACGATAAAATCCCATTATCGCTAAGATAATCTTGAAACTCTTGGCTTAAGTATTCTCAACCTCGATCCGATCTAAGTGTTTTAATACTCTTGCTAAGTTGTTTCTCTACTTCATTTTTGAACTCTTTGAACTTTTCAAAAGCTTTAGATTTATGCTTTATTAGATAGATATATCTATATTTAGAGTAATCATCTATTAAGGTTATGAAGTAGGAATAGTCTCCTCTAGCATGTGTAGTCATTGGATCGCATACATCTGAATGTATCAACTTTAAAGTCTCACTAGCTCATGCTCCTTTATCAATAAAACCTACTTTGGTCATTTTGTCGAATAAATAAGATTCGCATGTAATTTGGTCATGCATTTTTCATCTATATGGCCTAAATGGCAATGCCATAAATAAGAAACATTGAGATTATCTTAATTATTCATTTGGTATTCTTATTAATAGCAAGAGTAGAAACTTCAGCCTGTTTCTTCATGTTAAGAGAATCTAAGTAGGCCTTACAGTTTCACTTCTAATGGCCATCTCTTTCACAGTTGAAGCAAGTCTCCTTAGGATTCTTCTCCTTCTTTGTAGCCATCTTCTTCAACAAACAACCATGGTTGGGTTAATTTCTTCTTTTTCTAGCTCTTTCCCGTATGAGCATAAGAGACAACCATGACAAACTTTGGATCCTTTTTAAGTTATCCATCAGTAGTATTGAGCATATTGATAAGCACAAGTATGGTGACTTGAATCTTGTAACTATTAAGTTAACCACAAAAGGTGCTAAACTTAGAGCTAATGAGTCCAAGATTAAGTCTATGTACAGATTGTTATCCATAATATACCTACCCAAATGTTCAACGTACCCATACATTTGTAATGAATAAGTAGCAACCGAAACTCTCTCCTCCATTTTGCAACTAAAAAGAGCTTGAGCAATATCATATTACTCGCTCCTAGCTTGAAACTCCTCTAAGTGTAAAACAATGGTCCTAGCATCCATCTTTTCATCTTGCTTTTGAAACTGTGAGGACATAGCATTAAGCGTAACACATGTTGTTGCTTTACTATCCACCATGTATTTATGATAGATGTTGTAAGGCACCAAAATACACCCTAGCAGTAACATGGCATGTCTAGGGTTAAACAAAAACCAAATATGAATGATTAAGTGGTTAAAATGTCATAAGGGATATAATAGGAATTAATATAAAAGATGCAATAATTTGGTGAAATGTTAAAACATGACATGTATGTATAAAGGGAAGTATATTGTGGCTCGATAGGTATCAAAAAAGTCTAATTATATGTTAAAGTGGGAATTATTAAATGATGAGGATTAAAAGGAAATTACCCTTTAGTTTATAAACTTGAACTAACAGAAATCCTACATTTGGACTTCTAGAAGAAGGAAGAAAACATGGCCATATAGAAGCCATATAGGCCGGCTGAATTGGGAAACGAATTCCAGAATTTTCAATTCCTCTTAGCTATCAAATTCACGCACATAAACACAAGCTAAAGAAATTATAAAGGGAAAATAAGAATTGGTGGCAATTGGTGCACAAAAAGGTTGCAAGATTCAGTAAGAAAGAGATGGAAAAGGAAAGGAGCAAGTTTTATGAAAGAAATTGCCAAAGGTTTGGGAGCTACTTAATTTTATTGTATGTGTGTGTGATGATGAGAATTGATATCTATGTGTATTTGTGTATGAAAATGTTGCTAGTGTAACACCCTTAATACACTTATACAAAATGTACGTATAACTTGTTAGGACGGTTACCGAGCGATTTCCTTGATTGTTGGATACAGATTGATATTTGCAAATGTAAATGCGGTAATTTTTTTTTTTAATCTTTCATTATTAACTTGGCTACGTCCAAAGTGATTAACCACATAATTCATGCATAGTTCCTTAATATAAAATTTATGTTATATTCTTGCCGATTACCTATAACTGTTCAGTTTTACTATTTATTTGGTTAAAATTTTGACAATATAATTGCTATAACTTTACCCTACCCTTCTTGCAAATTAAACAATCATCAGCCCGCACAGGGGCACAACAACAATATAAACCACAATATACTCATATTACAATCAAATATACCATTCATTATATGCTATCTAATGTCATCCATAATATTCATAAAAGCACTACAAGAAAAAAAGGATTTCCCGATGGAAATTCCTGACGGAAAATAAGGAATTTTCGTCGGGAAACAAAATTGCCGATGGAAATTCATTCCATCGGCATATTAGTCGTAGGCAAAATTCCCAACGAAATTTTTTCCGTCCGAAAAATTCCTGACCGAAATTCAATTTCCGTCGGGAAATTTGCCGATGGAAAATGAATTTTCGTCGGGAATTACGGACGGAAAAAGAATTTTCGTCGGGAAATTTGCTTACGAAAAATGAATTTCCATCGGGAATTCCCGACAGAAAATGAAACTCCGTCGATAAATTTCCCAACGAAAATTAAATTTCTGTCGAGAATTTTTACAAATAAAAAAAATAATTATAACAACAATACAAATTAACATAAATAATAATAATAATAATAACAATACAAATTAACATAATAATAATAATAATAATAATAATAATAATAATAATAATAATAATAATAGTAATAATAATATTAATTAAGGTACAAATTTTACTGATTTTAATTTAATAATAATAACATGTTGAATAATAATAATAATAATAATAATAACTAAAATTAACACAATTTCTTAATAAAAATAATAACAATACTAATAATATATCTACTTAACATACCCATTAAATAATAACAATAATAATTAACACAACTACTTGATAAAAATTATAATAATCATAATAATAATTAGGATAAATATTTAATAATACTAATAACAATACCAATTAGCATACCCAATTAACAATAATAATAATAATAATAATAATAATAATAATAATAATAATAATAATAATAATAATAATAATAATAACTAAAATTAATACAACTTCTTAATAAAAATAATAACAATAATAATAATTAAGATAATTATTTAATAAAACTATTAATAATACTAATTAACCTACCCATTACATAATAATAATAATAATAATAATAATAATAATAATAATAATAATAATAATAATAATAATAATAATAATAATAATAATAATAATAATAATAATAATAATAATAATAATTAACACAACATTACAATAATCATAATAATAATTAGAAGCATCTATAAATTATATCTTTATGTAGAAACATAATCATAAATTATAGTGTCATGTAGCATTGAATTTCAAAGACTCATCTGAGCAAAATTTTCAATCAATTTATCAGTTGTATTGTTAGGAAGAATCAAATTGGACATTCCTTTAGTATCAAGACACTCTAATTGGCATGCGACCATGCCTGCATTAACTTACAGGCAGGTGCAATGGACTCAATTAGCAAATAACTTTTAACCTAAAAGATTATGTATGTTTTCCATTGTTACCAAATCCATAAAACTCTTCTTCATTCTGTGCATTTCTACTTTTACTTCTTTCAGAGTATGAGAAACCAGATGACTTTCCATCATAATACTTTCTCCAAGATTCAGAATTCACCAATGTATTGTACGCATGCTTAATCCTCATAAATTTCCCCTGTGCATTTGCCTGTCAAACATGAAATTTTGAAAGAGAAAATCAATAAAAAAACACCCTACATCCCAAACACTCTAAATTGTCATACCTACATCATGTTTTGGATTAAAAAGGCCATGCTTATATTTTGTATCAAATTTATGAAATTTTATTTTATATAAAGAAGTAATTGCGACATTGATTTTCTCCAAATCTATATCCATATTCCTAAAACTTATCCATAACCCAGAAATCTTGATGGGCTTCTACAAACAACAATAAATCTAATGTTTTAACAATTTCCTCTATTCAACACATAAGCCAATTCAAAGAAAGAGTAATATATGACACAAATCAGATCCAATATCCTCAAGATTCAATACAATCAATCATCAAAGACAGAACAAACTACATATTACCAAATTAAATTCCCCATAATATAAGCTTAATGCACCAAAAACTATATCCAACTTATCAAAATCTGCTAAAGATTAGTTTTTTAAGTTCTGCATACCTCCTTATTAACATCAGGATGATACTTCAAAGCAAGTTTCCTATAAGCCCTTTTAATTTCACTAGGAGTTGCTGAAGGAGAAACCCCTAAGACTTCATAAAGAGCCGGGGAGGGAGGGGGAGCCGGAATGGCGGCCGGAAGGAGGGCAACGGCGGCACAGCCGGTGGAAAGAAGGCTGGGTGGAGAGAGGAGGGAGGAGAAGAGAGAGGGGAGAGGGAGAGGAGGGAGGGGAGGGAGAGGAGGAGGCCGGAGGTGGGTGGAACGAGGCGGATCGGTGCCGGAAGCCGGTGGGTAGGCCGGATCTGGCCGGTGGAGGCTCGCCGGAGGTGGGCAGCAGTGGGCAGCTGTGCAGGGGAGTTGGGATCGGGAGGGAGGGGAGAGGGGGGAGAGAGAGGAGAGAGGGGGAGGTGATAGAAAAATGTTAGATATTTATAGGGAACTTTTAGCGACAGAGTTGAAATTCCGTCGCTAAAAAATATAAATTATTTTTTAAAAATAATATTAGCGACGAATCTTAAAATCCGTCCCTACTTTTAGCGATAAAATTTCAATCTCCGTCGCTAATAATATAAATTATTATTTTCAAATAATTTTAGCGACGGAATTTCAATTAGCGACGAAAATTGAAATTCCGTCGCCAATAATTTAAATTATTATTTTTAAATAATTTTAGCGACGGGAAATTACTTTCGTCACTAATAATATAAATTAAATATTTTAAATAATTTTAGCAACGGAATTTAAATTTTAGCTACGGATATTAATATCCGTCGCTATTTCGATGGTTAAGATTGGCGGGAAATCACTCCCGCCATTTTTTGCAACGAATTTTTCAAACCGTCGCTGATTTATTTTTTCGTCGCTAATTAGCGACGGACGTAAAAATAATTTAGTGACGAAATTCTTTTTCCGTCGCAAATTAGCAATGGAATTTTTTTCGTCGTTAAAATTCTGTCGCGAAATCGTCATTTTATTGTAGTGAAGTCCATATACATGCCATCAATACATTACCATAAATCCATACTAGCACATATATATGCCAATAACTTTTAACATACAAAATAATCCTTGTCTAAGTCTGCGCCTAAAATGAGGTATGCTTGGTCTGTCGTCCTAACGTGTACCTAGGCGTAGTAGATAAAAAATTATGTGCTGAGCATTAAATATGCTCAGTGATGGTTACAAATCCAAAGATTTTCACTGTCCTAATGTTATACACACACATACATATTTCATTTATTTAACTCATTAAATCTATTATGAGTCACATCCCATTACACAAATATTTCTATTTGTTAATCTATAATTTAATCTATTAATAATCCACAAATAATTAATTTACTATTTATTCAAGTTTAATATTATTATTATTACTATCATTATTATCATTATTTATTCATTTAATTACCAATTATCACTTAATTACTCAATTAATTCTTACATTACTACTCAATTACACTAAAATTATTATGATCAATTTACAATTTAGTCCCTAAACTTTTGACAAATTACAATTTTGCCCTTCTTACCTATTTATTTACAATAATGCACCTAGTTACCTAATTTCAACATTTAATTCATTATTTAACTTACAAATTACCATTTAGACCTTTTATTATTGTTTTTATGACAAATTACATTTTAATCCTTATACAATAACTGTAACACCTTTGATTTGCTCATACTGAACATATAATACACCCGCTCGATAAATACCATACTAGATTATCATCTCACTACCCAACAACAATTAGAAATATTAAATTCCATTCAGACCACAAAGGATGGAGCACCCATTCTCGATGAGTTGAGTAACCCCATACCTGATGCTGTAGCAACCCTAATCCATACGATTAGTCTACGCTTCATAGGCGACCCTTCTCATTTAAAAGACAAAAACACATAATTGCTTTCAAACCTTAATTAGGTGTAAAAAGCTTTTTGAATTCCAAATTTACAAAAACACTTTCTTAATTAGGGTAATGCTTAGCGAAGATTCCAATCAGCCATTTGGAAAGAAAAATTCCTTGCAGGCCTTCCTATCCTTTTAAGAGAAAGAGTCCGAAATAAAATCAAAGAAGCTTTTGGGATTAGTCAAATCCCTTATAACCATTTAACTTATGGAGAATTAGTTAGCTTCACTCAAAAAGAAGGTTTAAAAATCTGCCAAGATTTAAAACTTCAAAAACATTTAAAATGGGAAATGAAGAAAACTTGGCAAGAACTAAGATCTTTTTGCAAATAGTTTGAAATCTCTACAGAAAATAAAAAAATGTCTTGTGGAGGATCCTGTACAAAGTCCTATAAAAATCCTTACAAACATTTTCCTCCTAAGCCTGCCAAAGAAGAGTTTTACAGAAAACCAAAGTTTCAAAAAAAATGAAAGTTTTATAAAAAACCTTCTAAAATGCAATTTTCAAAACAGGTAACTTGTTATAAATGTAACAAACCTGGCCACATTTTAAAATATTATAAGTTTAATAAGAAACTCCATGAGTTATAGGTTGAGGAAGAAACAATTCAAAAAATTGAGGCACTTCTCCTTGAAACCTCAGACAGTGAATTTCAAATAGAATCATCGAAAAATGAAGATACTTTTCAAAATGATGAATTAGCTGCCCTTAATTCCTCTAGTAGCGAGTCGGGTACTAGTTCAAAATCAATAAATATTTTGACAGAAGATCAAGAATTAATTCTTGATATCACTAAACAAGTGGAAGATTCAAAACTTCAAAAAGAAATCTGTCACACCCTAAATCGGGCCTAGTCGGAATGTGCATGTTGAGTCGGGATGTTAAGGGTATTTCGATAATTTGGTTAATGGGATTGGAGCTAAATGGTAATTTGTGCATGTGGAATTTAAGTAATTAAGGACCTAATTGAAAGGATAATTAAAGTTTAAGTGAGAAAATATTTTGTTAGTGAGTGAAGTGTAAGTTTGTTAAGGATTTAAGTGGGAATTGCAAGGATCAAAGAGGAATTAATTCAATAAGTGGAATTATTGGTCCAATGGTAAGCTGCCATGTGGAGTGGTGGGTGTGTGCATTAAATGTGAAAGAAAGAAAAGAGAGAAGTGTGTGTGAGAAAGAGAGAATATTTTCTGCTCATCCCCCTCCTCCTTCACGTTACTTTCCTTTCTCTTCTTCTCTTCATCATCTTCTTCTTCTCACGCCATGCTCCCTCTCTCTCTTTGCAAGCCCTAAGTTGTGTATAATGGAAAGTGCAGCTCAAGTGTTTTAATGAGAGATTTGGGATGAAAGGGTAAGTTATGAATCCTAATCTCTGAAATTCCCTCTTTGCTCAATTAAAAATTTTGAGTAATATTCTATGTTTTAATGAGGAAATTGGAGTAATAAAACTGAAGAAAGAGCATGGAATCAAGAAGAGGAACCATTGAATCTAATGGAGCAAAGGAGTCTGAGGTTTGGGAATTTTTGTGTTAATTTGTGTGTTAATAATTCCTAATTGATGAATTGAATTTTCTGATGCATTAGTTTATGTGCTATGTGGAATTAAATTAAATAGAGTGAAGTGATTGTGCCAAATGAGTCGTTTGAAGCACATAGAATTCCAAGGTGTGAATCTACCTAGGTGGGTTTAATTGCCTTTGGCCATTCTTTTTAACATAAGTTGCGTTTTAAAACTCCACAATACATGATTCTAGTTGGGTTAGAACCACAACATCTGTATCTAAAACTTTGTAGAAGTAACTATGATTTAATTCGGACTCTAACTATTTCAAAACCGCCCATTACAGTAGCGCAATTTGTCAGGTTTGTCTGTGGAGCAGGGTAGAGACATTTGAGTATATCTCCCTGATTTCAGCTCCAAGTGATCTGAAATTTTGTCACTAGAAAGATAACATCTTGGGGATTAATTGTTATGCAGATCAGGTGGTCTAAAAATGTCGTTTATTAGTTCAAAAATGCATATAGATTCAGTGAGTGAATTCTGCCCTGTGCTGTGAATTTAATTTTGGTAGTTTTTGGTGTCTGGCTAGAAAGCACAGCTGTGCTTTTTGTAGAACACAACTGTGTTTTTGGCAATTAGATCGATGAAATAGCAGCAGAGCATAGTTGTGCTTTTTATAAAACACAGCTGTGTTTTAGAGTAATGTCTCCCTCTTCACCAATTCATCCTAGAATCGGTTCTACACCTCCAAATTAGCCCCAAAGTGTTTAAAAACGCCTGAAAAATTTGATGTTACTTATTTTATAATTAGGTAAAGAGGATATGTAATTAAATTACATGTGAATTAAATAAATTCTTATAACAAAGAATTAATTAATATGATAATTAATCATGAATTAAACTATAAGCATAATTTGCTATATGAACAAATACTCATGACGAGAATTATATAACATGTTTATAATTTATGATTAAGGCATTAAAATTAATATGCTATTTGAATAAATCTAATTCAATTAGGAATCAAGAACTTGTGATTATGTATTGGATGATTTTTGCATGATTTTTGGATATGTTAGATGGTGTCCATATAGATTTTGTTTGTAAAGTGTGATTTTGGGGAAAATCCTGTTTAGTTTTTACCAGACCTCTGTGTGATGTTCTTGTCATAAGTAGAGTTCTAGACCTCCAAATTTAATTATTCTAGTGCCATTAGAAAGATAAGGCAGATATCTAAAATTGTCTCTGAAGGACCGGAACCCAGTTCTGGCTTTAACATCCTCAAAAAAATTAAAAATCGAAGTGTTTCAGTTTCGGTCGGGTGACTGGAACAGTATATATTGTTTAGCTCATATCTTGAGTTGTAGATGTCCAATTGACCTGAAATTTATCCTATTTGAAATATAACATCCTAAGGAACAATTGCTATAAGAATGTTTCGCCTAAAAATGTCTCTAACTATGTGTAATTCATTGCAAGTTTAGACATGCAGTCTGTCTTGAACCAGTGAGGCAGAATAGGTTTACACGGGGGTAAGGAATTCCATACCACCGTGTAAAACCATTATGTCCCTCGTTTACCAATTTTCATGTTCCACACGGCGGTATGAAGTGCCTTACCACCGTGTAACCTCATTTTTCAGCCAAAAAGGTACTTTTTCTGTCCCGAATTGATCCTGAACTTCACCGAAAGTTTTTACCTCTTATCCAACTCATGTCTAACATTATAAAATGGGTATATGAATGTCTTTCCAATTGAGTTACATGTAAATGATGCTATGATATAAGAGTTTATGAATGAGATTATGTTTATATGACTTCTAGATGAATAAAAGTTTATATGCATGTGGATGTGTGCTTAATAGATTATATGATTATTGATGTGGTTTTGAGCATGTTAAACTAAATGCAAAACGTGGTACACATATATTTACTCATGAACTTTCTCTAAGAATAATATGCTATGCTTAAGTGTAAATTGTATTATAGCATGGTTAGGACTTTGTATTGATATTCTTTTGCATAATAGTATTTCCAATATTGACCCCAATATGCTTTAGAACTTTAAATATTGTTCGAGTGTGATGACTGAATCATATTGTTCATTTCACAATAGGAATTGCATGATGTACGGTTGACAGCATGAAATTATGGATATGGCTATCATACTCTAGTTTATGCATGATGATACGTATATATATTATGTGAATCGAAACATGATTTGTTTTATGCATGACCTGCGAGAGTCAGTCTAGTGGATAGTTAGGCATGCCTAATAGAGTCTTTTAGCTGCAGCCCTTTAGACGTTTGGACCTTGATCAGGTCCCCCGTTTGGTTCCTCGCGAACCCTTTAATGTGTTTGGATCTTGTTTAAGGTTCCTAATGAAAATGTTTTTGAATGTGAAAATGAAATTGATTTTCGATTCGCACTCGTAACGTGATCTCAGTATTCGATTCGCACCCGTAAGGTGATGTCCGTATACTCGTTATCCACTATTTTGAGCAGCAGGTATATTGTTTGCTTTGTCTGATATGAATATGAGAATATGATATTCGAATGTGTAAGTTTTCAGTCATGTGAATCAGTTATGAATTCGAATGTGATTATGAATCTCTGAATGGGTTAAATGTGATTCAAACATGCCTATTGTGTGCGATTATTCATATATATCGTATTGTGACTGCGTTTCAATATAATCAATTGTGGTTATAAGCATGTGAATTAGTATGTATACGAATGTGATTTTATACTGTTAACTATTATGGATTAGCATGTGAACTAGTTTACGTGAAAATGCAATATTAACTATTGAATGATTATATATGAATGTGGATATGATCCTCTAAACGCACGGCTTTTATATGCAAGTATAATATTATATGTGTTATGAATGTCCGCATATGCCATTTGCATGTGTTATGCCTTGGCGACCACTGTGAATGGCCGCCCATATTTCTTGTGTGTTTTCCCACTAAGCGTTATCGCTTAGCACGGGTTCTTTTCCCGTGCAGGTGGCAGGTATGGTTCGGTTCGAATCGCATTTGCAAGGTCGGCCATATAGGAGTTAGAAGTTTTGTATCTTGTTATCAGCCTCTGTATTTTGGATTTTGTATTTCTGTAGCATTTGGTATATGTAATTACATGTAAGGATTTGGATGTATTATTTTGATGATGTATTAAGTTATTCCTTTGTTTTTTGTTTTGCCTTATGCTTCCGCTGAATGATTATATGTATGCATGTTATATGTTTCCTCTTAATGCTTATGTGTGTGTGAGCTAATGCATGACCAGCTTGTGCCCTTAAGGTAAGTTTTTAATTTCCCCGTGTTTGCGAATGTATGTTTCGAATGAATGTATGAGTTATATCGCTTCTGTCCGATGACACGCCCTGCCCATGCGGCTTCTCGCTCCGATCCGGACGGGTTCGCCTGCGTGTGGGTAGGGGGTGTTACAAGTTGTGGTATCAGAGCCTAGGTTTGGTGGTTCTGGTTCCCATTGTTTGTTATGCGTCGTGTCTTTACATGCAAGTCAGTTTTGTGTTGTGGCCAAAGCGGATGTCCTCGTTCTGTACGAGTAATAGAAATTGTCAGTTCTGAATAAGTTAAGTTAAAGTTAGAACGCGTAGAGTTAATAGATCGCGATCTGTCTATTTTAGATTGATGGTGGTTGGATGATATGGAAGTAGTGCACTAGTAGTATTGTAAGAAGTCTTGTTAAGGAATTTCTCCTAGTATGGTTGGAATTCTGAAAAGAATTCCCTATTTTAAGGGAATGCAGAGTAAGGACGTAGATGGTTTTGATTTGGAGATATTGGTGGCACTCTATGCATCTGTCAGCCATCTTAATTGAGATCATTTGAACATAAGTATGTATCAGCATGGGGATGGGAAAATACATTGCCACTGCATAAATTGCATCTGCATCATTTTGCATACTTAAATTATTATCCATTCATTTCACTCACATCCCTCATTCGTATGTTATAATCATTCTGATTTAACTTAAATAAAAGTGGCTGACAGGCTGTGCTTTGAGTGCAAGATCATATAGTGGAGATGTTGAGAAATGTAAAGTGTAGGCAATAAGCAGTGTGGAAAGTGAATAAGTAATGGACGTGAAAGGATTAATTGCAAATTGAGTTAAGGAGTGGTGACTAAGAGAGTTAACAGGCAATGTGTTGAGTAAAGATAATAATTGATGGAATTTGGTAATTTGCGGTATTAGACATTATTGCGATAAGACTCTATGTGTATATGTGAGTATGCTAAATAAGAAGCCTCTATGTTGGATCTCAACTAATGATATGATTATAATCATGATACATGTTAGGGATTATATTGTAAAGATATTGAGTTGTGTTACATGACTGATATAGTGTATGAGATGTGATAAGTTATGGGTAAAGTGTATAAGTCATTTAATAGCAGAAAGCTAACATATAAGTGTATGTAAAAGGATTTTTGGAGTTTGACAAAAGTGTTATTGGTAAGGGAAAGCAGCATGTATGACGGACATCTTTGAAGTATTAAAGGATTTGTGTACTATAGGCGAAAGTTAAATGGTTTATGTGTGAAATGGTTGTGCTTTGATTTCTGATGTGCAGTTGAGTAATGGTTATTCTGATGATCATGTTTAATTCGAATATAAGAAAGTGATTTAAGTGTATAACGAAGGCGATAAGTGTAAGCAAGTGACTAGTTTGAAAGTGAAGTGTATGATTTTGATGGTGACTTGGAGTGTAGTATTGGGATTTCTTTCCGTTGTAAGTGAATTTCGAGTACGAAATTCTTTTAGGAGGGAAGAGTTGTCACACCTCAAATCGGGCCTAGTCAGAATGTGCATGTTGAGTCGGGATGTCAAGGGTGTTTCGATAATTTGGTTAATGGGATTGGAGCTAATTGGTAATTTGTGCATGTGGAATTTAAGTAATTAAGGACCTAATTGAAAGGATAATTAAAGTTTAAGTGAGGAAATATTTTGTTAGTGAGTGAAGTGTAAGTTTGTCAAGGATTTAAGTGGGATTTGCAGGGATCAAAGAGGAATTAATTCAATAAGTGGAATTATTGGTCCAATGGGAAGCTGCCATGTGGAGTGATGGGTGTGTGCATTAAATGTGAAAGAAATAAAAGAGAGAAGTGTGTGTGAGAGAGAGAGCAGATTTTCTGCTCATCCCTCTCCTCCCTCACGTTACTTTCCTTTCTCTTCTTCTCTTCATCATCTTTTTCTTCTTCTCACGCCATACTCCCTCTCTCTCTTTACAAGCCCTAAGTTGTGTATAATGGAAAGTGCAGCTCAAGTGTTTTAATGAGAGATTTGGGATGAAAGGGTAAGTTATGAATCCTAATCTCTGAAATTTCCTCTTTGCTCAATTAAAAATATTGAGTAATATTCTATGTTTTGATGAGGAAATTGGAGTAACAAAACTGAAGAAAGAGTATGGAATCAAGAAGAGCAACCATTGAATCTAATGGAGCAAAGGAGTTTGAGGTTTGGGAATTTTTGTGTTAATTTGTGTGTTAATAATTCCTAATTGATGAATTGAATTTTCTGATGTGTTAGTTTATGTGCTATGTGGAATTGAATTAAATTGAGTGAAGTGATTGTGCCAAATGAGTCGTTTGAAGCACATAGAATTCCAACGTGTGAATCTGCCTAGGTGGGTCTGATTCACCTTTGGCCATTCTTTTTAGCATAAGTTGAGTTTTGAAACTCCAAAATAAATTATTCTAGTTGGGTTAGAACCACAACGTATCTAAAACTTTGTAGAAGTAACTATGATTTAATTCGGACTCTAACTATTTCAAAACCACCCATTACAGTAGCTAAATTTGTCAGGTTTGTCTGTGGAGCAGGGTAGAGACATTTGAGTATATCTCCCTGATTTCAGCTCCAAGTGATCTGAAATTTTGTCACTAGAAAGATAACATCTTGGGGATTAATTGTTATGCAGATCAGGTGGTCTAAAAATGTCATTTATTAGTTCAAAAATGCATATAGATTCAGTGAGTGAATTCTGCCCTGTGCTGTGAATTTAATTTTGGTGTGTTTGGCTAGAAAGCACAGCTGTGCTTTTTGTAGAACACAGTTGTGTTTTTAGCAATTAGATCGACGAAATAGCAGCAGAGCACAGCTGTGCTTTTTATAAAACACAGCTGTGTTTTAGAGTAATGTCTCCCTCTTCACCAATTCATCCTAGAATCGGTTCTACACCTCCAAATTAGCCCCAAAGTGTTTAGAAACGCCTGAAAAATTTGATGTTACTTATTTTATAATTAGGTAATGAGGATATGTAATTAAATTACATGTGAATTAAATAAATTCTTATAACAAAGAATTAATAAATATGATGATTAATCATGAATTAAACTATAAGCATAATTTGCTATATGAACAAATACTCATGACGAGAATTATATAACATGTTTATAATTTATGATTAAGGCATTAAACCTAATATGCTATTTGAATAAATCTAATTCAATTAGGAAGCAAGAACTTGTGATTATGTATTGTATGATTTTTGCTTGATTTTTGGATGTGTTAGATGGTGTCCATATAGATTTTGTGTGTAAAGTGTGATTTTGGGGAAAATCCTGTTCAGTTTTTACCAGACCTCTGTGTAATTTTTTTTATCATAAGTAGAGTTCTAGACCTCCAAATTTAATGATTCTAGTGCCATTATAAAGATAAGACAGATATCTAAAATTGTCTCCGAAGGACTGGAACCCAGTTCTGGCTTTGACATCCTCAAACAAATTAAAAACCGAAGTGTTTCAGTTTCGATAGGGTTACTGGAATAGTATAGATTGTTTAGCTCATATCTGGCATTTTAGATGTCCAATTGACCTGAAATTTATCCTATTGGAAATATAACATCCTAAGGAACAATCGTTATGAAGAAAGTTTCGCCTAAAAATGTCTCTAACTATGTGTAAAATGCATTGCAAGTTTAGACATGCAGTCTATCTTGAACCAGTGAGGCAGAATAGGTTTACACGGGGGTAAGGAATTCCATACCGCCGTGTAAAACCATTATGTCCCTCGTTTACCCAAATTTCACGTTCCACACGGTGGTATGAAGTGCCTTACCGCCATGTAACCTCATTTTTCAGCCAAAAAGTACTTTTTCTGTCCCGAATTGATCCTGAACTTCACCGGAAGTTTTTACCACTTATCCAACTCATGTCTAACATTATAAAATGGGTATATGAATGTTTTTCCAATTGAGTTACATGTAAATGATGCTATGATATAAGAGTTTATGAATGAGATTATGTTTATATGACTTCTAGATGAATAAAAGTTTATATGCATGTGGATGTGTGCTTAATAGATTATAAGATTATTGATGTGGTTTTGAGCATGTTAAACTAAATGTAAAAAGAGGTACATAGATATTTACTCATGAACTTTCTCTAAGAATAATATGCTATGCTTAAGTGTAAATTGTATTATAGCATGGTTAGGACTTTGTATTGATAATCTTTTGCATAATAGTGTTTCCAATATTGACCCCAATATGCTTTAGAACTTTGAATATTGTTCGAGTGTGATGACTGAATCATATTGTTTGTTTCACAATAGGAATTGCAAGATGTATGGTTGATAGCATGAAATTATGGATATGGCTATCATACTCTAGTTTATGCATGATGATACGTATATATATTATGTGAATCAAAACTTGATTTGTTTTATGCATGACCTGCGAGAGTCAGTCTAGTGGATAGTTAGGCATGCCTAATAGAGTCTTTTAGCTACAGCCCTTTGGACGTTTGGACCCTGATCAGGTCCCCCGTTTGAATCCTTGCGAACCCTTTAATGTGTTTTGATCTTGTTTAAGGTTCCTAATGAAAATGTTTTTGAATGTGAAAATGAAATTGATTTTCGATTCGCACTCGTAACGTGATGTCAGTATTCGATTCGCACCCGTAAGGTGATGTCAGTACTGATCGATTCGCACCCGTAAGGTGATGTCTGTATACTCGTTATCCACTATTTTGAGTCAGCAGGTATTTTGTTTGCTTTGTCTGATATGAATATGAGAATATGATATTCGAATGTGTAAGATTTCAGTCATGTGAATCAGTTATGAATTCAAATGTGATTATGAATCTTTGAATGGGTTAAATGTGACTCAAACATGCCTATTGTGTGCGATTATTCATATATATCGTATTGTGACTGCGTTTGAATATAATCAACTGTGGTTATAAGCATGTGAATTAGTATGTATACGAATGTGATTTTATACTGTTAACTATTATGGATTAGCATGTGAACTAGTTTGCGTGAAAATGCGACATTGATTATTGAATGATTATATATGAATGTGGATATGATCCTCTAAACGCACGGCTTTTATATGCAAGTATAATATTATATGTGTTATGAATGTCCGCATATGCCATTTGCATGTGTTATGCCTTGGCGACCATCGTGAATGGCCGCCCATATTTCTTGTGTGTTTCCCCACTAAGCGTTATCGCTTAGCACGGGTTCTTTTCCCGTGCAGGTGGCAGGTATGGTTCGGTTCGAGTCGCATTTGCAAGGTCGGCCACATAGGAGTTAGAAGTTTTGTATCTTGTTATCAGCCTCTGTATTTTGGATTCTGTATTTCTGTAGCATTTGGTATATGTAATTACATGTAAGGATTTGGATGTATTATTTTGACGATGTATTAAGTTATTCCTTTGTTTTATGTTTTGCCTTATGCTTCCGCTGAATGATTATATGTATGCATGTTATATGTTTCCTCTTAGTGCTTATTTGTGTGTGAGCTAATGCATGACCAGTTTGTGCCCTTAAGGTAAGTTTTAATTTCCCCGTGTTTGTGAATGTATGTTTCGAATGAATGTATGAGTTGTATCGCTTCTGTCCGATGACACGCTCTGCCCGTGCAGCTTCTCGCTCCGATCCGGACGGGTTCGCCTGCGTGTGGGTAGGGGGTGTTATAAAATCATTGAAAAACTTTTGAAGTCTTTTTAACCTAAATCTCCAAAACCTTCCACCTCGACTTCCAAACTTATTCCAAATAGTACCTATGATCTTACTAAGATTCTGAGTACTAGAACAAAAGAAAAATCTCATGTGACAATTCAAACCCTCTAAGAAGAAATTAAAATTGTTAAACAAGAGCTTAAAACTCTTAAACAAAAACAGGAAGATGATTCAAATCTTCTTCATACTCTACTGTCATAAGACTCCAGTTCTAGCGATAATAATAATGAAGAAAAAGAAGAAAACGAAGCTGCCGATCTACCCTTAGAAAATGAAATTCAAAGTTTAGAACATGCTTCAGATGGTTTCTTGTTTGTTTTAAGAGAAATAACTTCAAGAAAATATTTGGTAAAAGTTTCTATTATTTTTTCAAACGATTTTAGGAACGACACAGTAGCTCTTTTTGATACAAGAGAAGATTTAAATTGTTTAAAAATCTATGTCATTCCAAAAAGATTTTTTAAAAAAACTTCTGAAAACCTTGTCACAGCCAACAACTCCAACATGATTATTAAATTAAAAATAGAAGCTTCAATTCAGAATGGAATTATTTTAATAAAAACTCCTTTTATTTTATTATAAAATATTAGCCAGACTGTTATTCTAGGGACACCATTCATTAATATGATTACTTCCTATTATGTCATGTATGACGGTATTTCTTTCAAAACAAATAGAGAAAAAATTGTTTTCCCCTTCATTGAAAAACCCAAAACAAGAAATTTAAACCTTTTGAAAGCTTGTTCTGTTTACAAAAATGAGTTGAATTGCATAATGCAAGGAAAACAAAATAATTTGCATTTTCTCAAATAGAATGTCTCCTTTTTCAAAATCCAAAAGGGATTAGAAAATGATTTGATAAAACAAAGAATTTCTAATTTTCAAAAAATTATTAAAAATGAGATTTGCTCAGATTTACCAAATGCTTTCTAGGATAGGAAACAACATATGGTAGATTTACCGTATGAGAATGACTTCTTAGAAAAACAAAGCTAGGCCCATTCAAATGAATCATGAACTCGAGGAACACTGTGAAAAAGAGATTTAAGATTTAAAACAAAAAGGTCTAATTACAAAATCCATGTCTCCCTGGAGCTGTGCAGTTTTTTATATTAACAAAAACTCTGAAATAGAAAGAGGCACGCCTAGGCTTGTGATTAATTACAAACCATTAAATAAGGCTTTAAAATGGATTCGATATCCGATTGCAAATAAAAAAGATCTTTTGCAAAAACTACATTCTGCATTTTTTTTCTCAAAATTTGATATGAAGTCAGGTTTTTTGGAAAATCCATATTGAACCAAAAGATCATTATAAAATTGCTTTTACTGTTCCATTTGGACAGTATGAGTGGACGGTTATGCCATTTGGTTTAAAAAATGCTCCTTCAAAATTTTAAAGAATAATGAATGAGATTTTTAATCCTTTTTCAAATTTCTGTATTTTTTTATATCGATGATGTTCTTGTCTTCTCACAGTTAATCAAACAATATTTCAAAAACCTCAGGACCATTTTCAGTGTGGCAAAGAAAAATGGACTTGTTGTTTCTAAAATAAAAATCTCTCTTTTCCAAACAAAAATTCATTTCTTAGGACATTACATTTCCTAAGGGTCTCCGATAGAGAGACCTTAAGCTTTTCCTGACAAATTTCCAAATAAAATTTTAGCCAAAACCATGCTTTACAGATTCCTAGGAAGTCTGAATTATGTTCTAGATTTTTGTCCAAAAATCAATCGGTTGGCAAAACCCTTGCATGACAGGTTGAAGAAAAACCCTGTTGCTTGGTCTGATGAACATACACGTATAGTTCAATAAATTAAAAAACAGGTTAAGGAAATCCCATGCCTATATTTAGCTGACCCTTTAGCACCTAAGATTGTTGAGACTGATGCGTCTGACTTAGGTTAAGGAGGCATTTTAAAATAAGTTTTGGGTGGGAAAGAATGCATAGTCCAGTTCACATCTGCACATTAGAATGATTGTCAAAAGAATTATTCTACAATTAAAAAAGAAATTCTTCCAATTGTCATGTGTATTTCAAAATTCCAAAGCAATTTACTAAATCAGAAGTTTTTACTTTGGATTGATTACAAATATGCCAAGCAAGTTTTACAAAAAGATGTTCAAAATATTGTATTAAAACAATTTTTTGCCCGATGGCAAGCTATCCTTAGTATATTTGATTTTAAAATTGAATTTATTAAGGGAGATAAAAACTCAATTCCTAATTTTCTAACTAGAGAGTTCCTCCAAAACAGGACTTAAAAATGCCATGAAAATCCAAAGGAAAGGGGAAAGAGGTCCAGAAGGAGGACCAAAAAGTTTCAAAACCTTTAGCAGCCTCATCTGCTATAGAAATAAAATAATGGGCCCAAATAGTTGAAGAAGACGAGGAGGCCCTTGCCAAACAGTCTCAGATCCAACAATGGATCAAGACTCTTTCTAAATAGCCATAACTTGGCTCACTTTTCAAAATGCTGGCAGAACAGCAGTCAGGTAAAATCCCTCAATCTATTTTAAAATAAGAGGAAGGATCTTCATCCTCAAAATCCTCCTCTAAACAAGTTTCAAAACCTACACAAGAAATATCTTGTGATAGAATTCTTGTCAAACCCTTCGACCTCGGAGTTATTTTTTTAAAATCCTCTCAAGAGGACTTTTCAAAAATTGTTTTAACCCAGAATATTTCTAAAATTATTTTGTCCTAATAAAAAAACATTTCAAATTATTTTGTTAAAACGAATTTTCAATATATATGGACCATGGAGGAAGGATTTTATCTTCAAAACCATCAGATGGCCATTTCAAAGGTTTTTCCTAAAGGCTGGCTTTTTAAACCTTGGGATTTAACAAAACCCCAGCCTTATTATAGGGGAATCTTAGAATTGACGGGTTTTGTGTCCATTGTAGATAATCCTAAAATCGGATAAGTAAATTATTCAATGGGAAAAATCCATAAAGTTCTCTCTCCTCTCGAGTGGGGATAAAACCTTCACCAACCTAAAACCTTTCTCGTTGATTTCAAAACCACCTATAACCATTGCCAAACCTATTCCTATTGGGATTATCAACAGGCCTGGTACCATGCTTTTCTTTTTCAAAACACAAATTTCACCCACACTTGGTTGTTCTACTTCAACCTCAAATAGGAGCTTTCCAAAATTCCTTTTTGGTTCGCTTATTGGTGGAAATTGTATGGAGCTTCTCCTGAAATCCTAAAACCCCAAATTCAGGAAAGCTATAACCTCTTTACAACCTCTTACAAACCTTCTGACAAAGAAAAAAGGTTCCATCCTTTAATGCTTTTTGTAATAAGGTTCTTCTTACCATGGGTAACAGCCTGGTATTTAGATTACCATCAGCAGAAAGCACAAATATACTTAGTCAGAAGATTTAAAATAAGATGGTGGATGAAATTCTCCATTTTGGACTCCATCACAAAACCAGCCGTAAACTTATTGCTTCAAAGTCAAGGCCTTATAAAACCAGAACCAACAATGACACAATTCTTGGCTCAGAAGTCCTTTGCTCAGACCCAATTGGCGGCACCAAAAACTGAAGAAGAATACTTTAAGATAATGGCCCAACTCCTCCAAACTAAGGCCTCATCTTCAAAAGCTTCCTCAGGCCCCTCAAAAGCAAGCTCTTCCTCAGGTTCTGAGCTCATAGCTGACTTGGGCGACGATAACGGAGATAACTGCTATGATATTTTTCCAAATTCTTGTTTAAGTCCATAAACAAGACATTTTGTAAACATGGACCTAGCCCATTTATTTTAAACATAAGCTTAGCCCATAACTATGTATAAGGCCTAGCTTATATATAAAAAACAAGTAAGAAAAGTCAAAAAGCCAAACAGTAAAACTTTATTATGTCGGCTACTTGCGGTTACTTTTTATTTATTAAATAGCAATGATTGACGAACAGGAACTCAACATGTGAAGGAATCTCTTTACAACTCATCCAATCACTTCAGGCTTCCTTAATTGACAAAAGTTCCCTATTTAAGGATCCCTTCTTCCTAGTTTAAGGCAGAGACTTATTTTTGAGAGGATTCCCAGTCTTCAAACTCTCTCACACTTAGAAAGATTTTAGGTAGCTCATGTGTTGAGCATCAACCCCTGTAATCTTGAGCTGAGTGTTTATCTCAATAAAACTTTGTAATTACTTTTTTGAAACCTGTAAGTGTAGCTCATGTGTTGAGCCTTTGTACCTTACAGTTTCTATAATTTATATTACCATTTCAATATATATATATATTCAGACAAATTATTTTTGCATTCATAAGTATGCTCTGTACTTGCGGCTTATGCTGATCCAGTACATTAGAAATATTGTCTACATATTTTAAACAATTTTGAAGGTATATCGGTTGAAACAGCTTTAGCCCCTAAATGCGATATAGCTTTTAGCTATCCCAGCTGATCTGTCACACCTCGTTTTCCCCCTAGTAGTTTGAGCCATGTTTGTCTGTGTGTATTCTGGCATGTGATGTCTTAGTATGGGCTATATTGCATGAGTTGTGGGCTAAGGTGGTAGTGTTATGTGTGGGTGTAGGGTGTGAGTGGTCAAGTTCCACCAAATCACAAGAGGATAAGTGGCAAGGGTTAGAAAGGGGTATATGAAAGCAAGGCAAGGGAAGGGAAAAGAAGAGCAGCATTTTGCCCTAACTCTTATGTTCTCTTTTCTTTGCTGCTGCCTCCTTCTCCTTCATTTCTTCTTTCTCCTTATTTCATCTTGTGATCCCTTCCTTTGGTCGAGCTTTTGGTGGAAATTGATCAGCTCAAGAGTTATTTCGATAAGATCTATTGGAATTTCTCTTCTTCTTCTTCTTGTCTGTCAATTTTGTTCGATGTGTGTTCTTGATTTAAGGTTTGCATTTGTGTGATTTCTGGGTTTCCTGGTTTAGAAGAGCCTCCTCGTGATCCCAAAGGGAAAGAGAAGGCTAGCGGGAGTGGAGATCGCAACTAGGAGCATAGGATTTTTGCAGGTTTGGGAATTTATGTGTTTCGGATGCATTTCTCTTTGTTTCGTGTCTTTGGTTGATTTTCTGGAAATTTGCTGTTAATGAGGTTTATGTGAGTAAATGTTATAAGATTTATTGGACTAAAGTTGTGTTGTAATGCTTGATGCGATGAGAATGCTAGCTCCAAGGTAAGCTGGTTTTGGTTGGATTCTGGGCATAATTCTGGGTTTCAAAGTGTTCTACAGAGTTTCTGCAGACTTGAAACGCAACTCTGTTATGAGTGTGCCAATCGGCACGAGTGTAACGGGGCTTGGTGATTCTAGGTCCCGGCTCTGCTACCAAACGGGAGATAAGCAGTTCTATCCGAACTGCTATCTACCGATCGGTAGTAAAATGAGCACTTCATTGCGTGCCCGAATGGTAGCTAGGCATTTTCAAATGGAAGCCCTAAATGAGCAGCCGATCAGGAGCACAACAGAGAGTTGAGTATTTGTCTTTATGCTTGGTCTTCTGGCCACTGTTGAGAATGCAACTCTTGTTGTGATTGCGATAGTGATCTTCAGTCTGCCCTGTCCTTCTAAAATGAATTTCCTATCTATTTTGCATGGGTTGTTGCTACTGCATGAAATGTAAGCCTGTTTTTATATGTATGATATGATAACTTCTCCATGATAAATTATACAATGAGATAGAATGTGAAATGAATTATGCATGACCTACGAGAGTCAATCTAGTGGATAGTTAGGCATGCCTAATAGAGTTCTGAAGCTGCAGCCCTAATGTGTTTCAGACCCTGATCAGGTTCCCGTTTGGATCCTCGCGATCCTCTATGCGTTTGGATCTTGTTTAAGATCCCATATGCGAAAGCATTTTGAATGAGAAAAATAAGAAATTGCTTTTCAAATTGTACCCACGAGTAACCCCCTATGCGTTCCTGTAGACACCGGGTCCTGAGACGGTCCAAGATCAGAATTATCCGATGATGAGAATGATACCGATTTACGGGCAGAGGTGTCAAAACTGATGTTTCCCTTGTCGAAATCCTTTTTTTTATCATAAAAAAATTATTATTAATTCTAATTCCAAAAATAATATTACTGGAAAGTGTTATTTTGATAAAACAAAAAATTAAATTAGTTATTTAATTGAACGGAATTAATTAATTAATTTAATTAAAAAAAGGGGGGAATTAAATTAGTTTTCTTAATTTAATTGAATAAATTAAGTAATTGATCTAATTAAAAAAAAGGGGATTAGTTGTTAAATTAATTAATTAGTTTAATTAAAAAAAAAGGATTTAAAAAAAAAAATTAAAAATTTTTTTGGCCACCTGCCACTTTTATAAAGTGGCCATTTTGGCCACTTTATAAAAGTGGCAAGTGGTACCACGCGTGGTACCACTTTAAGGAAGTGGTACCACGCGCAGTCGCGTGGACACCGCGCGCGCATTTTTGCGCGCACCGTCTCCCTCACCACGCGTGTTTCGTTTCTGCTTGCTTCAGCTATTTTCTCGCCGTTTTGACCGAAAAATATTTCCATTTTCGTGTAATTTCCGGGAAGACAAATTAAAAGAAAGTTTTCGTCTTTCTCTATTTTGGAACAATGCGGTTAATCAAATAGATTCAATCTTGATTTTTTAAGGGGACGACAATTTTTGGTTAAAAAAAAAAAGATTTGTTTTACTTTGCTCTTAAAAATTTTTTTCTCTTCTTCAATTCCTTCTTCTAAATTTTCTTAAGTTCATTTCCCTCTTCTCAATCTTTAATCTATTTATTTTTCTTCATAAAAAATACATAATCCATTTTTTGAGTGATTTGAGCTTGGAAAATCAATTTCCTTTGCTCAAATCATCCACCAAAAATATTTTTTATCAAAATATTTTCTTGATTTTATTTCAAAATATTAATTTCTTCATTTTTCTCAAATATTTGTCACCACAAATCCGACAAGGAAAACAAAATCGAGACACCGCCTCTCCGATCTAAAAATTCTGAGGGTAAACATTCTTGAACTCATCCTCATTTATTTTTTGTATATTATTTATTATTGTTAATATTATTTTTTACCATTATTATCATGTATATTGTTTACTTTTAGCATTTTAATGTGTTAATATCACTATTAATATATTATTCGTTTGCTTAAATCCGATATTTTGCTATCATTATTATTTTTATTGTGTTTATGTTCATTATTGTTACTCTGCCATCCTCCATATTATCATTATCACCATTATTATTATTGTTTTTGTTATTATTAAGTTGATTGCCGTTGGATATTTTGGTGTTCACGGTTAATGTCATTATTATTTCTATGTTCATCTTTGTTTTAGTCTTATAGTCATGCTCCTTAGTGTTATTTCACCATCTCCATTGCTTTTCATTTTTATTGTCATATATTGAGTTCCTGCCATGTTTAACGCATTTATTGTCTTTATTATTATTATTATTATTTATTACTAATTGATTATTCTGTTTTCATAGTATTTATCATTACTATTATTATTATTATTATTATATGGTTTTGTTATGATTATTATGTCTATTATTCATCTTATTTATTGTTGCATTGTTATTATTATTATTATATTTTGCATTCGTTTGATTAATTTACTTTGAATATTTACTAATATTTTTAATGCTAATTTTTGTATGAGTTTAACTTGAATCGAATCATTTGAGCACCCCCGCGAACTCCCCGGATGAGTCGCAACGCGTAGAGGGTCACTCCGGTTTGGTGAGATCTTTCTTAACTCTCTCTTTATGTTGTGTTATTTGTAAATAATTATTTTGCTTGTGCACGCGTGAGATAAAAAGTCACAAAAATACTTTTATAATTAAATCGGGATTTTCACTAATAAAATTGGGACCAACGTTCCTTGTTTTAGCCCAACCGTAAAAATATCACAATTAAAACGAAGAGTCAATTTTCAATAAAATGGGATCATTCATCCCGGTTTTCCAATTCAAACAATCAAAATGACACTTCGAACCCTCTTTAAATTAATACGAAGGAACCAACGTTCCTAAGTTTCGAACAAGTGCGAAGGAACCAATGTTCCTCAAATAATATCCCGATTTATGTATGTTCTTTTATTTTAATCTTGGGTGAGTGTTTTAAATTCAAGTTCATTTCTTTTTGGGCCCTTGTAATTAATTTTGGGGCAATTTTATTTATCTTTTGGGGATTGTATTTCGTCCCACTTACATCTTTAATCTCCTTTTAATGGGGTTGTATTCTGCCCCTATTTCTATTGTAATTGCGTGCTTGCGTGTTTACCGCTTTCATTTATCGCTTTCTCTATCTATTGCTTTATCGCTTTTATTTACTTTCTTTACGTGCTTTTAATGCGCTATTTAAAAACCCACTTATACTTAACCAAAGCATAAATAAGAGGGAAGTTCTGAACATCGGATCTCTGGTCTCGATCAACAAGAGGTGAGAGACCTTTTCCCAACTCTTTGGAATTGGGTGGCGACTCCATGATACCTCAAAAGGTGCCTCTAGGTGCCATTAGACTAGGTGGGTATCCCCAATGTTCTATTGGGAGGGACGCACTGACGATGCCTCGTGGTGCCCATGATCAAAAGACGCGAACCCTCATACCTCGAATCCCAAAGGCGGATTCATGTCGAGGGCCCTTGCTGGGTTTTCGGGTTCGGCGTGCGTCACAGTGGCGACTCCACTGGGGACTTTGTGTTTGAGACTTCGCTTTGAAAGTGCTTTGGTTAAAATATATAATTGGATTTTTAAGACTTCAAATTCTATCTCTCGCCAAAATTGCATCATATCATTTTAGAGCCTTAGACTTACGCTAGTTGGTCCCTATCTCACCCCGGTGCGTTCCCGAAGCACGACCCTACTTTCACTCATTGTAGGGAAGTGTTAAGGATAATCACCAGCCCAGGCCTTGTACCTTTTGGTATATCAAAATGGAGACCCGATCAGTCGTTATGCTCGTGATGAGCTAGACCCGTTGGCGCGGACCATGCTTGGGTAGCCCTAAAAGTTTCATCACCTTGGCTAAAGCTCATCTAATGGCAAATGGAAACTTCCACTAGGTGGTATGCTCCTTAATACAATGCTTGTAATATGGGTCATCACGTATTAGACAAAATCAACCAATTTAAGTGGTCTTTTATCAAAGGCTTTCATGCCCCGGTAAGCCCACCTTAACTTGATTGAATTGTCCAAATACGTAATGGCCAAAAACTCATACGCGTGTACATTAGACTAGAGCTGTTATGCTACCGGCTTTTCGCCGGGCACTTCGCGCGTTCATAGGGTCCCCTGCTGACCCGTGAACTAAGCCCACCTAGGAAAGAGACCACACGACCTCGTGTATGGGAGTGATAAGGTTGGAAGGATCTACCTGCTTGCATGTGGTTGTGGATGCTGCACAGCATGCTCATACATCGCATGTCATTCATGCATGTCAATAAAATAAATACATGTACAAATAATAATATCTTATCTCATGTTGTGTGCGTGTATATCCTCTCGTCTGCATATCATTTTTCGCATGTACATACCATCCTGTATGTAATTCCTTCCATGCATCCCATCGTATCGTGGTAGTCCATTGACCCCGCACTCATCAAAGACTATTTGCATGGCACGATCATGCATTGTATATGTCATCCATGCATCATTCTAACAATCTTGATCTTTCAGCCATCCTAGATTCATCTGAGTGGACTAGAGATTTCGACGATCGACTAGCGACGACAAACTCGCCCTTTGGATTGCTAGAATTAGTGCCTGTTTGGGATTTTGAGCCACTCTCAACGACTAGTGAATCATCTTCGATGGCAGAACTACCTCGGGAGACCGGTGCTTTGACGATGAAAGATCTGGATAAGAGGCTTGGGGACTTTGAAAGGAGGATATTAGCCATGATAGAAAACATTGTTGCCCAAATGACACCAAATGCCAGCCAACCTCCTGTGGCCCCTGCTGTTGAACAAGTTGAATCGCCTATTCTGGAAGAGGCTCCTATAGCAGTCCCTACCGTACGACAACCAGATGTTGAGCCTAGAGCTACTACACCTCTTGAGCCGAAAAGAATTCTTGGTCTGAAAGATGATCTCATGGTGGAGGAAGAGGATGAGCAGGTAACTCCTCAGGCTGTGACGAATGAAGTCCCCAAGGGAGAGGATAGCGCGATAAAGGGGATAAAAGGTGGGATTGAAAAGTTTGAACCTCAGACGACGACTACTATAGAGAATCTGGTCACCGCCATGGTGCCACCTGTCGAACAACAGTCTGCTGCTCCCACTGTGTTACAGAAAGAGAATGATCCAACTAAGGGAATACACCCACCACCGACTGGACCTGGAGGAGAGTCACCTGTCACTCTGTCAGCTGAGCAAAAAGGCAAGGGGCATGTTTCAGAGAATGGGCTTTTGGCGGTGACATGGGGCCTAAAGAGAAAGATGGATGCCCTTAAAGAGGAAATTGAAGAGTCTAAACTTGCAGTTGCCCAGGCTGCTCGAGAGAAGGTCTTTATGGACTTGAAGAAAAGAGGTCAACCGTCTAGGTGCGACATCTGTGCTGGCACTCAAGAGATAGAGGGAGCATCAACAGTTAGAATAGTTCAGAAGGCTTGCTTCGGCATGGGTGGATCTTTTCCTCAAGATAGAGAGGGGGACCTGCGCTTATGGTTAACCAACCCATCCAGAAATCGGGGGCTTAGGAGGTGTCGTCGACACGCTAGATATCAGAGGGGTGATAGCAATTCCCCGAAAGGTCAAGTACAAGATCCTGCTACTGGTAAGCAGCTGGTGGCTCTTGAAGGAGGGGGCAATGCCACTGGGAGAGACAACCAGGAAAGCTTAAGTCTCGGTGACAACAGTGCGGGGGATATCGGAGCCACCAAGTCCCCAAGCATTAGAACCACTCAAGATCACTATACCATCTAGGATAAGCCTTTATCTGAGCACCTCTCTCATTTTATCGATAAGGGGAAGCTACGGCCAAAACTTGCAAAGCCCGCCAGGGGCCATGGGCGTCTCAATCACCGAATGGATCTGTACTGCGCCTACCATCAGCATACTGGGCATGAGACTGATGGGTGCCGGGCTCTGAGGAGACGAGTCTCACACTTGATTGACGAGGAACAGAAAGATGAGGGGAATGGTCCATGAGGGTGAAGGATCACTGATTACAGCAACGATGATGAGCAAGGAGGAAATAGCTATCTGAATGATGCTTTATTTCTTTTTGTTTTATTTCCAGAACCCGTTATGACATTTTGGTTATTGTAGCACGTTGAACAATTCCTGTTTTGTTTATGCGATATTTCTATGATTTCATTTCCTATGATCACAATGCACTCATTCATTCTAACATTAATTCAATTAATGATACGGCTCTATCTAGTCTCGGAACTTTGGAAAATCCAAATAAAATCTTGGTAGCATCTGATATAACTCCTGAAGCGAGGATAATTTTGAGAGATGTAAATAAAAAAAAAAAGAAAGAGAGCCTTTGCCTGGACCTAGTACAACACACTGAAGATGGACAAGGACAATCTCAAGACCAACGCTACTTCCACGTGCCAACATGACGATGAACCGAATTTTGAAAGCCACTTCTTCGCATCCACAACACCTGAGCTACATATGGTGTCGCCGAATAAAATCGAACTTCGAAAGTTACATCAAAAGTCGGACAAATAAAACTCAAAACCACCATGAGAAATATACAACCCATCAGAACCAAGCCATGTGACCTTTTCTCTCGACCCATTCGAATTGTGTACCCCAAAACCGATTATGACTGACCCTTAACCATCCAAAACCCTCATAACTAAATTTCTTACCAAAATTTAATGCCCGACCAAATTGAACAACAATGGTCCTAGTGGTTAAGATGAAAAGTGCACGTATGTGTAAATTTCAGGACTTGAGCAAAGCTTGTTAGAAAAAAAAAATTGGGGTAAAAGTAAAAAAAAATTAAAAAAAAAATTTGGAAAAAAAATTTTGGGGTAAAAAAAAAAAAATGGGGTGTAAAGAAAAGAGAGAAGAAAAGAGAGAATTGATAGGGGGCAAGGGAATGCTATTTGGGGGAAAGTTTTGTTCAAATCCCGTTGATCTACACATGCCTGCACATTGCCGTTCTTTTTAGCTACTGAAGGGGACCAAAAGGGCTAACCCCCGAGCCATCCATCCAATCCCAGCCGACGAAAACCATTTCGAAAGCTTGAACTACTAAAACCGATAAAAGTACCCCAGATCATCCAAGCCCAACTTGTCACCCTATCTCAGCTATTGAAAGGCCATTCCAGGGTTGACCCACCAAGGCCAATAAAGGCCAAACGCGAAACTTCATATTCAAGCCCCAAATAAGGAACCCATCACCTCGACCAGTTTGCACAAGGGTTAAGACCAAGACTTTGATACCAAGAGGAGCCACCCTCAGAAGCAGCAATCACCCTGGCAGATGAAGATGAAAGCGAATTCAACCAATGCTGATAGACTGAAGGAGGGTCCATGGCGGAGGCTTAAAAAAAAGAAGAGAGAAAATATTCAATCAAGAAAACCCGCGAGGGCTGATTGGAAACAGGAGTCTGATGCTTACAAGATCCACTCCAAGATTAGATGTAATTTTTGCATTCTGAATCCATATTAAATGGTGATTATGTATAGAGAAATCGTGCTGAAACGCACACAGTTTTTTGCAAATACATAAAGCAAAAGCCGTTCAACTCATCATTTCCTAGTTCTTTTATAAAAAGTAAAATCTAAATGGCTACTCTACTCCTGCTCTCACCAACTAGATGCCCAAGCCGAGGGGTCCTTTTATCCACTGCAAGGCCAAGTACTTTCCTCTTATATGCACTTAGGGTGAAGTCTGTGATCAGGACAGTTCATTTTGCACGCTTAAAGTTGCCTGGTTCTAGCATAAAATCAGCGCATTGGTACTATCGATCCTCTGCCACTCTCGCCACTCAGGCACTTCAGTCAACTCCTCTTGCTATCAAATGTGAAGCCAATTCTATAGCGCTCTCATGATAGAAAACAAGCTCAGACAACCATGACCTAAGACACAAATACACGCCGATTATACCTGAAAGACCTTTTACAACAACTATCGACCCTCTGCTACTCTCGCCACTCCGGCACTTCAGTCAACTCACCTTGCTACCTACTGTTATAGCACCTTCCTGATAAAGAACCAAGCTCATACAACCAAAATTTGAGACATAAGCACATGCCAATCATACCCGAAAGATATTTCGTAACAACTCCGACTTCTCTCACACCAAAAAAAAAAAAGGCCGTTAGAGATGAAAACCGTGATTGGCGCTCTAAGCAAAAGTTAGGCCAAAGGGCAGGGTGAAAACCTGGCGACAGGCAGTCTGCCCTAAAAAAAAAATGAAATAAAAGCCGCTGGATTGGATTGGGTCCATTCCAGGCAAAAAATAAGGCACAGGGTTATGTGAAAATCCGGCAAGGACGCATCTCCCGCTAAGAAAAGCTAGTGTGAAAATCCACGAGGGACGCACTACCTTCAAATAATGACTACAGGTATCAGAGGAGAACCTCATAATCCCCTAAAGGCATGAAATTCAAAAGCAATTCCAGGGGGCACCGATCCTGCTGCAAATCACGACCAAACCGGCTTTGGGCTCCCAAAATCCACTCGGATGAATCCTTATCCTGCATTATTGCATACATATGCATCTCACGGGCATGGCATTTGATGATGCCTCAATGTGCATTCACGCATGCATGAACTTTATATATGTCTTGCATAAGCAATTCTTCGCACGCATTTTGTGTACATAATCTGTACATACATGCAACGCAAATCCTTTACGCATGCCTGGCACAAGCACTCATCGCATGCATCGGGCAATCCTCCCTGAAAAATTATGAGTCAAAGTCCCTAAATCAGGACAACGCCTGCAGGCCCCCGGGGGCATAATCGACCAAACGAAGCCATGAGTCGCTTCAGCAAGAGTTATCGCGCCTCGACCGCTGGGCCACTCAGATGAATGGTGTCACCTGCATCTGCATGGCATATGCATATGCACGTGCATAACTTACCCTTGCATACAAATCTCTTTTGATTTCGCAGGAAAGTCTGGCGTCTAGACACACCGACGAGCTGGTGTTTATCAGTCGCTCAGCCATGGTTTCACACACCGACAAGCTAGTGTTCCATCAATCACGTCCTCCAAAGCCTGGCGTCTAGACACACCGACAAGCTGGTGTTTATCAGTCGTTCAGCCGTGGTTTCACACACCGACAAGCTGGTGTTCTATCAATCGCGTTCTACAAAGTCTGGCGCCTTCACACACCGACAATCTGGTGTTTATCAGTCGCTCAGCCGTGGTTTCACACACCGACAAGCTGGTGTTTCATCAATCACGTCCTCCAGAGTCTGGCGTCTTCACACACCGACAAGCTTGTGTTTATCAGTCGTTCAGCCGTGGTTTCACACATCGACAAGCTGGTGTTCTATCAATCACGTCCTTCAAAGTCTGGCGCCTTCACACACCGACAAGCTGGTGTTTATTAGTCGCCCAGCCGTGGTTTCACACACCGACAAGCTGGCATTTCATCAATCACGTCCTCCAAAGTCTGGCGCCTTCACACACCGACAAGCTGGTGTTTATCAGTCGTTCAGCCGTGGTTTCACACACCGACAAGCTGGTGTTCTATAAATCACGTCCTTCAAAGTCTGGCGCCTTTACACACCGACAAGCTGGTGTTTATCGGTCGTTCAGCCGTGGTTTCACACACCGACAAGCTGGTGTTCTATCAATCACGTCCCTCAAAGTCTGGCGCCTTCACACACCGACAAGCTGGTGTTTATCAGTCGCTCAGCCGTGGTTTCACACACCGACAAGCTGGTGTTTATCAGTCGCTCAGTCGTGGTTTCACACACCGACAAGCTGGTGTTTATCAGTCGCTCAGCCGTGGTTTCACACACTGTCAAGCTGGTGTTTCATCAATCACGTCCTCCAAAGTCTGGCACCTTCACACACCGACAAGCTGGTGTTTATCAGTCACTCAGCCGTAGTTTCACGTCGACAAGCTGACGATCCTCAATCATGTGACCAGTAGTAATCCTATGATGCCGACAAGCTGGCAAGACCAAGTTCCGAACAGCGACCGCCTCAGGTACGCATCTCTCCCTCTCTTTTCTTAATTTTGGCTCACTTAGGCACCTAAATCCTAGAGTTCCCCAAAATTGGGGACAACTATAGACACTGGGTCCTGAGACGGTCCAAGATCAGAATTATCCGATGATGAGAATGATACCGATTTACGGGCAGAGGTGTCAAAAGTGATATTTCCCTTGTCGAAATCCTTTTTTTTTATCATAAAAAAATTATTATTAATTCTAATTCCAAAAATAATATTATTGGAAAGTATTATTTTGATAAAACAAAAAATTAAATTAGTTATTTAATTGAACTGAATTAATTAATTAATTTAATTAAAAAAAGGGGGAATTAAATTAGTTTTCTTAATTTAATTGAATAAATTAAGTAATTGATCTAATTAAAAAAAGGGGATTAGTTGTTAAATTAATTAATTAGTTTAATAAAAAAAAGATTTAAAAAAAAAATTAAAAATTAAAAATTTTTTTGGCCACCTGCCACTTTTATAAAGTGGCCATTTTGGCCACTTTATAAAAGTGGCAAGTGGTACCACGCGTGGTACCACTTTAAGGAAGTGGTACCACGCGACCACTTCCTTAAAGTGGTCGCGTGGTACCGAGGGTACCACGCGCAGTCGCGTGGTACCGTGGACACCGCGCGCGCATTTTTGCGCGCACCGTCTCCCTCACCACGCGTGTTTCGTTTCTGCTTTCTTCAGCTATTTTCTCGCCGTTTTGACCGAAAAATATTTCCATTTTCGTGTAATTTCCGGGAAGACAAATTAAAAGAAAGTTCTGGTCTTTCTCTATTTTGGAACAATGAGGTTAATCAAATAGATTCAATCTTGATTTTTTAAGGGGACGGCAATTTTTGGTTAAAAAAAAAAAGGATTTGTTTTACTTTGCTCTCAAAAATTTTCTTCTCTCCAGCAACTGAATCTCTTCTTCAATTCCTTCTTCTAAATTTTCTTAAGTTCATTTCCCTTTTCTCAATCTTTAATCTATTTATTTTTCTTCATAAAAAATACATAATCCATTTTTTGAGTGATTTGAGCTTGGAAAATCAATTTCCTTTGCTCAAATCATCCACCAAAAATATTTTTTATCAAAATATTTTCTTGATTTTATTTTAAAATATTAATTTCTACATTTTCCTCAAATATTTGTCACCACAAATCCGACAAGGAAAACAAAATCGAGACACCGCCTCTCCGATCTAAAAATTCTGAGGGTAAACATTCTTGAACTCATCCTCATTTATTTTTTTGTATATTATTTATTATTGTTAATATTATTTTTTACCATTATTATCATGTATATTGTTTACTTTTAGCATTTTAATGTGTTAATATCACTATTAATATATTATTCGTTTGCTTAAATCCGATATTTTGCTATCATTATTATTTTTATTGTGTTTATGTTCATTATTGTTACTCTGCCATCCTCCATATTATCATTATCACCATTATTATTATTGTTTTTGTTATTATTAAGTTGATTGCCGTTGGATATTTTGGTGTTCACGGTTAATGTCATTATTATTTCTATGTTCATCTTTGTTTTAGTCTTATAGTCATGCTCCTTAGTGTTATTTCACCATCTCCATTGCTTTTCATTTTTATTGTCATATATTGAGTTCCTGCCATGTTTAACGCATTTATTGTCTTTATTATTATTATTATTGTTTATTACTAATTGATTATTCTGTTTTCATATTATTTATCATTACTATTATTATTATTATTATTATTATTATTATTATTATTATTATTATTATTATTATATGGTTTTGTTATGATTATTATGTCTATTATTCATCTTATTTATTGTTGCATTGTTATTATTATTATTATATTTCGCATTCGTTTGATTAATTTACTTTGAATATTTACTAATATTTTTAATGCTAATTTTTGTATGAGTTTAACTTGAATCGAATCATTTGAGCACCCCCGCGAACTCCTCGGATGAGTCGCAACGCGTAGAGGGTCACTCCGGTTTGGTGAGATCTTTCTTAACTCTCTCTTCATGTTGTGTTATTTGTAAATAATTATTTTGCTTGTGCACGCGTGAGATAAAAAGTCACAAAAATATTTTTATAATTAAATCGGGATTTTCACTAATAAAATTGGGACCAACGTTCCTTGTTTTAGCCCAACCGTAAAAATATCACAATTAAAACGAAGAGTCAATTTTCAATAAAATGGGATCATTCATCCCTGTTTTCCAATTCAAACAATCAAAATGACACTTCGAACCCTCTTTAAATTAATACGAAGGAACCAACGTTCCTAAATTTCGAACAAGTGCGAAGGAACCAATGTTCCTCAAATAATATCCCGATTTATGTATGTTCTTTTATTTTAATCTTGGGTGAGTGTTTTAAATTCAAGTTCATTTCTTTTTTGGCCCTTGTAATTAATTTTGGGGCAATTTTATTTATCTTTTGGGGATTGTATTCCGTCCCACTTACATCTTTAATCTCCTTTTAATGGGGTTGTATTATGCCCCTATTTCTATTGTAATTGCGTGCTTGCGTGTTTACCGCTTTCATTTATCGCTTTCTCTATCTATTGCTTTATCGCTTTTATTTACTTTCTTTACGTGCTTTTAATGCGCTATTTAAAAACCCACTTATACTTAACCAAAGCATAAATAAGAGGGAAGTTCCGAACATCGGATCTCTGGTCTCGACCAACAAGAGGTGAGAGACCTTTTCCCAACTCTTTGGAATTGGGTGGCGACTCCATGATACCTCAAAAGGTGCCTCTAGGTGCCATTAGGCTAGGTGGGTCTCCCCAATATTCTATTGGGAGGGACGCACCGACGATGCCTCGTGGTGCCCATGATCAAAAGACGCGAACCCTCATACCTCGAATCCCAAAGGCGGATTTACGTCGAGGGCCCTTGCTGGGTTTTCGGGTTCGGCGCGCGTCACAGTTCCCTTAAGCATTTACTCGTTATTCACTATTGTGAGTCAGCAGATGTTGTGTTATGTTTTGCTATGTTCTGTTATACTGATGCGAATGTGAATTTCGAACGAATGTGAATATGCGCCTATGAACCTATGTGAGCTTCAATGAACGAATGAGCTCAAGTTATGCATTGGATATATATATATATATATATATATATATATATATATATATATATATATATATATATATATATATATATATATATATATGTATATATGAATGTATGAATATTAGCATCTGCCATATTGTATGTGTTATGCTTTTATGACCATTGTGAATTGTCATCCACTTTATTGTTTGTTTCCCCACTAAGCGATATCGCTTAGCACGGTGTTCCATTCGTGCAGGTGCGGAAGGCAATTAGCTGTTGGGGAGAGTCGCCGCAAGTCAAGCCAATTGTGACGCGTACTGAACCTCGAGGCACCCCGAAGACCCGCTTTTAGGGCTTTCGGGATGAGGTTTATAAGAACTTGTAAGGAATTACAAGTGCATCCATTTTGGGCAACAAGGAGGTTTCTTGGAGTCGCCACCCAATAGAACATTTAAAAAGGTCATCTAGCCTTAGCACTGGCGGATTCAACAGGTATTCCCTGATGCTGTCAAAAGCCTTCTGGCAGTCTTCATTCCAGACCACAAGTTGATTCTTTCTAAGCAGCTTAAAAATAGGCTCGCATATTAAAGTGAGCTTGGCAATAAATCGGCTGACATACTGCAGCTTACCCAGGAAACTCCTTACATCCTTTTCTTTTTGCGGCATAGGTGTGACGCGCGTCGGATCCCCGCGGCCGCCCGTTCGACCGCCCGCACGTTGGGTGATCGGGGCATTTGTGGGTCCGTCGACAGCTTGCGATAAATCGCAAGTGCGTCTATGTTGGGGAACAAGGAGGTATCATGGAGTCGCCACCCAATAGAACATTGGGAAAGTTACTCTCGCCTCGGAGAGCCTAAGACTGCGCTTGGTATCCATTTTGGGCCAGCCAGAGGGGTCTTGGAAGGTAAACCTCTCGCCCTAAGGAGCCTAGGATTAGCGCTAAAGCCTCGTGACCCAAGAAGTATTTTGGAGGATAACCTCTAACCTCTTGAGCCCAAAGACCAGAGCTGGGTCCGGGATTTCTCATCTATTTCTACCTCATTTATTTTATGATCAAATCTTAATATCATTAATTCGCTCTCTCTCCACACGATGCAGTTGATTAAAAGGCGCATTTATTCACATTTTGAAATCGATAAATGATCAGATAGATAAAGAAAGCGATAAATTACAATAATACAAGGAGCGGAATACAACTCCCTTTCATAAATGTGCGAATCATGCATAAATCGGGGCATTGCTTATTTTGAGGACTTTGGTCCTCGCATGCATCATTATTAAAATTGGAGATTTTTGTTTATGATGATTTTATTGGATAAAAATAGGGCTTTGGCCCCTTTTGCATTTTATACAAACCTCATTTTTATTTAAGTATAAAATCATTAGATTATTTTTATACATTAACGAGATATGAAAAGAATACATCCATATACATGAAATAATCAATGAATAATAAAATGAAGGAAATAATCGAGAGGGTTAGGAAACTGAATCGGACGGAATCCTCCGAATATGGTAGATAGCCGCTCAAGCTTTGTGGTAGTCCAAGAGAAATCAATATACACTCATAGAAAAGTTGAGAGATGTTAATATACATAAAATTAACATGTAGGAAACCGAAAAGATTTGGAAAAGATAAAAAATGATTTAAAAGGAAGGAGGCAGAACCCACAGACGGCCTTCCTTAGATGACCGACGGGCGTCGGTTAAGGTAACCGACAAGTCCGTCTATCACTCAAGGAGAAGCGTCTATAGGTGTGGTGACCGGCGGGCATCGATGATAAAGATGACCCGTCGGTCACCACTGTCTCCAAAAATAACAGGAGAGAGAAAGTTCTTTCCAAAGCCAAAAAAGGGTTTTATCCCAAAAGGAGATAAAGAGAGTCAAAATAAAGGAAAATAATGACAGATATTGATAAATCCCACAAAATAAGGAATAAATATGAAATGATAAGGAGAAGGAATCCAGAATATTTACCCTCAGATAATCGCTTTGGGTGAGATTCTTGCGTTGATTAGAGCCCCGCACGTTCCACGAGAAGCAAAAGATGAAGGATCAAAGAGAGAAAAATGAGCTATTTCTTCTTTAACCCCTCAAAAGATTGATTTTGGAATCGAAATCTAAAGAAAACCAATTAGTTTTAGATCCCTTTTGATTGATTTGATCCTTGATTGAATAGATTTCCTCTGTAAATGTGTTTTGTTGGAGGAGAGAGAAAATTTGCTTGAATTTGGGCAGAGTTTCCCCTTCTGAAAATTTTTGGAACCCCTTTCTCTAGAAAATCCGGAGCTTTTATAAGCCAAACACGACCGACGGGCGTCGGTGTATAGGGGCGGGCGTCGGAAGAATCCTTCTGACACAAGGATTCATCTGACGGCCCTGCCACATCTACCGACGAGCGTCGGAAGGGTTGCGTGCTCCGGGAAACCAGGCGGCGTTCTGATAGGGGCGGTGACTTTCCGACGGGAGTCGAAAAATACTACCAGCCGTCGGTGACTCGAAGCGACGGGCTGACTTCACAGACGGGCTGGTCGTCTGTGGAGTACAAAAAGCTTTTTGACTAAAAAAAACCTCTATTCTCTCCCCCTCTGCCCAGGAACGGTAAAAAGCCTCATTTCTCGTGGAACGTGGGACTAAAACCTCCAAATCCATCCCTTTATACAGGCTTGGGCACTGATTTCATCATAGGGTAACCTCTGATCCGGACCGCTCCGGGACACGGTGCTTACAACAGGCATCTCTCTGATGGCCTTCACCTTGTCCGGGTCAATCTCTATTCCCCTCTGGTTGACGACATGTCCCAATAGTTTTCCTAAAGTCACTTCGAAAATGCACTTCTTGGGGTTAAGTCACAGATTATACTTGTCAATCCTGGTGAAGAACTTTTCTAGAGCTTCAAAGTGCCCCTCTCGGGTGGCTGACTTGACCATCATGTCATCGACATACACTTCTACTTCTTTGTGGATCAGGTCACTTAAGATCTTGGTCGCCATCCTCTGGTATGTGGCCCCTGTATTCTTCAGGCCGAAAGGCATGACTCGGTAGGCGTAGGTACCTCATTCTGTGATGAAAACGGTCTTAACCCGGTCAGCTATTTTGTTCAGGATCTGGTTGTAGCCCACATAACCATCTCCAAAGCTATACACCGCGCAATTGGCGGCGCTGTCTATCAACACATTGATGTGGGGTAGCGAAAAATCATCTTTAGGGCAGGCCTTGTTCAGATCTCGATAATCCACACACACCCTGACCTTTCCATTCTTCTTCACTACAGGGACCACATTTGCTAACCACGTAGGATACTGCACTTCAACAAAGAACTTGGCTTCAATTTGCTGTCGAATTTCCTCCTTGACCTTGTCAGCCCATTCTGGCCTGAGCCTTCTCAACTTCTGTTTCACAGGCCTATAGTCCGGATAAGTTGGGATAGCATGTTCTGCCACGTCCCGGTCAATTCCTGGCATGTCCTCATCGGTCCAGGCAAAGACCTTTTCATGTTTTCTTATTATTCTCTCAAAATTTTTTCTCTCCTCAGGAGTTATATGTGATGCTATTAGAATTTCTCTCGGATTTTCCGAGGTTCCAAGATTAAAAGGAGTTGTATCAGTGGAATCAATGTCAAAAATTGATGGAATATGATCATGTTCATGCATGTTGAAATCGTTAGAAACATCGCACAAGTAAGAGAAATCGTTTGCCTTATTAATAATATTATAATTGTCATTTACATCATAAAAAAGTTCTGGAATAAAAAGACAGTCTAAGCTAGAGTTTTCTTCTGCCACTCCAGAGGTTGATGCTGTTGCAGCTTGTTCATTGGCTTCCTAATTCAGCAGAGGCCCCTCAGGCATGTCTAAGGAAATCTTCAAATCCCCCGTTTCCAGTTCTAATTCTGCTATCTTCTCCTTCCTCTTCAGCCTGGCAGCTATCATCTTCTCGGTAATGACCTCTTCTGGCTCGCATCTGTCCCAAGTGATACCCTGAGTCATGAACTCCTCATCCCAGAAGTTCTCAGCAGTCTTGATAAACCTGACACGCCAGTCAAATACATCGTTAAAGATCTCGAACCCAGGGACAATCCTCCCCTTCACCCATTGTGGCTCGTCTTCGCTCGTATAAGCGCAAACTGAGGATGCTGGTATAAAGCTTTCTGAAATGTGAGGGATCTTTATCCGTCGCCTTCTTCTTGCCAAAGCCGCCTCTGTACCCCAGACCTTTCCGGTTCTTCTGACCTCGAGTGGTGATTGCGGTTTGTAATCCTTGAGAATTTCTGCCCAAACCAGCCCCAGGGAGATAGTGCATCTTCTTCATCATATTAATCACAGCTGGGTTATCCACTGACCCGTGCTCTTCTCTTATCATGGACACGTGGAAGCCACTAAATGGCTAATTAGCTATTTCAAGCGCTGAGACCTGGTTCTCCCTGGCTGCCATGATAGTCACCACCTCCCCTTCATGTGGGAACTTTATCATTTGATGCAGCGTGGATGGCACTCCTCCTAATTTGTGAAACCAGGGTCTCCCTAGCAGAGCTGAGAAGTTAGCAGGGATGGGCAGAACTACAAATTCTACCTCCACTTCAATGGGTCCTGTCTTGACCAAGGTCTTAAAGGTTCCCGAGGCTTGCCTCCTTGAATTATGTAGGTTGTGATAGTCAGATCTGATCCACTGAGCATATCCTCGTTTAGACCAAAAGCCTGCAGAGCTATCAAAGGGCATACATTGATAAAAGACCCATCGTCTACCATAACACAAGCAGTGTGCTTATCGTTAATCTGTGTTTTGATGTACAGGGGTCGGTTATGATTGCGGCCTTCGACTGGTAGGTCGGCATCAGAAAAGACCAATCTCTCCTCGGATCCTCCCTTAACTAAGCCCAAAAGCTCTGATGGGGAAATCGTGGTGGCGACCGTGGCCTCAACCAAAGCCTCTACTACCTTCTGCCTATGAGAGGGGGACTGTCTCAAAAGATCCCAGATGGATATTTGAGCCGCAGTTTTCTTCAATTGCTTGACAATCTGATTCTCCTATGGCTCTTTCTCTGCTGGCGTCTGCGCTGGCTCAGGTAGCCTCGTAATCTCAGGGACCACTCTTCCACTTCTCGTTACAGCCCCTATCTCTTCTTTGTCTTCATCAGACCCCCACAAATCAAGGTTCATCTTGTTGGGTTTTAAACTGTTGGGTTTTAAACAGAATAATGCAAAATTAAACGCAGCGGAAAATAAAACCCGAAAAACAGGATCCATGTATTTCGATTAATTCAAATGGAAGTGATAAGATTTACTAACCTTTTCAGTGTGGGAATTCGGATTAAACACCTTTAAATCGAACTGAAGACGTTGCCTTTAACACGAACGTCCTCTACTGGTATCCACACGCACGAACAAAATGAACCGAAGTCGCAGGGTTGCTAGTTCCCTTTAGATGCGAATGGATTTTTACGATTTTCTTTCCTTCTCAAGGAAGAACAATGGTGGCTGTATTTTTCTTTTCAGAAAATTAGCTTGAGTTTTCTTTTCTTCTTCTCAATAAGAAGATATGCTAGCTAGGGTATCCAATGTTGGTATCCTATGTTGGCATCCAATGTTGGTATCCAATGTTTTTAACCACCTTAAAACTCTCATTCCTTATGAAAAACGGAAATTGAGTTTTGATAAGAGTTAATAACAAGAGATAATAGCCCAATAGCCCAATAAAATCCATATTGTTCATTTTGGTCTTGGTGTGTGACCCAATAGGTTTATATTATGTTGGCAGTGGGCCTTATCCCATAATAAGCCCACAAGTCATAATTGGTCTCTAGCAAGACATTATGACTACCCAAATAATATAAATATCGTTAGTCCGATTTTAACCTGTCAATAGAACATGTTATTATCCTTTTATCACACGATACCTTATTTGAACATAAGTCATGGTACATGTCAAACTTATATTGTTCAAACATTTAATTTCCCGATCACTAAGTAGACTGATAAATTCAAATGATATTGATGACACTATCAATTCATTCGAGCACGGCCATGCATTTTACAGTCCTACTTATCGAGGGGCCCAACAGATATCTCTCTCATAAGAGAGGGACAAATTCCATCTTAATTATTCACTTTCCTCCGCATAATTCTCATTATGTCCGATCATAAACTTTATAATTATCCGATTAAAGATAACGTTTGATTATGTCAAAACATAATGATCCTTATGTAGGAAACTATGATAACCTCAGGTCAAAGGATTCAATAATATATCTATTATAAGATCACTTATGACACTGTCCCATGAAGTGATCTTACAGTGGGTCTATCCAGTACTTTGTTCTCTAGCAAGTACCTATAGATTTGATTTATATCATTATATATAATCATCCCATGATTATCAATTCAAATCTTTACTAGTCTTAATTTATCTTTATACCCTTTATTGATAAATGACTAGGGACAACATGAATAACATTGTTATTCATAAACATTACAATAATGTAACATGCCAATAATATCAATGCGAAGAAAACCATTATATAAATGAAAATGTAATGATTACATCAAGGTCCAAATGTTTGGCTTAGGGCATAACCACTAACACATCTCTCCCTCCTCCTCGGCTTCTCCACCGCTCTCACTGCTAGACCAGCAATCAAGGGTCGCCACGACTGCTTCCTCCTCTCTATCTTCGGAATAATCAGTAGCAAGATTCTCGCTCCCATACAGATCTTGTAGCATGTTCCACTCTGGCAAGCTAGATCCGATCATAAACACGGGCGGTGGTACGGCATTATAACCGGGCTTCTTCTCAGTTTCCCTCTTCTCAGGGTCAGAGATTTGCTTACTATCAATCAAGTCTTGGATAGAGTGCCGCAACGCTTTGCACTTATCTGTGACATGGCCTGAGTGCTGGTGAAACGCACAGAATTCATTGTCTTTGTGCCCAGGCTTCCCCTGCGTCATAGCAGGTCTAGGAGTGTAGACACCGGGTCCCGAGTAGCCTTGATCAGGATTACCCAATGATGATAATTGCCTTCACAGGCTTAAAAGGTTAAAAGTGATGATTTTCTTGTCAAATTTGCATTTTAGAGTGAAAAATTAGAAAATAATAAAAAAATATTAAAAAAATTAATTTTGAAAAATGGGGGCTTAAAATTATGATATTTTTAGTCAATTTAAAATTTAAAAAAAATAGAAAAAAAATTAAAAAAAAAAAAAATTTCGGACCGCGAATGTCGGGCGCGGCGGCGCGCCTGCGGCAGCGCGCAGGCGCGCTGGCACCCAGCTCGCGGGCGCCAGGCGCCCAGCACGCAGACGCCCAGGCGCCCAGCGCGCTGGGCGCGATTTGGCGACGCGCAGCGTTGCGCGCCGCACCGCGCGCCTCTGCGCGCGATTCCCGCCCGAGCTCCGCGCGGATTTTGCGTGCCTCGCCGCGTGAGTCCCTGTCGCTCTATAGCAACGGGCGGCGCCCCTCTGTAGCGACGGGCTTCGTGGCCGTCGGTACAGGGTCTGATGCCCTATTTCCCTCTTTTCAGCCTTTTTCCGATTTTTTCACCCAAAAATCCGTTTTTTATCCCATTTTTTTGGGGTTTTTGACTTCAAATTAAATTCTAAAATATTTTTTTTAGGTAATTAAATAATAAAACTTGATTTTATCATTAAAAATAAAATAATTTTGGGTTAAAATAGGTTTTGTTTTCCTTAATTAAATTAGGGCAACCTATTTTATCCTATAAATATTTTATGATGAAATCAAAGGGAGCCTCCACATTTTTTAGACCTAAAATTTCCAGATTTCTTCTTCTTCTTCCACCAAAAATTCCAGATTTATTCCCCACCCAAAAATCAAAAACAAAAATCAAATGTTTCATTCTTTTTTTCAACATAATTTCTTCTAAACATATTTTTTAGAGGAAGTTTTGTTGTTTGATTCAATTTTTGAGACAAATAGAATAATTATTTGTTCTCAAAATTGTTTTTAATCTTTTATTTTGTGTTCAATAAAACTTTTTCATTTATTTTGTTTTGAATCTCTTTTTTGATAAAAAATTGATTTTGAGACAAATAAAATAATTGTTTGTCATCAAAATCTAATTTTTATTTGATTTTCTAAAATAAAACTTCAATCCATTTTTTATGAACAAAGTGATTGATTGTTCTTGAAATCATTTTTCTTTATTTTAATCAATAAAAACTTTTTTGATCAAAATCATTTCTTTAGGCAAAGGTATCAATTCTTTGTTCTTAAAGAATTTTTGATCATTTTTTTCATGTTTCTTGGAATAAAATTCCAACATTTTCATCATATTTCACTCTAATATTATGGATCATCAAACAAAGAAATCGATCATCTTTTACCTTCATCAAATCTAATATTCCGAGGGTAAATATTCTTGGCTCCATTTCTATTTTCTTTTCTTTTATTTATATTTAATTTATTCATGTATATTATTTTTATTGATTTGTTTATTGTTTTCATCTATTCATTTTATATTTGTTCCATTTAATTGTTTATATATGATTTTATTTTTGTTCATGTGAATATTGTTTTCTTTTAATTCCTAACATGTAATTAATAAATTTATTTTAAATTAATCTTTTTGCCATGTAAATGGTTTATATCATTTGTGAACATATTTAATTAATCATATTGTTTCATTTAATTGTTTTCATTTATTATTCTTTTCTTCATTATTTTATATATTATTTGATTCGTTTATCTTCATCATCATTGTTATCATGTTCATATTTTTACATGTACTAATTAATTAACATGTTTTACATTATTTAATCATTTGTCATACATATAATGCATGTTTCTCATCTTATTTTGGTTTGTTAATATTTTTGATTCCATTATCATTCTTTTCATATCATCTTATTTTATTTTAATTTGTTATTCATTATTTTGTATGTTTAATTGATTTAATTACTAACATTATTTTATTTGTATTTGTTTTTATGTCTAAACTCATTTTTTCGCTTGGGCGTTTTTGCGAGCACATCGGGAGGTCCAAAAAGGCTCATTTGGTTCATAGGTTTATTTTCCTTTATTTGTAATATTTTATTTAATTTTGCCATATAATTTTCTTGTAAAATTCTTTATTTAGGCTCGCTAAAAAGAAAATCGCAAAAATGTTTCTATTAATTAACTTGACATTTTTTATAAATAAAAGGGGACCAATGTCCTAGTTTTTCATACCCAAATAAATCATCACATCAAAACTTTTTCATAATAAATATGCATGCGAGGACCAATGTTCTCACTATTAATGAATAACCCGTTTTATGCATGTATTTCACTTTTATAAATGGGAGTTATATTCCGCTCCTAGTGTTATTGTAATTCGTTTTTGAATGCTTTATTTTCGATTTTGCTTACATTTACCGCTTTTGATATGAATGATTGCGCCTTTAAATTAAAATTGCATTGTGTGGAAAGTTGATGAAACAATGAATTCAAAACTTAATTATGATATTAATCAAGGTACGAATAAATGAGAAGTCCCGAATCCAGCTCTGGTCTTTGGGCTCAAGAGGCTAGAGGTTATCCTCCAAGACACCTCTTGTGTCACGAGACTTAGACGTTAATCCTAGGCCTCATGGCCCAATATGGATAAAATGCGCAAGTCTTAGGCTCTCCGAGGCGAGAGAAACTTTCCCAATGTTCTATTGGGTGGCGACTCCATGAAACCTCCTTGTTGCCCAACATAGACGCACTTGGGATTTATCGCAAGCTGTTGACGGACCCACAATTGCCCCGATCGCCCACGTGCGGGCGGTCGAAGGGGCGGCCGCGGGGATTCGGCGCGCGTCACAGTGGCGACTCCACTGGGGACATACTCGAGACTTCGATTCGAAAGTACCTTGATTAAAAATCATAATTGAGTTTTAATTTAAAAATTTCATCTTCTTTCAAAACTGCATTGCATCTCATTAGAGCCTTAGATCTATGCTAGTTTGGTCCCTCTTTTAGCCCGGTGCATTCCCGAAGCGCGACCCCATTTTCACTCAATTTGGGGAAGTGTTAAGGATAATCACCAGCCCAAGCCTCGTACCTCAATGGTATATAAAATGGTGACCCGATCGGTCGTTACGCTCATGATGAGCTAGACCCGTCGGCAGGGATCATGCTTGGGTAGCCCTAAAGTAACACCGCCCTTTGACCAAAGCTCATGTAATGGCAATAGATACTTCCCTTAGGTGATATTAACCGTAATACCTTGCTTGCTATATGGATCATTTTGTATTGGACAAACCCAAATAATCTGATTGGTCACCTAATCAAAGGCTTTCATGCCCCGATAGGCCCATGTCAACTTGTTCGGGCTGCCTAAATACATAACGATCATAACCCATCCGCTTGCACATTAGATAAGAGATGTTATGATGACGGTTTTACACTGAGCACCATACGCATCCATTGGGTTCCCCGCTAACCCATGGATTAAGCCCACCTAGGAAAGAGACCGCATTACCTCGTGTGTGGGAGTAATAAGGTTGGAAGGATTTACTTGCTTGCATGTGATTGTAAATGTTGCATAGCTCACTATCATGCATTGTATATGTAATTCATGCATCATTCTAACAATCTAATTTTTTTAGCCATTATAGATTCATCTAAGTGGACTAAAGGTTCAGACAGTTGGCTAGTAAGGACAAATTTGCTCTCTGAGTTGCTAGAATTTGTGCCTGACGGGGATTCTGAGCTACTCTCATCCCGTGAGTCCTCTCTAAAATTATCAATGGCAGAATTACCACGGGAGACTGGTGCTTTGATAATACAGGACCTAAATAAGAGGCTCGACGATTTTGAGAGGAAGATGTTAACCATGATGGAAAATATCGCCTCTCAAGTAGCATCAAATTTCAAGCAACTGCCTACAGCCCCTTCTGTTAAACCGTTTGAATCGCCTGTCAAGGAAGAGACTCCTATAGCATTCACTACAGTACAACAGCTAGATTTCGAACTCAGAGCAATAACACTTATTGAGCACAAGAAGACCCTTGATGTGAAGGGTGATATCATGGGAGAGGAAGAGGATGAACCAATAATTCCATGGACTATCATGAATGAAGTACCCGAGGGAGAGGATAGTACAGTAAAGGAGATAGAACGAGGGGTTAAAAATCGTAAAACTCAGACCATGGCTATTATGGAGAATTTAATTGTGGTGCCACCTACTGGACAACAGTTTGCTGCTCTTACCAAATTGCAAGAAGAGTATGATTCGCCTAAGGGAGTGCACCTACCCCCAAACGGACCTGAAGGAAAGAGTATGATTCGCCTAGGTGGGCTTAGCCCATGGGTTAGCGGGGAACCCAATGGGCGCGTATGGTGCACGGTGGGAAACCGGCAGCATAACACCCCTATGCTAATGTACAAGCGGATGGATAGTGATCGTCATGTATTTAGACGTTCCACAAATTTCGACATGGCCCTACCGGGGCATGGAAGCCTTTGGCTAGGTTACCAAGCGAGACATCTGGATTCACCCAATACATGAGGATCCATACAGCAAGTATGGAATTAGGATTCATATCACCTGTGAGAAGTAGCTACGGCCATTACATGAGCTTTGGAAAAGGGAAATGTTTCTTTAAGGCTACCCAAGCATGATCCCTGCCTACAGGTCTAGCTCATCGCGAGCATAATGACCGATCGGGTCATCATTTGATATACTATTGAGGTACGAGACTTGGGCTGGTGATTATCCTTAACACTTCCCCAAATTGAGTGAAAATGAGGTTGTGCTTCAGGAACGCACCGGGGCTGATAGAGGGACCAAACTAACATAATTCTAAGGCTCTAGCATGATGCAATGCAATTTTTCGAAAAGAGATAAAATTTCTTGATCCTAAACCCATTTACATTAGATTAATCAAAGGTACTTTCGGAGCAAAATCTCATGATATCCCCAGTGGAGTCGCCACTGTGACGCACCCGAACCCCACCCGCAATCCGAATGGCCCTCGGAAATCCGCTTTTAGGACCCGAGACCGGATGGGGGTTCATTAAAACTCGTGAAAGCTGATCGCTTCGCAATGGACAAAAATATATCCAAACCCATTGTTGGCAATCAACTTACAAGAGCGTCTATTGGGTTATCATAAGGCAGGATCACGGAGTCGCCACCCGATAGAACATCGGGAAATAAATCTAACCTTATGAGGCCCAAAACCAGAGAGGGTTCGGGACCTCACTCTTATTCATACCTTTGGTTAATATTATGTAAAAGGGTTTTTGGGATCAATTATTTTATCTCTCTTCTCACACGAGTTATGCCATAAATTAAAGCGCATTCAAACAAGTAAAAAATAATAAAATAACAAATAAAGCGATAAATAAAATATATTTACAGTTATCCAGAAATAAATATAAAATCATAAAAGGAAGATATAATAATAAGAATACATACATAAACCGGGCTATTTATTTAGGTGGAAACATTGGTTCCCAACTACTTGTTTTATAAAAAGTATAAAATTCTTGAATCAATTTAAATCTTTTGGTTTTGGAATGAAAACGTGGACATTGGTCCAGTTTTATTGACAAATTTCATTTTGTAGAAAACATTTGTGTGGTGATTCTTTTTAATGCGGTCGAAAAATTATTTGTTATTACATACCACAAGCGAATAAAATAAAACAAAATAATAATTACATATTTCATAATAATAAATAAATCCTAATCTACTCACCTCGACCGTGCTCCTTGGACGAGCCGTGTGCCGCTCGTGGTTACAATCATGACATAAAATTAATATTGGTTAATAATGAATAAATAAATAATTGAATAAATAAATAAACAAATAAATAGTTGAATAAAGTAAATTGAGAAAAATAATAAAGGTCAATAATGGATTAAATTAAATTAAGTGATAAATAAATAAATTAATTAATTAATTAATTAAATAAATAGAGAATTAATGAATATAAAAACACAAATGGCAATTATAATGATCAATAACAATAAAAATAATGATGCTAATAATAATACCATAAAATGATAATAATGATAATAATAAATAATAAATAAACATAAAATGACAATAATAGATAGGTAAAATAATAATAATAATATAAAATAAATAATGATATTAATAGCAATGATATAATATAATAATAATAATAATGCTGTAAAATAATATAATAATAATGACCATGACAATATTAATTAAAGCAATAAAATAATAACATCAACAATAATAAACATAGTAATAATATTAACACAATCCTAATAATAATAATAATGACATTAAAATAATAATAACTAACCACAATAATAATAATAATAATAATAATAATAATAATAATAATAATAATAATAATAATAATAATAATAATAATAACAATATGACATCAACAAACATAAAATAAACATATAATACTAATAATGGTAAAAACAGAATAATAATAATAATAATAATAATAATAATAATAATAATAAAAATAAAAATAAACAGAATGTTAAATAATTACAAATAGTAATAATAATAATAATAATAATAACAGAATATTAATAATAATGAATAAGTAATAATAATAATAATAATAATAATAATACATAAATTAATAATAATAATAATAATATAACACAAAATTAAATAAATAAATAAATATATATATATATATATATATAATAATAAATCATAATAATATAATAATAATAATAATAATAATAATAATAATAATAATAATATATAAAATAATAATAAAATAGAAATAAAATAAATAAATAAAAAAGGAATAGGGTTTACCGTCGCCGGAGACTCACCGGATGGGAGGTGGTCGACACTTCCCCCACCGGACGATAGATCAGCGCACCAGGAAGGCGGCGGCGGTGGTCACGCGCCGGAATGTCGTCGGGACTGGCCGGAAATTGTCGCGAAACGTCGCTGTTCTTCACCCGCGTTCTTCTCCGACTCGCCTTTCTCCGGCGAGCGGTGGATGATCGGACGACAGGGAGAGCTTCGTCCGGTTGTGGGGAAGTAGGTGGTCAGGTGCGTGTCCGGTTCCGGCAGCGGGGGTGGCCGGCGGAGGCCCTCTCTTTTCTTCCTTTTTCTTTTCCTCTCCGGCGTGTGCGTCGGTTTGGTTGGCTGGTCCTTACTATGTGTCTTCCTTTATTTCTTTGGTTTTTTACTCTCTTTGCTTTCCTTTCTTTTTCTTTTGGCCTTTGATCTGTGCTCTCCTCTTCTTGCTCTCTCTTTTCTATTTTTTTGTTTTCTTTTTCTTCTATGGCCGGCCCCCTCTGTCCTCTTGCTCTCTATCTTTTTTTTTTCATTCTTTCATTTGCTTGTTTCTAATCCCAGCCGAGAGAGCCCCCTTGCTCTTTGCTCATTATTTTCCCTTTATACCCTAAAATTAGGGCTAATGGGCACAATGGTCATTTCCTCCACTCAATTATTTCCCTCCTTTTCCTTAAATTAATTTAACTTAATTTAAATAACACACACATTAATTAATTAAACATACATATTAATTAAACTCTCTATTAATTAAACATTACACTAATTAATCCATTTAAATTATCATACATATATATATTTTATCTAATTAATTACCCACTTCAACTTTAATTTTACATGCATTTTAATTAACACAATAATATTAACCACTTAATTAACTAACAAGATCAACTAACTAATTACCTAATTTCACACACACATATTTATATATATATTTTTTTTATATTTTTTATATTATTTATTTATATATATATATTTTTTTTTTATTTTTTTTTCGGAGGGGATAATCAAGGATCAAAAATCACCATTTTCGTTTTATACCGGGGTTCGGGACCCCGTGTCTACAACGGGCTTGCGTTCTTGATAAATAAACGAATCTGGTCCTGGGTGTCCGGCTTTCTCCACATCTCCATTACTCGGTTCCGCCATCAGGTGAGATAATCATGGAAAGATTCTCCGGCCTTCTGCTGGAGCAGTTCAAGATCTTTAAGAGTCACCTCCATTCTGGTGTTACAGTCATACTGCCTCAAAAACTCCTCAGTGAGCATATCCCAATCTTCTTTAGTGCGACGGTCGAGGCCATGATACCAGTCGATGGCATGAGCGGTCAGACTCAGACAAAAGTATTCTACTTTCTGCTTCTTGGTCAACGTGGTCCCTTTCATGACCAGAGAATATTGTTTCACATGAACGGTCGGGTCGGAAGTACCATCAAATTTCGGCAAGTCTGGCATCTTAAAGTTGTAAGGAATCGGGTCCTCTCCCTCTAATTCCTTATCCTCTGGGTTCATCCCCTGAACCCTGCTCAACATACGGGCCATAGCTTCGAACCTCTCTTCCATTTTTTTTAAAATGAAGTCATCAGTCTGAGGTGCCTTCCCTCTCTCAGATGCAATGCTCACCCTGTCATCTTCGATATCTCTATCATCATCAATTCTCAGCACAAGCCTTCTTCTCTGCTCTCCCGAGGCTACTGACCTTAACTCTACTGGCGGCGGCCTAACAGGCTCTTCTCGTCTTTCAGCCCTTTCTTCCTCTGGCTCATTCAGTCTCGCAGGAGGAGGAGGAGGATTCTGTGGAGCATTCTGCTGTGCCAGGGCGGTCAACATATTCATCATTCTACCCTCAAATTCCTCAAATCGCCGGCCCACTTCTTCCGCAATCATGGCCCTGGTGGCGTCATCCCCTCTAGGCGAGTTTGCCATCTGAGATACAGTACCGCTGATTCCTGGTAAAATTTCTGGCAGGCCCTCTCTATCTGACAGCTCGGAAGCAGGAACTCGGATCAGTCGTCCGATTGGTGATTTAGTCCACCTGGGCAGATCTATGATGGCTGCAGGGGTAAGACGTTAGACATGATGCATAAAATGCAGGTGTAATGCATGGTCGTGATATGCGACATTTACAGAGCACAAGCAAGCAAGTAGGTCCTTCGCCCCTTATTTCTCCCACACACGTGGTCGTGCAGTCTCTTTCCTAGGTGGGACTAGCCCAAGGGTCAACGAGGGACCCGATGGACACGTATGGTGCGCGGCAAAAAATCGGCAGCATAACACTCCTATGCTAATGTACAAGCAGATGGATAATGATTGTCACGTATTTGGACATTCCATAAATTTCGACATGGCCCTACCGGGGCATGATAGCCTTTGGCTAGGTTACCAAGCGAGACATCTGGACTCACCCAATACATGAAGATCCATACAGCAAGCATGGAATTAGGGTTCATTTCACCTGTGGAAAGTAACTACGGCCATTACATGAGCTTTGGACAAGGGAGATGTTTCTTTAAGGCTACCCAAGCATGATCCCTGCCGACAGGTCTAGCCCATCACGAGCATAGCAACCGATCGGGTCATCATTTTGATATACCATTGAGGTACATGGCTTGGGCTGGTGATTATCCTTAACACTTCCCCAAATTGAGTGAAAATGAGGTCGTGCTTCAGGAACGCACCGGGCCTAAAAGAGGGACCAAACTAGCATATTCTAAGGCTTTAATGATATGCGAATGCAATTTTGAGAGAAAGCGAATTTATGAATTAAATTTTAATCATAAATGTTAAGCGAGGTATTTTCAAATCGAAATCTCGAACCATAAACGTCCCCAGCGGAGTCGCCACTGTGACGCGCGCCGGATCCCCGCGGTCGCCCATGGGACCGCCCGCTCGAGGGCGATCGGGGCATTTGTGGGTCCGTTGACAGCTTGCAATAAATCGCAAGTGCGTCTATGTTGGACAACAAGGAGGTTTCATGGAGTCGCTACCCAATAGAACATTGGGAAAGTTACTCTCGCCTCGGAGAGCCTAAGACTGCGCTTAGTATCCATTTTGGGCCAGCCAAAGGGGTCTTTGAAGGTAAACCTCTCGCCCTAAGGAGCCTAGGATTAGCACTAAAGTCTCGTGGCATAAAAAGGTGTCTTGGAGGGTAGACCTCTAGCCTCTTTGAGCCCAAAGACCAGAGCTGGGTCCGGGATTTCTCATCTATTTCTACCTCGGTTATTTTATGATCAAATTTTAATTGTCATTAATTCGCTCTCTCTCCACATAGCGCAATTGATTAAAGGCGCATTTATTCACATTTGGAAAGCCGTAAATGAGAAAGTAAATATCAAAAGGCGGTAAATTACAATAATACAAGGAGCGAAATACAACTCCCTTTATAAATGTGCGATACATACACGAATCGGGGCATTATTTATTTTGAGGACTTTGGTCCTCGCGTGCATTATTACCAAAATTGGATATTTTTGTTTGTGATGATTTTTATCGGATAAAAAATAGGGCATTGGACCCTTGCTTTTGTGTAAACCTCATTTTATTGAATATAAAACATTGAGTCATTTTTATACATTAACGAGATATGAAAAGAGTATATCCATATACATAAAATAATTAATGAATAACAAATGAAGGAAATAATCAAGAGGATTAGGAAACTAAACCGGATGAAATCCTCCGAATATGGTAGATAGCCGCTCAAGCTCGGGATAGTCCAAGAGAATCAATATACACTCATAGAAAGTTAAAAGATGTTAATATACATAAAATTAATATATAGGAAGCCAAAAGGACTTGAAAAAGATGGAAAATGATTTAAAAAGGTAGAGACAGAACCCACTGACGGCCTTTCTTAGGTGACCAACGGGCGTCAGTCAAGATGACAAACATGTCCATCTGTCACTCAAAAAGGGGCGTCTGTAGGTGGGGTGACCGACGGGCGTCGGTGATAGAGATGACCCGTCGGTCACCACTGTCTCCGAAAAAACAGAAAAAGAAAAAAAACTCCTTTTAAAGCCAAAAAGGAGGTTTTATCATAAAATCATATAAGGAGAGCCAAAATAAAGAATAATAATGACAAAATTGAAAGAATCAACAAATAAAGAATAAATATGAAATGATATGAAGAAGGAATCCGGAATATTTACCCTCAGATAATCACTTTGGGTGAGATTCTTGTGTTGATTAGAGCCCCGCGTGTTCCACGAAAAGCAAGATGAAGGATCAAAAAAGGAAAGCAAATTATTTCCTCCTCAACCCTTCAAAAGATTGTCTTTGGAATCAAAATCTAAGGAAAACTAATTAGTTTTTAGTCCCTTTTGATGGATTTGATCCTCTTTTGAAAGAGATTTCTTTATGAAATGTGTTTGCTGGAAGAGAGAGAAAATATGCTTGAATTTAGGCAGAGTTTCCCCCCTTCAAAAATTTTGGAACCCTTTTCTAGTGAAAATCCGGAACTTTTATAAGCCAGACATGACCGACGGGCGTCGGTGTATGGAGGCGGGCGTCGAAAGAATCCTTCTGACACGCCCTGCCATATCCACCGACGGGCGTCAGAACGGTTGCGTGCTCCGGGAAACCAGGCGGCGTTCTGACAGGGGCGGTGATTTTCTGACGGGCGTCGGAAAATACCACAGGCCGTCTGTGACCCTAAGCGACGGGCTAACCTCACAGACGGGCTGGCCGTCTGTGGAGGAAAAAAAATGCCTTTTGACTCGAAAATCCCCTATTTTCTCCCCCTCTGCCTACGAAAGGTAAAAAGACTCACTTCTCGTGGAACGCGGGACTAAAACCCCCAAATCCAAACCATTTATACAGGCTCAGATACTGATTTCATCATAGGGTAACCTCTGATCCGGACCGCTCCGGGACACGGTGCTTACAACTGGGAATGCCTAAAAAAGGACTGAAAGATAATCCCTTAATGGGCTTACATGATTTCGACTTACGTGGTCTTTATCTTGAATTCATCTTGCCGAAGTTGTCCTTTGGTTCGGTCTTTTCCCTGTAAAGTTATTGGCACAAACGTATGTACAAAAGATTGTGTGTGTGTAATGTGTGTGAAATGTACACATAAAGCTATATACACAAGACATGAGCAAAGGATTAATGTACAAGAGTTTTGTGTGCATATCTATACGCATAAAGGATTGAATGCACGTGAGATGCATGTGATATGCAAAAATGGATAGACCACATCCCAGGTGGTTAAGGGATTTATTAAGGATACTGTTTGGTTGCTCACATTGTCTGATGCCCCCAAGGATCTAAAAAAGCATTGTCTTGGCTTTACGGACTCTGGCCCATAATCTTTTCAAAGAGAACTGACCCGTGAGCATCTTTGGCCCCCGGTCAATGAGCATTTTGCCCCCAGGACTCTAAATCAAGTTCTGCATTATGCACAACTTGCATAAAGAAAATTTATTTGGAGTAATGCTGCCTTATCACTCTAGGCTTCAAAGGTCATTATTTTAAAGGTAGTGCGTCCCTTATGGATTTTCACACTAGCTTTTCTTATCGAGAAATGCGTCCCTTTAGGGACTTTTACGTAACCATGTGCCTAATTTTTGCATGGAATGGACCTAACCCACTCTAACAGCTTTTTTCATTTTTTATTGAAGGACAGACTGCCTGTTCCCAGGTTTTCACCCTGCCCTTGGTCTAACTTTTGCTTAGAGAGCCAATTATGGTTTTCAACTCTAATGGCCTTTTCTTTTTTTTATTTTTATTTTTAAGGGCATGACTGCAAGAAAAGTTAAAGCTACTATCAGAGCCCCCTTCTAGAGTAATCGGCAGCTGTTCACTGAGGCATTTTCTCCCTAGGCATCGGTTGCATTCCTTTGAATGTGTTGCTAGATTGGGTGAGGTGGCGGATAAGGATCAGGTTCCTTAGGGCTTCATGGGTCTGCTTTTTACCTTACTTACCCATTGTACTCAATAGTTTAGAGGGATTAATGATGTAGTAAGGCATCCCTATCTTTCCAAGGTGGACCTTTATCTTCGGCTCTTACCTCCAAATATAACAGCCTCTAGGCGAGCTGTCGGTGAAGACTATTATGCCATCTATCGAGGGTTGTTCTTTCACTCCCACGAATGCATTCAAGAGGTAGGTGTCTAGTCCCGCAATCGATATTAGAACTCATTGACTTAGTCATCTGGATGATGAGGGCAGGAGCAGAGTGTACTCATTTAGATTTCATGCATTCAGGAATGAATGATGTTTCTTTTTCTATAAATGAACTAGAAAATAATGAACACATGTATTTGCAAAGATTGTGTACATTTCGGTATGATTTCTCTATACATGATCGTTATCTAACATCGATTCAAAATGCATAACTACATCTAATCTCAGAGTAGATCTTGTAAGTATCAAACTCTTATCTCCAATCAGCCCTCTCAGGTTTTCTTGATTGGAAATTTTCTCTCAAGCCTCTAATTTTTACCCGAGGTGCCTTTTTCGGTTTTTACCCTGACGAGGCGCCCATTTTTAGCACGACCGCCTTTTTTTGGTTTTCGACCTGCGGGGTTTTATTCTCTTCTTTGGATTTTAGTCTTTAGCCATGGACCCTCTTGGGTCTGTCAATGTTGATTGGCTCTCTGAAGTCATCTTCATCGCTGTCTGTTGCTGCTGTCTTGGATAACAATCTTTGAAGAACAAAAAGGAAGTCTCACATCGGCCTAAATTTATCTTGTATGTCTGGAACACCTGGTCTTATTTGCTTGACAACTAAATCTCCCTATTTCATCGGATGCTTTTTAACTTCCTTCCTGGATGATTGAGCAGAGTGTTCTTTTTTTTACAGATCTGACTGTGGCGGTAATCCCATGGCATATCCTCATCTGATGTGTTTAACTGTTGCTGCCGTTGTTGTGCCCTGTCGGCTTCCAAAATTTGGGCTTTCATGACTGTTCTTAAAGATTTGAGCTCTATTTTGATCGGCCATACTATTTTTGCCCTATGTATTGAGAACTAGGAGGTGACCCTTGTAGAGGTTATGATGCTGGTTCTCCAGCCTTAAAGTGCAAAAGGCCATTTCTCTGCTCAATCCTTGTAGTTTTGAGCCATCTTGATCAAGATCTTCTTGTTAGCAGCCTCTGCTGCCCTATTGGTTTTGGGACAATACAGAGAAGACTTGTGGTTTTTAACGTCATACTTCTGGAGCAACTTCCTAGCCTTAGCCATAAAGTGTCCTTTTGTCCTTGAACCCTGCGTAGTACGGGAGACCATATTGAAATATCGGATTCCTTTTGGTGACCCTGTCTATTGGAGGCCATAGGGCACACCTCCCCTATAATGTCTATTCCCAAACTTGAGCAACCCGTATGCATTGTACGTCAATAGAATCCTTTTTGTCCTTTTCGAAAGTCAAGAAAAATGGTAAAGTACGGGCATGTGTAGATCAACGGGATTTGAACAAAGCTTGCCCGACATATTGATTTTTTTACTCTTTCTTTTTTGTATTTTATTTTTCTCTTTTTTTCTTTTCCTCTTTGTTCCTTTATCCTTTTTCCTGTTCTTTTTCTTTTGTTCTTTTTTTCGAGGATAAACTTCGTTCAAATCCTAATAGTTTACACATACACGTACTCCTCCTCCTCTCAATTTGGGACAACATTGACCAACCAAGTCTGGCGTTGAACTTCGATTAGAAATTTTAGCTTCATCTTTGCTTATTGACTCCTCCTTTTGATCTTTTTTGCCCCTTTCGGCTTCAATCTTCTGAGCTTCTGTGTGACTGGTCCATGACTGGGATATTTGGAATGGCATGCTCGGTGATTCCGCGATCAACCCTTAGCATGTCTTCATACGTCCAGGCAAAGACTTTTTCGTATTTTGTTTTAATTCTCTCAAATTTTGATCTCGCTTCAAGAGTTGCATTAGATGCTATTAAGATTTTCTTTGGACTTTCCAAAGTTCTAAGATTAAATGGAGTAGCATCAACTGAATCAATGTCAAATATGAATGAGTCATGATCATGATTATGCATAGAGAAATCATAAGAGATATAACACAAGTAAGCAAAAACGTTCATTTTATTAATGAAATCATAATGTCATTATTAAATAGTTCAAAAATAAAAAGAACATTCTAAATAGCTAATCATTTTCTATTCTTGCCAACACAGATGTTGCAGCCGATGGTCCATTATCATCCTTAAGAACCGTCATGCCTTTCCACTTAGGCACTTAATCCATCTTACTCTTTCCCTCTCACTTTTCTGGGTCGGAGATCTGTTGGGAGTCAATTAGATCTTGAATAGCATGTCTCAAGGTCTTGCAATCATCTGTGGTATACCCGGTGTGTTGGTGGAAGGCGCAATACTGATCCCCTTTGTGATCGGGCTGCCCCTGGCTTCTAGCGGGCCTAGCTGGCAATGGCTATAACATCCCCTCCTTTATCAGCCTCTTAAGGACCCAAGACAATGATCTGCCCAAATTAGAAAAATTTCTTTGCTTTTCACCTCCGTGGTTAGCGCTTCTACAATCTTTTCCTTTTCTAGGTCTGGCATCAGTTCTTGAATGCGATCTCTCAAAGGACGATAATAGTTTGTTATATGCCCTGAATATTGGTGATACGCGCAGCACCAATCTGCTCTATGTCTAGGGTGTCCTTGATTTGGGGCGGGCCCGGCTGGCAAGGGTTGTAACTTCCCCTTCTTGACGAGACGGGTAAAGTGCCAAGATAATGGCCTACCCGAGAGAGTGAGGTGGGACCGAGCTGCTCTAGTGGCTGAGACTTTTGTAACCTTAACATTTGCCTCACTGATGTTATGGCTTCCTAAGCTTTCACCTTTTAGAATATGTGTGATTGTGGGGTCCCCATCCTCTTCAGGCACAATACTATATTCTAGAGTAGGCCTCCTATTTCCTCCTTGCTCACCTGGCAAGTCAAGTGGCCCTTTGCCTCTAGTTTCGAAAGAAAATGGAGGTACTGCAGCCGTCGCTGTATGAGCTTTCTTAACCATGGCCGGCTCTACTTGGTTATGAGTTATTGCCATAAGCTGAGCTTGGAGAACAAGTGCCATGGTATCCATTCTTTCTTTGACCATAGCCAACATCCTTTTTTCAGCTCTTCAAACCTTCTATCCATCTCCTGGGCAATTAGGGCGTGAGTTTTTTCATTCTGTTGTAAAGGGCCAACCATTTTTGATACCTTCAGACGCTCTGATAAGGATGCTAAATGTTTTTCAGCCCACGTGAACTCTGATCGCTCTTTAGACAATTACTGGAATCCCTAAACCACCCAAGCAAATGGTCTACAGTGGCTGAAAAGCAAGGAGTTAGAACGATGCATGAATAATATGTAATGCAACAAATGGTATACTATGGCTAAAAGAGGTTACAATAATACATGTGAAAACATTTGAAAACCTATACACAGGATGATGTGTACATGTAATAATTATATGCAAAAAAAAAATAGAATGTATACATAGGGAGGAAATAAAAAATTTTATTTGTGCATGAATGACATGAATATGCAATGCATCATCCACAACCACATGCAAGCAGGTAGAACCTTCCAACCTTATTTCCCCCACACACGAGGTCATATAGTCTCTTTCCTAGGTGGGCTTAATCCATGGGTTGACAGGGAACCCAATGGACGCGTATGGTGCACAGTGGAAAACTGGTAGCATAACCTCTTTTAGCTAATGCACAGGCACATGGATTTTGACCATTGTATATTTAGGGAGTCCGAATAAATTGACATGGGCCTATCGGGGCACGAAAACCTTTGATTAGGTGACCAGTCAAATTATCCGGGTTTATGAAATAATTTTGATGTGATGGTTTTATTTTGGAGAAAATTGAGACATTGGTCCCATTTTTATTAGGAAAGATTCCAAGTTAATTAAAAAAAACGGTTTGGTGATTTTCTTTCTAGCGCCTAAAATAAACAATTTTTTAGGAAAATTACATAGCAAAATAAATGGAAAAGCCAAATGAATAAAATATTACAAATAAAGCAAATAAATATTTAACCCCAAACGAGCCTTCTGGATCCTCAGAGTTTCGGATTCAATGAAGGTAAAAATGATATTGATTTCCTTATTCTTGATTTGCAAGATTAGAATTGAAATATGAAAATGTTGGAATTTTATTCCAAGAAAAAAGATTAAAAAAATGATAAAAAAATTCTTTAAGAATAAAGAATTAATTTCTTTGCCTAAAGAAATACTATTGATCAAAAAAAGATTTTTATTGATTAAAAAATAAAAAAATGATCCCAAGAACAAACAACTATTTGTTTGTCTTAAGAAATAAAACATAAAAAAAATCTTATTTTTAGAAAATCAAATGAAAATTTTGATTTTGATAACAAACAATTATTTTGTTTGTCTCAAAATTAACTTTTCATAAAAAATAGATTCAAAAGAAAATCAATGAAAAAAAAATTTATTGAACACAAATAAAATGTTAAAAAAGAATTTTGAGAACAAATAATTATTGTATTTGTCTCAAAAATTTAATGAACCAACAAAACTCCTTCTAAATATATGTTTAGAAGAAATTCTATTGGAAAAAAGATGAACTGCATTTTTTGTTCTTTTTGGTGGGGAAAATCTGGAAATTTTAGAGAGAGTTTTTTGAGAGGAAGACGAAGAGAAGAAGATGAAAAACCCTAGAAAAGATCCCCTCCTTTTATTTTTTATCTTATTCTTTTTATATGAAGAAAATAGGAAAGAAAATAATAAGTAAAGGGATCAGACCTAATTAAATCAGATATTAACTATTTTGAATTTTAAAAATTGAATAAATCCTTAAAAAAACCTAAAAAATGGGATAAAAAATGAATTTTAGGTGAAAAAATCGAAAAAAATAAATTTCGGGCGAAAACGGATATTTTGCGGCGGACAGGGTCCCATTTTTATTAGGAAAGATTCCAAATTAATTAATAAAAATATTTTTGTCATTTTCTTTTTAGCGTGCCTAAAATAAATAATTTTATAAGAAAATTACATGGTAGAATAAATGAAAAAGCCAAATAAATGAAATATTACAAATAAAGCAAATAAATATTTAACCCAAACGAGCCTTTTGGATCTCCTCGTGTGCTCGAAAAAACGCCCAAGTAAAGAAAATGAATTTTTGGAAAAAAGATAAATACAAATGAAATAATATTAGTAATTAAATCAATAAGATCAATTAAACGCATAAAATAATGAATAACAAATTAAAACAAATAAAATGAGATGACATCAAAAGAATGATAAATGAATTAAAATGTTAATAAACCAAAATAAATGAGAAAAATGCATTATAAATGACAAAGGAATTAAAGGATGTGATTGAAATAAAATAAAACATGTTAATGAATTAATACATAAAAATATGAACATGGTAATAATAATAATGAATAATGAAAGTAAACAAATAAATAATAAATATAAAACAATAGCAATGAAAAAGAATGATAAAAATAATTGAATAAAGTAAGTAATTAAAATGAAATAAATAGTTCAATAAGTAAACAAATTGATTAAATAAATTAGATGACACAAATATATACAATTGAATAAATACTACAAATAAATAAAAATTTACACGAACAAAGTAATATATAAACATATCAAATAATAAAATAAATAAATAAATGAAAATAGTAAAAATGTACATGTTAATAAATGAAATATGAACAAAAATAAATTAAAAATTAAAAATGAGAAATCGAGCCCAGAATGTTTACCCTCAGAGTTCGGATTCGATGAGGGAAAAAAGTAGATTGATTTCCTTGCTTTATTTTGCAAAATTAGAATTAAAGATTGGAAAAAAAATTGGAATTTTATTCCAAAAGAGAAAATTTTAAAAATGATGAAAGAAAATAAAAAAATTCCAAGAACAAATAAAAAATGAATTTCTTTAAAAAATAATTTTTATTGATTAAAAAATAAAAATGCTCTCAATAGCAAACAATGATTTTTGTTTGTCTCAAGAAAAAATAATTTTATGAAAAAAATTTATTTTTTAGAAAATCAAATGAAAAATTAGATTTTGAGAACAAATAATTATTTTGTTTGTCTCAAAATCAAATTTTCATCAAAAAGGGATTAAAAAAAAACCTTTGAAAAAAGTTTAATTGAAAACAAAAATAAATAATAAGTCAAAAATAAATTTTGAGAGCAAACAATTGATATGTTTGTCTCAAAATCAATTCCCATCAACAAAATCCCTTTTGAAAACATGTATTAGAAGAAATTTCATTAGAAAAAGAAGAATAATTGAACTATTTTTTTATTTTTGTTGGGGAAAATTCAATCCAAGTTAGAGAGAATTTTGAGAGGAAGAATAATAGAAAAGATGAAGAAAAAAAACCCTAAAAAATTCCCCCCATTCTCTTTCCATCCTTTTTTTTTTATATGAAGAAAAAAAAAGAAAAAAAAATAATTAAAGGAAAAATCAATTAATAATTAATAATATAATTTATCTAAGTTTAAAAATGGAAAAAAACCTGAAAATCCCTTAAAAAGGGATAAAAAATCGAATTTTGTGGAAAAAATCGGAAAAAACTGATTTTGGGTGAAAAAAGGCCATTTCGGCGGAACAGGGGCGACCGAAGCCCGTCGGCGCACGCGACGAGCATCGGGCCCGCGCTGGCGCTCCACGCGGGGCACCGTGCAAGCGCTGACGCAGGTGCGCTGCCGCGCATCGACGTTCGCGGAAAATAATTTTTTTTTAAAATTTTTTAATTTTTAAAACTAACTAAAAAAACTATAATTTCTAAACCCCATTTTTCAAATCTAATTTTCAAAATATTTTTTATTATTTTTTATTTTTCATTCTAAAATGGAAATTTGACAAGAAAATCATCACTTTTAACCTTTTTGCTTATGAGTAGACATCTTATCATCATTGGATAACTCCGATTTGGGCTGTCTCAGAACCCGGTGTTTACATCAATACAGAGAGTCTGATGTTAGAACTTACCATTTTGTAATATGATTCTTTTGTAGCTATGAACTCTCATTTGTAATCTTCTTTTGTTCAGCTTCCGTTTAGTATTTTTTGGGAAGATGTAATTATTTTTTGTATATCCGAATGGTTTGTAATGATATTATTATGTTTATGAATGAATGATCGTTTTGCTTTCAAGTTTTATTTCTGTTGTTTTTATGTATGTTATATGTTTGTCCAGGCGTGGTATTCCGATCGGGATCTGCCTGACTCTCTGGTCGGGGAAGTTACATGGCGTCTCTATTGGGGTGTTACATGATCTACTGCCAATATCATCTTGGTTGCATTCCTTTTGAATTATTTTTGCATTGTTGCTTTTGAATTATTTTTGCATTGCATTTGAGGCATCAATGGTAGTGTTTATTTATATAAGGTTGATTATTTATAATTTGGTAAATTTGATTTGATATTTGAAAAATTAAAATATTATTTGGGTAAGGTTAGATGTGAGGCAGTAAGTCCCATTTGAGCCATTGGTAGACGTTTAGGGCAGTAAAGTTCCAGGGCATAGTTATCTAGGTAAGAAAATGCGTTTTTCAAAAATCAATTAAATTTTTAAAATTATGAACAATTTATTTTGTAGATCCACTTCTCTTCCAAGTTCCCTTGCTTCAAATTCCACGGAATCAAGTTTAAAACATCCAACCAATAGTGAAGAAGTCACTATTGAAGATTTTCAAAAATCTTTAAATAACTGGGAAATTCCAAAAATAAAAAAAGATCAAGTTTATGAAACTGGTCAGTTTCAAATCATCTTTAAAACTGACTATGTCATCAAAACAGAAGAAAGAGATGTTCAAATCTCAAAATCTTTTGAAACCATCCAACTTCTTTCTCAAAAAAACCTTACAAAAACACCAAGACAGGAAATACAACTATATTCACTTAGGTTGTGTCCAGGTGGGAATTAAACCTTTAACCAAAGATGGCTTAAACACTTCAATACTTTGTGTCTGGAGGGATGCTAGATGGTTAAATTTTCAAGATTCAATAACAACAACAGTAGAGTCAAGCCTTTGTCAAGGACCAATTTCTTTTGAATGCTATCCTGACATCTCATTATCTTTAAAAGATAAAAACATTTTAAAATCCTTGATTTTATAAATCAAAACTCACAATTACAAAATGCTGGAAAGTTCAATTCCAGTGGCAATCATGTTTAAAGTGCATTACAAAGCAATGGTCTCTGCTTTTACTGCTCCTAAAAATATTGATTTCAAAAAGGGTGAAACCCTCTTTTTACAAACAGATCTATCCATATCTAACATTGTAATTTCGAAATCTATCCTTTGGAAAGATATTAGTCTTCCTGAAGAATTTATCTTGGAAGGAATTTCAAGACCGAAATCTCCTGAACTGGCAAAACCAAATACGCATTTGAGGGAAATTGCCCAGTACAATGACAGAAAAGTAAAAATAAGCTTCAGTAGAGCTTTCAATTATCGATATTCTGATACTGGTTCTTCCACCAATACTTTAGACTTAGGAAAAATCTCAAAGCTACCCTCAGTTATTCATCTACCTGATAGGATAGAGAGTTTTCAAAACCCAAGATTTTCTTGTTCAAGCATTCCAAGTGCTTCCTTTCAAAATGTGGATTATTCTTCAAATGTACCTCACCAGGTCTATACTAGACCACAAGTAGGTTATAAAGAACAACAGAATAATTCACCTCTAACTTCACCATCTTTTTCTGCGGTGATTGAAAACGTTATCAATGAACTAAATGTTTTAGAAAAGGAATTTGAAGTTAACAAAAATTTCTTGCATCATGATTTCTATTCTTCAAAAAATTCAGAAAAAAGAAACTGGTTTTTTCAAAAATTTCCTAGATAAAAGAAAAGAAATTCAAAATGAGTTTTATGACTTTTTCATGCAAAACAAAGCTCATGTTTTATTCTTTGATTGGTTTGAAATTTATGCATCTTAAAGAGAAATTTCATATCCATTCAAATCAAACACTAAATCTGTTAACCCTATTACTATTAGAAAGAAAAAGATAACAAAACTGGAAATGGTAGATGGAATGAAAACTCAATCTGAAAATCCACCTTTAAGACAGATCAAAATTGTACATCTAAAAACCACAATAGATATGGCACCTTACAAAACCCCAAGTACTGATTCAAACAAGGATATTAAAAATATTCTTCAACAAAACAACTTTACGAACACTCATCTTAGTACGATTGCCAAGCAGTTAACTAGGATAGAGGAAATCCAGAAAACCACTGTTATTTCCCAGGTTGAATCAATAGAGTCAAAACTGAAAAGCCCTGTGTTTAAACCTTTTCAGATTTCAAAGACAAGTCAAAAACTGTTCAGGGAAGGTAAATCAGAATTTATCGAAGCTCTTAAAACCCAACTCAGTATGATAGAGCATACCTCTACCTCCACACCAGTAGTTGTATAAGACACCCCTGACCGTAACAAGACTGTTAGCACTTTAGATCAGGTATCTGACTCTGAAGAACAACAACCAAACCAAAAAGAGGAGTTGTACAGACTCCATTGGCAAAAGGGCCAACCTTTGGTCATAACCACAGCACCGGACTTAGGCAGAGAAAATAGACCAAACATTTTTTCCCAGTCTAAGTTCAATGCCAGTACTGTTTATGAATAGAACATAGACTGTATGTCTGAATATAACATCCTTAGTCTTCTATAGCAGATGACTATGGCTTTCAATGCTTACAAAACCCAAACAAATATACCTAATAGAGCTATTACTGAACTCCTCACAGCAAGATTTTTAGGACAACTGAAAGGATGGTGGGATTATCATCTCACTGCCTAACAGCAATTAGAAATATTAAGTGCCATTCAGACCATAGAGGATGGAACACCCATTCTCGATGAGTTGAGTAACCTCATACCCGATGCTGTAGCAACCCTAATCCATATGATTAGTCTACACTTCATACGTGACCCTTCTCATTTAAAAGACAAAAATGTAGAATTGCTTTCAAACCTTAGGTGTAAAACCCTTTTTGAATTCCAAATTTACAAAAATACTTTCTTAACTAGGGTAATGCTTAGGGAAGATTCCAATCAGACATTTGGAAAGAAAAATTCCTTGCAGGCCTTCCTACCCTTTTAGGAGAAAGAATCCAAAATAAAATCTAAGAAGCTTTTGGGATTAGTCAAATCCCTTATAACCATTTAACTTATGGAGAATTTGTTAGCTTCACTCAAAAAGAAGGTTTAAAAATCTGCCTTCAAAAACATTTAAAATGGGAAATGAAGAAAACTAGGCAAGACTAGGATCTTTTTGCAAACAATTTAAAATCTCTACAGAAAACAAAAAAAAAAAGTCTTGTGGAGGTTCCTGTACAAAGTCCTATAAAAAGCCTTACAAATGTTTTCCTCCTAAGCTTGCCAAAAAAGAGTTTTACAGAAAATCAAAGTTTCACAAAAAATGGAAGTTTTATAAAAAACCTTCTAAAATGCAAATGAAGAAAACTAGGCAAGACTAGGATCTTTTTGCAAACAGTTTAAAATCTCTACAGAAAACAAAAAAAAAAAAGTCTTGTGGAGGTTCCTGTACAAAGTCCTATAAAAAGCCTTACAAATGTTTTCCTCCTAAGCCTGCCAAAAAGAGTTTTACAGAAAACCAAAGTTTCACAAAAAATGGAAGTTTTATAAAAAACCTTCTAAAATGCATTTTTCAAAACAGATAACTTGTTATAAATGTAATAAACCTGGCCACATTTCAAAATATTGTAAGTTTAATAAGAAACTCCATGAGTTATAGGTTTAAGAAGAAACAATTCAAAAAATTGAGGCACTCCTCCTTAAAACCTCAGACAATGAATTTCAAACAGAATCATCAGAAAATGAAGATTCTTTTCTAAACGATGAATTAACTGCCCTTGATTCCTCTAGTAGTGAGTCGGGTATTAGTTCAAAGTCAATAAATGTTTTGATAAAAGATCAAGAATTAATTCTTTATATCATTAGACAAGTGGAAGATTCAAAACTTCAAAAAGAAATCATTTAAAAACTTTTGAAGTCTTTTGAACCTAAATCTCCAAAACCTTCCACCTCAACTTCCAAACTTATTCCAAACAGTACTTATGATCTTACCAAGATTCTGAGTACTAGAACAAAAGAAAAATCTCCTGTGACAATTCAAATGCTCCAAGAAGAAATTACAATTATCAAATAAGAGCTTAAAACTCTTAAACAAAATAGGAAGATTATTCTAAACTTCTTTATACTTTACTATCATAATACTCCAGTTCTAGCGATAATAATAATGAAGAAAAAGAAGAAAATGAAACTGCCGATCTAGACTTAAAAAATGAAATTCAAAGTTTAGAACATGCTCTAGATGATTTCTTGTTTGTTTTACGAGAAATAACTTCAAGAAAATATTTGGTAAAAGTTTCTATTATTTTTTTAAACGATTTTAGGATCGATACAGTAACTCTTTTTGATACAAGAGTAGATTTAAATTGTTTAAAAAGCTATATCATTGCAAAAAGATTTTCTAAAAAAACTTCTGAAAAACTTATCGCATCCAACAACTCGGACATGAATATTAAATTAAAAACGGAAGCTTCAATTCAAAATGGAAATGTTTTCATAAAAACTCCTTTTATTTTATTTGAAAATATTGGCCATATTATCATTCTAGGGACCCCATTCATTAATATGATTACTCCCTATTCTGTCACGTATAACGGTATTTCTTTCAAAACAAATAGAGAAAAAATTATTTTCCCCTTCATTGAAAAACCCAGAACAAGAAATTTAAACCTTTTGAAAGCTTGTTCTATTTACAAAAATGAGTTGAATTGCATAATTCAAGGAAAACAAAAACATTTGCATTTTCTCAAATAGGATGTCTCCTTTTTCAAAATCCAAAAGGGATTGGAAAACAATTTTGTAAAACAAAGAATTTCTATTTTTAAAAAATTATTGAAAATGAGATGTGCTCAGATTTACCAAATGCTTTCTAGGATAGGAAACAACATATGGTAGATTTACAGTATGAGAATGACTTCTCGAAAAAACAAATCCCAACAAAAGCTAGGCCCATTGAAATGAATTATGAACTCGAGGAACACTGTAAATAAGAGATTCAAAATTTATAACAAAAAGGTCTAATCACAGAATCTTGGTCTCCCTTGTAACACCCCGATATCCACCATGGAAGGATACCGGAGCGCTACGCGCACAAATACATATACTCAATCATGCTAAAAGCAAATACATTTAATTGAAAAGATGCCAAATCCATATATAAATAGTCATATCATTTTACAAAAGGGATTTGCAAACATTTAACATATACAAAATCGTTCCTTTACAAAATTACATTTACCCAAACACAATCCATATACAAAACTTATATCAATATAAAAATATAGCGGAAGACAAAAAGAACTCCAACTATAGACTTCTAGTGGCCGACCTGCAGATGTCCAACTCCAAATTGTACCTACCACCTACACGGGAAAACAACCCGTGCTAAGCGATAACGCTTAGTGGAGAGGAACAAAACATGCATATACATATAATTGCAATAACAATATATAAGCTTATCAAAGCAACAAAGCATGTAAACATATTCCACTCATACTTATATAAACTATTCATATGCATCTACAAGGATAATAGCATATCTTATCATATTCAAATACATATCCATAATCATGTAACATATATCCATTTCCATATCACTGGGAACACATATAATAGCCACATATAAAAGCCTTCTATAAAAGTTTCATGTAATAGCCTGATTATTCACTACCTAGTGGATACAGGTACTAATGATACTGATAGGACATAGTATCCAAGCATGTAAAGACATGAGTCTCGAATCATATATAATCATGTATGCTAGAGACCGGAGTCTCTTATTATATGGACCCAAATGGGGTCAACTTATATGACCCAAATGGGGCCAACATGTAACATATAGCAACTGCACTCATAAACTAACCCTTAATAAGCACTTATCTATCCACTACTGTGACCATCAGGCTCAAAATAACAACTCAATTATATTCTAATATTATTATCATATGATAGAGAAATAATTCAAGTATAATCACTTAATTCATATATTCATGTATACTGATTAATTTCAGAGACATATAAATCATATACAGATCTCAATATGAACATGTAACTCAAAATCAAGTAATCCGTATACATATAAAATCATATGCATTTATATTAGATATAAAATTATTAATCATGAACATATAACTTATAATTAAATAACCCATAATAATACACATACATAAGCCAAATCATGTACCATGTAGTAAAACCCATGTAAAAGAAGCTTGAAAACTATTTTCAAAAAATAGGGTAGGCAGGCAGATGGGTTACTGTCGCGCTCACGATAGTAACCAAGAAAGCATTGAGGGAGCAACAGACCAGCATGAGTCATGCATAACATCACGACTCGTGCTAGGCCAAGCATCCAAAGTCACGAGTCAGACACCTCACTCCGAGTCGTGCACTCCACGCCGAGCAGAGCCTTCCTACCGAACGGGCTCCCACGCCGAGTGGCTCTCATTCCGAACGGGCTATCTTCACGACACGTGAAGTTCTTCACGAGTCGTGAAGAACTTCACGTGTCGTGAAGACTATTTTAATTAAATAGTCTTAGATATAAAATTATTAATCATGAACATATAACTTATAATTAAATAACCCATAATAATACACATACATAATCCAAATCATGTACCATGTAGTAAAACCCATGTAAAAGAAGCTTGAAAACTATTTTCAAAAAATGGGGTAGGCAGGCAGATGGGTTACTGTCGCGCTCACGATAGTAACCAAGAAAGCATTGAGGGAGCAATAGACCAGCATGAGTCGTGCATAACATCATGACTCGTGCTAGGCCAAGCATCCAAAGTCACGAGTCAGACACCTCACTCCGAGTCGTGCACTCCATGCCGAGCAGAGCCTTCCTACCGAACGGGCTCCCACGCCGAGTGGCTCTCATTCCGAACGGGCTATCTTCACGACACGTGAAGTTCTTCACGAGTCGTGAAGAACTTCACGTGTCGTGAAGACTCTCATCCGAATGGGATAATCTTCATGACTCGTGAAGAACTTCACGCGTCGTGAAGAGTACCCTACCAAGCGGCTCATGCCGAGCAGGCTATTCTTCACGACTCGTGAAGAACTTCACGTGTCATGAAGAATTGTAGGCCGATCGGATTCTTCTACGAGAGAATGGAAGACCTAGTTCTGTCACGCTCGCGACAAGAAGTCGCGCTCATGACAGAATCGTGTTTTCCTATTCTTAGGGAAAATGCAGAAAATAGAGCTTGTAGAAACCAATGTCTAATCTTTACCCACAACCAAATATCATGCAGAATCATGTAAAAACTTACCTCCAGTACCTCCAAAACATGCTTATAACCATAAAAACTCATTTACTCAATATTAAAACACATCAAGATAACATATACAGAGGTTTCAAAACCCAGAAATCCATCTCATATTCATGTATATGCACTTCAAAATTGACAAGCAAACCATTATAACTCTAACATTTCAAATCACATACACAAATCTATCATACCTATGCATTTACATGTGCCAAAACACACAAATGATAGATATTTACATATCACACAATGATCCGAAGAGAAATGGACAAACATTCTCAAACGTACATAGCCAAACACAAAGCTCCCAAACCTGAAAATGGAGCTTCAACCCACTATCTTCAAGATACCACTTTTCCTTTTCCTTTATCTTTCCTCCTCTCTTCAGATTCTTGCACAATCCAACCAAAACGAAACCCAATTAACCATGCAATCAAAACCATATAACCATAATCAGCCCAAAGGAAGAAGAGGAAGAAGAAGATGAAGCAACCTCATATAAATTCCAGCTACTTACCTCTTGGAACAACTCTTGATCTCAAAACCCTAGCTCAAATGTGAAGAACAATATAGGAAAGAACAAAGAGCAGAAAAATGAGAGAAATGAGGGAGTGAGAGGACGGGAAAAGCAAGGAAAAGGAGCAGCTGGTGGCTTCCACTAGAAGAAAACCACTTTCTGCTCTCCCTCTCTCTTCTCCCTTTCAAATCTAATTCAATGCACTCACCTATCCATCCACATATCCAACTCTCATTAGGCCTCTTATTCCACAACCTTGACTTTCTTTCTTTTCTTTTTTGTCCTCAATAAAACTCTTATAAATCCTTAAATAAATCCCTAATTCACTTACCCAATTACCCTTTAAATGTCCAATTAACATGCAATTTCCGACTAAGCCATTTTTGGGGTGTTACATCCCTGGAACTGTGCAGCTTTTTATGTTAACAATAACTCTGAAATAGAAAGAGGCATGCCTAGGCTTGTGATTAATTACAAACCATTAAAGAAGGCTTTAAAATGGATTCGATATCCGATTCCTAATAAAAAAGATCTTTTGCAAAAACTACATTCTGCATTTATTTTCTCAAAATTTGATATGAAGTCAGGTTTTTGGCAAATCTAGATTGAACCAAAAGATCGTTACAAAATTGCTTTTACTATTTCATTTGGACAGTATGAGTGGGCGGTTATGCCCTTTGGTTTAAAAAATGCTCCTTCAAAATTCCAAAGAATAATGAATGAGATTTTTAATCCTTTTTCAAATTTCTGTAATGTTTATATGGATGATGTTTTTGCCTTCTCACAGTCAATCGAACAACATTTCAAAAAGCTCAGGACCTTTTTCAGTGTGGTATAGAAAAATGGACTTGTTGTTTCTAAAATAAAAATCTCTCTTTTCCAAATAAAAATTCGTTTCTTAGGAGATTACATTTCCTAAGGGACAATTACTCCGATAGAGAGATCTTTAACTTTTGCTGACAAATTTCTAGATAAATTTTAGACAAAACCATGCTTCAGAGATTCTTAGAAAGTCTGAATTATGTTCTAGATTTTTGTGCAAACATCAATCGATTGGAAAAACCCTTGCATGACAAGTTGAAGAAAAATCCTATTGTTTGGTCTGATGAACATACAAGTATAGTTCAACAAATTAAGAAACAGGTTATGGAAAGCCCATGCCTAAATTTAGCTGAACCTTTAGCACCTAAGATTGTTGAGACCGATGTGTCTGACTTAGGTTACGGAGGCATTTTAAAACAAGTTTTGGGCAGGAAAGAATGCATAGTCTAGTTCACATCTAGATAAATTTTAGACAAAATCATGCTTCAGAGATTCTTAGAAAGTCTGAATTATGTTTTAGATTTTTGTGCAAACATCAATCGATTGGCAAAACCCTTGCATGACAGGTTGAAGAAAAATCCTATTGTTTGGTCTGATGAACATACAAGTATAGTTCAACAAATTAAGAAACAGGTTATGGAAAGCCCATGCCTAAATTTAGCTGAACCTTTAGCACCTAAGATTGTTGAGACCGATGTGTCTGACTTAGGTTACGGAGGCATTTTAAAACAAGTTTTGGGCAGGAAAGAATGCATAGTCTAGTTCACATCTGCACATTGGAATGATTGCCAAAAGAATTATTCTACAATTAAAAAAGAAATTCTTTCAATTGTCATGTGCATTTCAAAATTCCAAAGCAATTTACTAAATTAGAAGTTTTTACTTCAGATTGATTGCAAATCTGCCAAGGAAGTTTTACAAAAAGATGTTGAAAACATCGTATCAAAACAAATTTTTGCCCGATGGCAAGCTATCCTTAGTATATTTAATTTTGAAATTGAATTTATTAAGGGAGATAAAAACTCAATTCCTGATTTTCTAACTAGAGAGTTCCTCCAAATCAGGACTTAAAAATGCCATGAAAATCCGAAGGAAAGGGGAAAGAGGTCTAGAAGGAGGACCAAAAAGTTTCAAAACCTTTAGCAGCCTCATCTACTATAGAAATAAAATCATAGGCCCAAATAATTGAAGAAGACAAGGAGGCCTTTGCCAAACAGTCTCAGGTCCAACAATGGATCGAAACTCTTTCCAAACAACCAGAACTTGGCTCAATTTTTAAAATACTGGCAGAACAGCAGTCAGGTAAAATCCCTCAATCTATTTCAAAATAAGAGGAAGGATCTTCATCCTCAAAACCATCCTTTAAACAAGTTTCAAAACCTACACAAGAAACATCTTGTGATAGAATTCTTATCAAACCCTCCGATCTCGGAGTTGTTTCTTTAAAATCCTCTCAAAAGGACTTTTCAAAAATTTACTCAGAATAGTTCTGAAATTATTTTGTCCCAATCAAAAAACATTTCAAATTATTTTGTTAAAATGTATTTTCAATATATATGGACCATGGTGGAAGGATTTTATCTTCAAAACTCTCAGATGGCCATTTCAAAGGTTTTTCCTAAAGACTGGCTTTTTTAAACCTTGGGATTTAACAAAACCCCAGCCTTATTACAAGGCAATCTTAGAATTGACGGGTTCTATGTCCATTGTAGACAATCTTAAAATAGAAAGTCAATTATTCAATGGGAAAAATCCATAAAGTTCTCTCTCCTCTCGAGTGGGGACAAAACCTTCACCAACCTAAAACCTTTCCCATTAATTTCAAAACCACCTATAACCATTGTCGGACCTATTCCTATTGGGATTATCAATAGGCCTAGTACAATACTTTTCTTTTTCAAAACACAAATTTCACCCACACTTGGTTGTTTTACTTCAACCTCAAACATGAGCCTTCCAAAATTCCTTTTCGGTTCGCTCATTGGTGAAAATTGTATGGAGCTTCTTCTGAAATCCTAAAGCCCCAAATTCAATCCTCTTCAAAACCTCTTACAAACCTTTTGATAAAGAAAAAAGGTTCCATCCTTTAATTCTTTTTGCAACAAGGTTCTTCTTACCATGGGTAACAGCCTGGTATTTGGATTAACATCAGCCGGAAGCACAAATAAACTTGGTCAGAAGATTTAAAATAAGATGATGGATGAAATTCTCCATTCCGGACTCCATTATAAAACCAGCCGTAAACTTGTGGCTCAAAAGTCAAGGCCTTCTAAAACAAGAACCAGCAACGACACAGTTCTTGGCTCAGAAGTCCTTTGCTCAAACCCAATTGGCGGCAACAAAAACTGATGAAGAATACTTTAAGATAATAGCCCAACTCCTCCAAAGTAAGGCCTTATCTTCAAAAGCTTCCTCAGGCCCCTCAAAAGTAGGCTTTTCCTCAGGTTCTGAGCCCATAGCTAACTTGGGCGACGATAATGGAGATGACTGCTACAACATTTTTCCAAACTCTTGTTTAAGCCTATAAATAAGATATTTTGTAAACATGGGCCTAGCCCATTTATTTTAAACATAGGCTTAGCCCACAACTCTGTATAAGGCCCATCTTATATAAAAAAAATGTAAGAAAAGTCAAAAAGCCAAACAGTAAAACTTTATTTTGTCGACTACTTTCGGTTACTTTTTATTTTTCAAATAGCCATGATTGACAAACAGGAACTCAGCAAGTGAAGGAATCTCTTTACAGCTCATCCTGTCACTTCAGGCTCTTTAATTGATAGAAACTCCCTATTTAAGGATCCCTTCTTCCCAGTTAAAGGCAGAGACTTATTTTGGAGAGGATCCCCAGCCTTCAAACTCTCTCACACTTAGAAAGATTTTAGGTAGCTCATGTGTTGAGCATCAACCTTTGTAATCTTGAGCTGAGTGTTTATCTCCAGAAAACTTTGTAATTACTTTTTCAAAACCTGTAAGGGTAGCTCAAGTGTTGAGCCTTTGTACCTTACAGTTTCTGTAATTTATATTACCATTTTAATATATATATATATATATATATATATATATATTTTCAGACAAATTATTTTTGTATTCATAAGTATGCTCTATACTTGCGGCTTATGCTGATCTGGTACATCAAAAATATTGTCTGCATATTTTAAATAATCTTAAAGGTATATCAGCTGAAACAGCTTTAGCACCTAAATGGGATATAGCTTTTAGCTATCCCAGCTGATCTACTGCCAGTATTTTCTTGATTGTGTTCCTTTTGAATTATTTTTGCATTGCATTTTAATTTTAGGTTGTGAAATCCATTCGTGGATATTTCTTGCTGTGTGATAGTTTTATACCCTTTGATCCTGAGGCATCAATGGTATCATGGCTATTTGAAAAATAAAAAGTAACCGAAAGTAGTCGACAGAATAACGTTTTACTATTTGGCTTTTTGACTTTTATTACTTTTTTATATATATATATAAATTGTGCCTTATACAGAGTTGTGGAATAAGTTTGCAAGCTATCCTTACCCAGATCATTAGTACTGTTTGGAATAAGTTTGGAAGTTGAGGTGGAAGGTTTTCGAGATTTAGGTTCAAAAGACTTCAAAAGTTTTTCAATGATTTCTTTTTGAAGTTATATATATATATATATATATATATATATATATATATATATATATATATATATATATATATATATATATATAAATGAGTAATTAAATAGTAAATAAAGCTGTAAAGTCCTACATTTTTTTCTATAAAAATGCAGAAAAAGAAGGAGAAAAAAAATAATAATACATAAAGTTTCATAAGTCTAGAATTATCTGGACTAATTTTAGAAGAGAAGAAAAAAGATTAAGAAGGGGGACAGACACGAGAACGGAATAGGGGAGAGGGAGAGAAAACCAAAAGAGAGAGAGAGCACGACGGAGGAGCAACCGGCGATGACGATGATGGCGATTGGACTGCCATTCTTCACAACACCGGCTAACCCAACCGATTAGGGTCTCCCATTCATGAAGACAGACCCGGTTTAGGGAGAGAAGGCCGAACCTTCTTCTGCTTGCTCTGGCCACCTCCGGTGACTGGTGGGGACACGTAAGGCGGCGGATGACTCGTGGTGGAGAGGCGAGTCTTCCGGTGTAACTCCCGCCTCCTCACTCACGGGCATTTAATAGATCGACGTATGATGCATCAAATTCTTTCGACATTGATTATGACGAAATAACAGGGAGTTAAGGCGCATGACTATCGAAAAAGCAGGCTTGATGCTTTGAGCTCCCTTTTGGTAGTAGTGGTGCCTCCAATGGAGCTCTAGAAAGGCTCCGACAAGTATTTGGTGATCGGTAAAGGGGACTAAAACGGCAGAAAAATTGTAAGTGGCTACCAAACTTACTTTTCTAAGTGATTTTTGCATAAATTAAATCTGTTAGGATGTGATTTTACAACTTACAGTATCTGAAAAATATGTTTGTTGGCTATGTTGTTACATGTATTGGCTTAGCTAAATCGGAATTTAATTAAGATATACAGATTTTGGGTTGAATGAAAAGAATTGGAAAGCTATAAGGTATCCTGCATTTGATAAAGTGGTACTGGATTTGTAAAGCGGAATAAATATAGGTTAATTTGTAAGTTAGGATTTAAATTGTATACAATTTTTACAATAGTTAAATTCTGATATATAAATCAAATTAGTAATTAATTAATAAATAATTTAACGATAGTTAAATCTTAATTTATGAATTAGTATCGTAATATACATATATAGGTCATGATATTGTAATTGTTAATACGTAAAGAATTGGTGAAAAATTGAATGTTAAATGGGAAATCCAAGTATGTTTATTTAAAGTTTGAATTAAAGATAGTTCATTAAATTAGGTTGAAGGTATATGATGTGATTATATTAAAATTTGGTTAGTGTATATTTTAAACAATAGGTGGATGTTTGAAGCCATTATTCATGTAGTTAAATTACCGTTAAGATTAAATTATATGTACATGTGTATGTACATATATATATATAATGGTTAAATAACATAAAAACTTTAGTATAAATTTGTGAAATATATTATGGTAATAAGTTGAATAGGGAATTTTAAGAGAGCAGGTGTCGAGCAAGTTAGATAAACTCATGGATTTTAGTTATAAAATAAAGTAACGGTAGTTAGATGATGATTAAAAGATTTTGAATAATCAACTAGATAAATTGTTGCTTAAATTGAATTCTTCTTGAAGATAAACAATTTATTAAATTTAAAGAATTTAGTTATAACTATAATTTGACGCAAAGAAGTTATAGGTATAGGTTTAAAATGTGGTTGAGTTTAAATATTAAAATGGTTTTAAGATAAAATTAAATATGCATCTCAATTTCATGAAATTTGGACTAAATTAAGAAGCATGTGTTAAGTTAGGATGTAGTTGCTGAGGATAAGACAAGGTTAGCTGTTAGCTAAGAATTTAGACCGGCTAATTAACCACAAATTGTTAATTTTTTCTAATAAGGTGGGACATGTATATTAAGTTTAAGTAAGACTTGTGAATATATGTGTTTGCATTCCAAAGTGTATGTGTGAACGGGCCATATTTCATAATTTTAATGGTTATATATATATATGTGTGTGTGCATGTGCACACGCGAATGTGAATAACATGGGTTAAATGGAGTTAATTGTATTAAGGTGAATTTAAGGTCAATATAAGTTGTATAGAGTAGGAAAATTGAAGGGAAATTATGTGGTTAAAAAGTAGCTATAAAATCCACATTAGATGACGAATAGATATAAGAAAAAAGTAAGGAACTTAATGGTATTAAAATTATGGGAAGAAAGAATTTGGAATTAAAAATTAGGTAAATGTGAAAAAAATAAATATTAAAAAACTTATTTATTAAATGCACCGAGGGTAGCATTTTGTAAGAATGTGTATAGTATTTATGTGTATTTGGATTTTAAAGAAATTGATGGCATAATTAAGTAAAGGATAACTTAAAGATATGATGGAATTGAATGACCGAATCAAAGTGGAACTTAAGCAATAATATTGTTTATGACCGAATAATATAGCCTAATTGATATAAGCGTAATGTAGTTGAATTATGTCATAAATACTATTAACTAAAAATGATAAGTGACAAAATATGATATGTGAGTGTCATGCTACATGGAAGTAAAGAACAAAAGTTATATGTATAAGTGTGTGTTGACTTGAAAAGTGTAATGAACCAAATACCAGTTTAGAAGTGTCAGTGAATAATTTCAGTGTTATCATGATGATCCCAGCGTCGAACAGTATAGAGAGTGAGTTTGCCAATGTCAAAGTTTAATGATAAGTGTACCGGAATATAGCGATTCCGAGATGGGTAACCCCGGGGTGGCTATACAGCGAACCCGGCTGTCCGTTTTCAGAATTTTTATTATTTCGCGAAAATGATCTGTGGGCCATAAGGAGTCTATTGATAAAATTTGAGCTGAAAAGGGAGTCAAATTGACCTCCAAAAGTCATTCTGAAGTTGGCCTCCAGTTCGGTTCAATTTGAACTGGAGTTTAACCAAAGTTTGACCGAGGGGTTATAAATAGTGAATGAGGCCTAATTGATGTTGAGTATGTAGAACAAGGCAATAGAAGTGTTATCCGTGAATTTTGATAGCTTTAGAGTTGTATTTTACGACAGAAGAAAAAAATTGATCGAATCGGACCGGTTTAAGTGAACCAAAATCCAAATGGACTCTGATTAAGCTAAAAATTTGCAAGGAGCCTATTTTTGATGTTTTAAGATCAATGGAATTAGTTAGAAGTGAAAATAGTGAGAGGCAAATATTAGATGCTTTGAAAAAGTGCAATTGAACCGAAAAATCGAAATTTTGGTTTAAATCGATTGGGCCACCTTGGTTGGACCGGTTCGGTTCATTAAAGGGCTATATAAGAAGAGAGGAGGCCATATTTATCTAGAGAAATCCAGCCAAAACCGACCTCCTTCTTCTTCTTCAAAACCAAATGGTTTTTCTTCACTTCTCCTCCATTTTTCTTCTTCTTTTCTCCAATCTTTCCCCAAAATTCAACCTCCTAGACAAAGTTCAGCTTCTCTGCAATCATATATAAGTTATTGGAGTCCATTTGGAGCACTGGAAGTTGAGAAAATCAAGTGTGCAAAGTTTATGTCAAGATTTGAGGTAAGAGATTTAGGTGTTTTTAATTTGGTTTATTGGTCCCTATGTTGTTTTTTGAGGGTGTAGAACAAGTTTATGATGTTAGATTTCATATTGGAAGCTTGGTTTTAAAGTTATGTGGATTTTTGGATTCGACCACTTAAGAATTTAAAGGAAATGATGGAGTTTTAAGGAGTTATAGCATGGAGAGCATGTTTATGATGTGGAGAACAAGAATCTAAGGTGAGTGGATACATTATCCTTCCTTTTCCATTGATTATGTGTGAATTTTAGGTTATATCTAAGTGTGAACATGAGATTTAGGCATGCTTAATTAAAACTAACTTGATAATCATGTTTAGTGGACTTAAATAAGTGTATAACTATACTTAGAATAAATTTAAACATTATGGTATGAAAACCCACATGTAGGCCGAATGGTAACTTAAGGAATTTATAAAGTATACATGACTTATATGGCATATAAATGATGGATATAACATGTATAACATATGGAATGTATGATAGAGTGATTAAAGGAATTAAAAGAAATTATAATGAAATGCTAAAGTTGTGGCCGAATGGAATACTAAAGGAAATGATGAGTTATGTTGGGTAATATAGCAAGTAAAAGATGTTTATGGCTAATATAACATGTAAATTGAATGATTGAATGATTAAGTGAAATTAAAGTGAACTAAATAGAAAGTTTGTGTAGTGGTCAAATGGTATATAAAGGATTTAATTGAGATATAAGATGAACTATGGCATATAAATGATATTTTTGGTATGTTTAACATGTAAAGAGTGTGAATAAGTGATTAAATGAAATTTAAGTGCACAATGTGAAAACGTGATACCTTGGCCGAATGGTATTTATAAGGAATAAAGTGTGTATTTGGATAACTAATGTGATGTGATGCTATAATATGATTAAGTGATGATAAATGAGTGTGTATGTAAAGTGGTAAGTGAAAATGAAGTGTATGACGAAATAAGTGTGATGGCATAATGTGATGTTTATATGAATATTGATGAAATATTGCCCTTAGTAGTTGTCTGGTAGGAAAATCTAGTCCAATACATAATTGGCTAGCTATAGGGATTTCACACCGCGGTATGAGGCATGGTGACTCACTATCGATAGGCCAATGAAGGCTTATCGCGGTGTACAGTGAAATTCAGTGTTCAGTGTAGTGCAGTGCAGTGAAAATAGTCCTATTGGGATCATTTTATAGTGTAATGGGTGTATGGGGCCATGTCCTGCATATCCGGTCAGTAGATTTTCTACCGGGTCCATACTAGGGGCATAATGATAAATAAGTGATAAAAAGGATTGAAATAGTAATAAAAGTGAAAATGGGACTAAAATGGAATAAATAAAAAGTTTAGGGGTAAAACGGTAATTTTACAAAAAGTTGGCAAAAAGTAAGAAAGTTAGATAAAAAGTGTAAGTGTAAGGATAAAATTGTAATTTTGGCAAAATATGAGGTTAAAATAGTAAATTGATGAAAGAGTGATAAAATAAGGACCTAAAAGTAATTTAGTGAAAATATAAGGTTAAAAGTGGAATATAAGTGTAAAAAGGATAAAATAGTAAATAAATAAGTAAATAAGGGTAAAAGTGTAAAATGGAAAGTAAATAAGGTTAAAATGGTAATTATTGAATAAGTGAGGGCAAAGTGGTAATTAAGTGGAAAATGAGGACATAAAGGGAATTAGTGTAAGAGAAAGGATATGGATGGCATTATGGTAAACATAAGGACATGCATGTAATTAATGTAAAAAATGGGATATAGATGTAATTAATGGAAAAGTTACGGACGTATGTGGAATTAAGTGAAAAGATTAAGGACTTAAGTGTAAGTAATTATAATTGGTGGAGTAATTATGGAATATGTATATATATATATATAATGTAATTAAAGTGATTTAATAAATAATATGATTAAGATGGGATTAATTAATGAATTAGTAATAAAATATGTTAATTGACAAAATAGTAGTATAATTAATTAATTAAATAATTAATTAATTAAAGTGGATTATCATATGGAAGAAATAATTGAATAAATTATTGTATTTAATCAATTATATTGTAGTTTGTGAAAATTTATGCATAAGTGCATAGATGATTTAAATGAGTGGTTTAAAGACTAAAATGTAAAATTGTTAGTTAATAATAATATTAAAAGTAAGACTAATTATAACTAGTGGTACAATTGTAACTATAGTAAACTGGAACAGTAATGTTGAAATTAATGAATAATGTGGGGACTAAAGTGTAATGTGAGGAAAATATTATGGTAGTAACTAGATGGAAATTTGTATGCTAAATAATAAAGTAGTGTAATAATGAAATTAAGTAGTGGCAATTTCGTAAATATAAAACAATTAAAGGCTAAATTGTAATTTAGCATAAAGTAAGGGACTAAGTTGCAAATCGACAATATTGAGGCTAAGGAAGGGATTAAAATGTAATTATGTAATAAGAGAGATAATAAATGCTTGTCTGTAATTAGTGAGTGAATAATTTAAGAATTTTAGAATAACATTGTTTGATTAAATATTAAGTAAATAAGGAATTAAATTAAATATGATTAAACTACTATGCTAGTGACAATGAAGGGTAAATAGGTACATTAGTGGCGTTATTGTAAATAAGTGAAATTTTTTGGATTTAAACGTAATTGATTATAACAAGACTAGTAGTAATATTTAAGTGTAAATTGAAAAGAAATAGGCCACTAAGTAAATTAATAAATTGGTTAAATGTATATGTAATTTAAAAGATGATATTTGAAAAAAAATAAATAAATAATAAGGTGGATAATGACGATAATATAAATCAAGTGAAATGGAAAGATAGTGTTTAAATTGTAAGAAACATAGAGAGATTAAATTGTAAAGTTAATTATTAAGAGGCTATAGTGAAGTAAGTTACAACCAAAATTAATTGAATAAAGGTAATAAGAAGGATTAACAAATTAAATGCAAACGAAATAAATTAGAATATTAAAAGTGCCTAATTGAGTATATTGGAAAATAAAGATTTTCCTAATAAAAGTGATAAAGGATAGAGTGATTACTAAATAGTGTTACAATAAAAAGAAAATAGACAGGCCATTATTGTAGATAATAATATAAGTGACCAAAGTCAAATAAGAAATAACATATTAGTAATGAAATTTATAATGACGTATATGTGGACCAAATGAATAGTAAAAAGGAGACAATTATAGGTCAATCGATAGCTAAGTGATAAGCAAAATTGTTAAACAAAACGAGTGTTTAAGTGAAATGACATTGATAAGTGATATTGTAAAGTAAAATTATTGATAAGTGTAGATTCGAAATAGTAAAGGAATGAATAAAATAATGATAAATTAATAAGTTAATAGACAATTTAGTGTTCGAAATTAAATTGAAGTTGAGTATATAAATGAAATGAAAAGAAGAATTTAGTAAGCTAATTATAGAGATAAAGGTATTAAAAAGAAGCATATATGAAATTAATCGTAAATGACAAACCGAACAAAATGTAGAGCGACAAGAATCATTAGTGCACAAGATAAAGTTAATGATAACAGTAATAAAGAGAATAAAAGCAATAATTAAAGTAAAACATTGAAATTGATCAATGATAGTAAAGTGAACAAGTATAAAGATTTATAGTGTAAATAACAGTGGAATCGATAGGTGTAAAGATTAATAATGTGAATGTCAGTGAAATCGATAAGTGTAAAGGTTAGCAGCGTAAGCGATAGTGAAATTGTCAATAGCGTAATAGCGAATAATGTATTATAGAATACCAATAAAGGTAAAGACATTGATTAGTGATAATAGTGATAGTAATGAAGATAAGAATAGTTAGCGTCACAAAAGTATGTTACAAATTGTTTAAAGATTAGAAATAATTGTCTACATAATCTAAATACAGTAAAACAATTAAGTGAACAAGTAGGCAGGATTAGTATGGAAATCTTAGGATAAGTATCCACCACTGAGCTTTTTAATGCTCAGCGCGTAAGTGTTATTGCACACAGGTTGTAATGGTTAGATGTGGCCGAAGACGTAGAAGTAATCGAAGATTGAGCGACAGCAAGGACCAAAGGATTTGCATGGCATGTATACGATCGTGTTTGGGTAAATCTATGGTATAAGTAGGTAAGTTATATGTTAGTGTATTGTTATGTTTGCTGTGTATGTTAAAAAAAAAATCGGAGCTATCAATGTATCATCACTGTCTGGTATTGCAGTGCAATGTTGTGACATCCGGTATCCACATCATTTACGGGTATAAGGGTGTTACAAAAAGTGTAAATGAAAAATGTACAATGTAAAATAAATGCTTAATATCGAAAAAGTTATGTGATATAAGAGATATTATGAATGTGACAAAGAAGTAAATAAGTGAAAGTGACATTGATCAAAAGTATATTGCCCTTAGTAGTCTGGTAGTAAAATCTAGTTCAGGATATAGTTGGCTAGCTATAGGGACACCATACCGCGGTAGCGAGTCATGGCAACTCGCATCAGTAGGCCGATGATGGTCTATTAAAGTGTAAAAGTGTTAAAGTGTTAAAGTGATGAAGTGTATAATGAAATGTACTGAAATGTTTGGGTGGCCCTTCGGGATCACACTAAAGTGTTTTGAACCCGTGCGGTCCACGTCCTGTATATCCGGTTCTAAAATTTCTACCAGATATTACTAGAGGCAAAATAATAAGTATTGAATGTCAAATAATAAACTTAAATGACAAAATAATGATTATAAATTAAATGTATAATTTAGAAGATGAAATAGTAAATGAATTTCCTAATTCAAAATGTAAAGAAAATGACCTTAAGTATACATAGGAACTAAATGCTCACCAGCATGCATAACATATATGTATATAGACCGATAATTGAATTCTGGAAAAAGAATTATGATGAAATGGTATTTGGTATGAAATATAGAAGTTAAAAGTTATATTTTGTTTACATCAAAATTTATTAAGAGTTAGGTAGAATTAATAGTGCTATATTGGATAAGTATCTTGTATGCATAGTTTACAAGTAATGTGGCTTGATTACGGATATAGGCACTTGATTATATATATATATAATTTGTAAAGTATTAATTGTTTGCTTGTGTGGGTTAAATTAATGTATGAAATGTTGCTTAGCTTATGCAACCTAAAAAAGAAGTAGAGTTGATGGATGAATGTAAACTTAATATATGCGTATGAATACTATTAAGTGATAATTAATGGTTTTAGTTTAAGATTTTAAGCACTTAAATGTATGTTTAATTTGAAATATATTTTATAATATATTTTTTACATGTTTTGGATAAGTAAATTTGGTAGTCACCACTAAGCGTAAAGCTTAGCGCATGGTTTACCCTCGCGCAGGTCAAGAGATAGAAATCAAGTGATAAATATAAGTGTTCCAAAGGATAAATGTTGGATGGGAGTCATGACAAGAAGGCAATAATGATGACATTTTTGGGAATGAATAACTTGAATTCCATTTCTAGTTGGCATGTACACTGCATAGATAATTAGAATACTATTGTAACGAATAGTTTGTATTAGACAATAATTTATAGTTGATAGTTTTTGAAGTATTAATATTATATCTTTGTATTTTGTATATTTGAAATAAGTATCGAGAGTTGATGATATATGTAAATTATGATATATGATGTGTGTAATTAGACCTAAATTGGAGGACGAAAAAACTTGTGTTGGAGTTTGTATTTGAGTAGGGTGAATGAATGTATGATTTTTAGAAGTGTGAAGAACTTTTGTTTACAAGGGGATAGGCAATATTATAGAAGAAATTCTACCAAAATTTGGGTAGAATTAAATAGCACATTTGGAGTAATTTATGATTCTAAGAATAGGTAAGATTACGGTGATACTGATTATATATATATATATATATATATATATATATATATATATATATATATATATATATTAAATCGACTGTTGTGCCCATGATGGGTTGTGGTTTGTTTGTTTTGCAGGACCAAATGAATAGTAAATTAAAACAATTATAAGTTAATTGGCAAATGAAATGCAAATGATTATTAGGTAAATGAGGTTTACAACTGGTAAGCAATATAGGTTAGAATTAAGAAAACATGTTAAGAAGCAAGTAAGCAAAAATTTTTAAAATTTCCCCATTTTGGCAATGAGCTAATTGTGACAAACCCCAGGTTGCCCCGAATGCCCGCTTTTAGGGCGATCGAGAGGAGGTTCATAAAAACTTGCAAGTGAAATTGCAAGGGCGTCTATTTCGGGCAACAAGGAGGTTCCATGGAGTTGCCACCCAATAGAACATTGGAAAATTTGTCTAGCCTCAGTGAGCCTAAGACAGTGCAGCTATGTCCATCATAGGCAAGCCAGAGGTGTCTTGGAGGTCCCACCCTAACATTAGGATGGCTCTTTCGGCCTCACGCTTGGGCAAACCAAAGGTGTCTTGGAGGCCCCACACTAATAGAACATTAGGATGGCCCTCTTGCCTCGTGGTGCCTAGGACTGTGCAAATTGAGCCTTTTTATGGGACACAAGAGATGTTTTGGAGGCCCCATCCCAATAGAACATTGAGATGGCCCTCTCGCCTCGTTGAGCCCAAAGACCAGAGAAAGTTCGAGACTTCCCATTTATTCATACCTTGGTTAAGTTTATAATTGAGTTTTGAATTTGGTGTTTCAACCCATTTCTCATTCCATTCAGTGTAATTTAATTAAAGCGCAAGGTTGGTCATTTAAGGAAAGCAACAAATAAAAGAATAATTAAAATGAAGCGTATGAAAATAAATGACAACAAAACTAGGGGCGGAATACAACCCCCATTGTAGATAAAATACAAATCATACATAAAACGGGGTATTTATTATTGGTGAGGATATTGGTCCTCGCATGCATAGTTAAAGAAAATGATTTTAAAGTAACAATTTATTTGGATGAAAAAACTAGGACATTGGTCCCATTTTGTTAGAAAAAATCCCAATTTATTAATATAAAACTTTATGCGACTTTTTAATTAATGTGCATGAAAATAAACAAACTTATTACAAATTACATATTAAATAATAAAAGCAAATAAAAGCAAAATAATACTAAAAATGCTAAAAAAATACATTCCACGAAAATGGTGTCTTCAAACTTCCATGTGCTCCCACTCGCCATTGAAAAGGGTCACACATAAAAATAATTATTGAAATAAAAAAAATACAAATGAAAGTGATATTAGTAATGAGAATGAGTTAAACATGTAACATGTAAAAAAATGAATTAAAACAAATAAAGTACATCATGCATGACAAATTAATTAGATGGCATAATAAAAAATATAACTTAACACATGAACAATTCAACATGCATAAATAATAAAAATAACAACAATAATAAAATTCAACATGCATGAAAACATGAAAATAATAATGATGATGACAACAATAATAAATTATAATAATAAACAAAGCTAATAAAAATAATAATGATAGTAGAAATGATAAATAATAACTAATAATAACACTAATCACAATAATAATAACAATACTAATGATAGTAATAATAATAATAATAATAATAATAATAATAATAATAATAATAATAATAATGATGATGATGATGATGATGATGATGATGATGACACAATAACATCAAAGAAGATAAAAAAATCCAATTAAACATGCAAGAATAAAATGAAGAAATAAAATAAGCTAATCATGCTAACACATGTTAAATGATAATACTAACAATAACAATAATATATGAACAAAAGTAATGATAATAATAATAACATGAAAAATTAAATAAAAAAAGAATAAGAAATAATAATATGAACAATTAAATAAAAAAATAAGAATAAGAAATAATAATACGAACAATTAAATAAACATGCAAGAAATAAGAAGTAAAATAAATAATAGGTCTAAAAGAATTTACATGATAGCTAACTAATTGTAAATAAAAATTAAATTAAAAATTAAATTAAAAGTTGAGCTAAGAATATTTACCCTCAAAATTTGATGTGATGAATGAAATTGGATGATAAGTGTCCTTACTTTGATTCGGAGAAATAAAATATATAATGAAATTTTATCCCAAGAACAAATAATTAATTTATTTGTGTTAAGGAAAAAATTATAGCAAACAAATAAGAAAATTCATAAGAACAAATAATTAATTTATTTGTCTCAAGAATTAACTTAAAAAATCAAATTAGAACACTTGGAGAATTTTTCCTGAAGAAGAAAAAAAAAAAGAAAAAAGAAGAAGAAGAAGAGAGAAAGTAATATTTTTCTTAAGAAAAATCCCCCCTCAAAATTCTCTCTAAACAATAATTTATACCCCCAAAAAAATCAGATTTTTAATGAAAATATTAAAATGATTTAATTCCCATTAACATAAAAAAAACTGAAGAATTTGAAGAGTATAGAAGATAAAAGGTTTAAAAAATTAAAATCTACAAAAAAATGAGTTAAAACCCCTAAAAAATGAGCAAAAACGGCCAAAAACGGATTGAGGACTGACCGGGCGTCAGAGGCGCGCGCAGGGGCAAGCGACGCCCGTCGGCGTGTCGCTGTGCTCAGCGCGTGTGATGCGCAGGACGTTGCTCTCGCACACGCACCGCCCAGCTCGCGGGCGAGTGAGCGAGCCTTGCACGCTGGGGCGCTGTCGCGCGTGCCCAACGCGCTGCCGCACCCCCGACACTCCCGGAATTTTTTTTTAAATTTTTTCTAAAACACAATAATTTCAAAATATATCCTTTTTGTCTCAAAATAATTTTTAAAAATATTTTTAAAATATAATAAATAAATACATTTTTATTTATTCCTAATAAATCAAACTGACAAGGAAATTGTCACTCCAACCTTCATTTTTACCTATAAACAGGCACACTTAATTTAATCGTGTTATCCATTGTTAAAACGGTAGTGCCATGGGGTGGTTGTTGGGGTGGTTGTCACCATGTTGTCGGCGTGTTATCCATTGTTGAAATGGTAGTGCCGTGATCGTGCAAACCCTACGTAGAGTGGTAGTGCCGTCATCGTGCTAACCCTTCTGAAGTGGTAGTGCCGTGGTCATGCTAACCCTCCATGGAGTGGTAGTGCCGCCATCATGCTAACCCTTCTTAGATTTGAAGCGGTGGTCGTGCTAACCCTTCGTGGAGTGCTAGTGCCGCCATTGTGCTAACCTTTCGTGGAGTGGTAGTGCCGCCATCGTGCTAACCCTTCTGAGATGTGAAGCGGTAGTGCCGTAGTCGTGCTAACCCTCTGTGGAGTGGTAGAGCCGCCATCGTGCTAACCCTTTTGAGATGTAAAGCGGTAGTGCCGTGGTCGTGCTAACCATACGTGGAGTGGTAGTGCTGTCATCATGCTAACCCTTCTAAGTTGGTGAAGTGTTAGTGCCGTGATCGTGCTAACCCTCCAGGGAGTGGTAGTGCTGCTATCATGCTAACTCTTCTGAGATGTGAAGCGATAGTGCCGTAGTCACGCTAACCTTCCATAGAATGGTAGTGCCGCCATCATGCTAACCCTTATGAGTTGGTGAAGTGGTAGTGCCGTGATCGTGCTAACCCTCCGGGGAGTGGTAGTGCCGTCATCGTACTAACCCTTCTAAAGTGGTGCTGTCTATGAGCGCTTTGGTTGATTACCCCCTGAGAGGTCTTTGGTTGATTATTGGATTGGTGTTTTGAATGATGTCGTCACTTGCCTTTTGTCGGTGTTCGCATCGATTCTCTCTTTCTGCAAAATTAGAAAACCAAATATGCAGGAAAAATAGTGAGCATGCACGTGAAATGCATGAGTAATGCAGGATAAGAATTTAACTTAGGGGACTTGGAGATGACAGCCGGGCTAGCTGCAATAGGATCGATGCCTTTTAAAGCTGCTTTTGAATTTCATACCTTTGGGATTGTAAGGTTCTCATCTGATACCTGTAGTCATTTTTTAAAGGTAGTGCGTCCCTTGTGGATTTTAACACTGCTTTTCTTAGCGGGAAATGCGTCCTTTGCGGATTTTCACATAACCCTGTGCCTTATCTTTGCCTGGAATGGACCCAATCCAATCCAGCAGCTTTTTTTTTTTTAGGACAGATTGCTTGTTTCTAGGTTTTCACCTTATCCTTTTGCCTTACTTTTGCTTAGAGTGCCAATTACGGTTTTCATCTCTAATGGTTTTATTTTATTTTATTTTATTTTTTGCAAATTGTTGAAGCTATTGCCAAAAATCTTTTAGGCGTGATCGGCATGTGCTTACACCCATGTCAAAGCTGTATGAGCTTGATTCTTATCATGAAGGTGCTGTAGGATTAGCTTCACAGTTGATAGCAGGATAAGTAGTTGATTGAAGCACCCGAGTGGTGAAAGGAGTGGAGGGTAGACAGTAGATGACTTTGATCATGCAAAGTGAACTGCTCTGATCACACCAATATGTCATTGCATAAATGCATGTGTTTCAATTCGATTTCATTAAACATCATTATTGTTTGACATTAATCTCAAATAATATAAGACGTCATCTAATCTTGGGATAAATCTTGAAAGCGTCAAACTCCTATTATCAACTCTCCCTCTCGATTTTTTATGATTGAAAATTTTCTCTCTGCCCTTAATTTTTGAAGGATACTTTTTTCTGAAGCAAATTCTAGATGCAACATTGGGGACAAGATTCAACTCAAATGCATAAATGCACTTGTGGTTTCCCGCTTGAAGCTCAAAAAATACTATATGCCTCTTCCTACGTACCGAATCTTATTAGAAGGTCATCTCCGCTAATTGAATAAGACTGAACCAAGAATCAAAAGGTCTTACTTTGGATGTAGCGTTAGGCTTAGGTAGATGGCTATCAAAGGAGGATCATGTTGCTAGAGAAAATATGGCCACTTAAATTAATGGCATACTATAAAGGTATTCTTGAATTTGGGTTTGATGATACTTTTAGCTCATCAAGCTCAGTTAAGTTATAATGATCGCCACTGAAACTCATCAAGAGGTTACTATCTTGAGCTCTATTTTTTCTTTCTTTTCGTTTTTTTTTCTTTTCTATCGTTTTCCTTTTTTCAATTTTCTCCTATCTTTTCTTTATTTTTTCTTTTTCATCTTTCTTTTTTCCTATCTTTTTCTTTCTTTTTTCTCTTTTTTCGCGAGCTCATGTCTTTCGTGTATGACTAAACCCTCTTCCCAAAGTGTAAACTCATCCTTACCAGGGCAATTTTTGATAACCCAAAGAATTGTCAATGATGTACATCCGTTCTTATAAGAGCGGCCATTCTTCTAAGGGGAGACAAAAATCATTTTAGGCGAGGGGATAGTTTTAACATGTGTAACAACAAAATTGGCATGCATTTAGCATACCTCAATAAAGGCTCAATGGGCTAGCAAGCGATTGCAAAATAAAGGTAGAAAACAGTCATTTAGAGAGATATACAAAGAAGGGCTGCCTAAATCATTTTCTAGGTTCCGTCTTATCTAGGGATCGCTTTGATGGGTAATCAGAAAGGTTCTAGTGCTCTTAGTGAGTTTTCATCCAATCCCCTAATTGCAACTAGTTTTTTTTTTCAACTCTCAGAATTTTTCCTCTCTTCAGGAGTTATATCAGATGCTATCAAAATTTTCTTTGGATTTTCCAAAGTTTTGAGATTAAATGTAATCGTATTAATTGAATTAATATCAAAATATGAATGCATAGTGATCATGAGAAATGAAATCATAGAGATACTATACAAATACACAAAATTGTTCATTTTATTAAAATAACCAACATTGCAAATATTGTCACGAAAAGTGTTCTTGGAATAAAAAGCATCATCTTCTCCTCCGATCACATTCATGGTGGGGGGACTGCATTATAGCCTGCCCTCTTCTTCTTATCTCTCTTCTCAGGGTCAGTGATCTCCTTGGAATCAATAAGATCTTGAATTTTGTTCCTCAAGGTTTGGCAGTAATCTATTAGATGCCCGTTGTGCTGATGGTAAGCGCAGTATTGATCCTCTCTATGCCTCGGCTTTCCTTGATTCATGGCTGGCCTGGGTGGCAATGGTCTCAACTTTCCTTCCATTGTCAATTTCTCCAATACCCAAGACAGAGAGCGACCCAAATTGGAGTAGTACCTCTGAACCTGTCCAACCTCAGTGGCTGAAACCTCGGCCGTCTTAACACTTCTATTATTGTTGCTTCCTACACTGCCCAACTTGTACCCTGATTGGTTGCCATAGCCTTTCCCAGCAAAGTTATTTTGGCTTGCTTTCTTTACTAGGTAAGCCCCCTCAGCTTCTACAGCGATGTCCTTAAGGGACTCCCAGTCTCTGAGCCCTTTAAAGCTGAGCAAGTCCCTCATGTAAGGGCAAGAGTTCCAGATAAATAGCCTAATTTGGTCAGCAGTGTCAGGCTTTCTCTTCATCTCCATGACCCTATTTCTCCATCTTGTAAAGTATTCATAGAATGACTCATCATTCTTCTGCTGTAAAAGCTCGAGGTCCTTTAAGGTGACCTCTATTCTGGTGCTGCAGTCATACTGCTTTATGAACTCTTCAGTCAAAAGATCCCAATCTTCCTTAGACCTCCTATCTAACCCATGATACCAGTCCACAGCCGAACCCAATAGACTAAGGCAGAAATATTCCACCTTCTATTTCTTGGTCAACCCTGTGCCTTTCATCACTAGGGTATACAGCTTGATATGTGCGGAAGGATCCGAAGTACCATCAAACATCTTAAGCTCAGGCATTTTAAACCTTAGGGAAAATAGCTCTTTGTCCCTCAAATCTCTATCTTTAGGGTTGATCCCCTTTCCTACTGATAGCATGCGGGTGATTGCTTCAATCTGTTGCCTCATCCCTCTCATTGCCTTATCCTCTGCCCTGGGTGCTCTGGCCCCCACAAATTGAGGTGCTACTGCCTCTTCATTTCCCTCCTCCATTACAAAATAGGATTAGGGATTATTGCCCTTCTTGGCTCAGTGGGCACAGCAGCTATATGTTCATTAATAAGCTGGCGAGCAGCATTAACTACAATGGGGACTTCTCTGCCAGCAAGTGGTTCAACTTGGCCCCCAGCATGAACCATCGGGGGCTATGGAGTAACGGGTGGATGTGGAGCAGCTGGTGGTTTTGGAGCAGGAGGATGACCAATCCTATCAGCCATAGCTCCCATCATTTCCAACAGTCTTCGCTCAAAATCCTCTAGCCTCCTAGCAAGGTTTTGAGTGGTTAAGGCTCCAGTCTCTTCTGCCATTTGTGATTCTATAGATGACTCTCGGGTCGTTGAGGGTGGCTCAGAATTCCAATCAGACACTAATTCTGTCAATCTAAGAGGTAGATCTATCCTCACTAGCCGGCCGTCAGAACCTCTAGTCCACTTCGGTGAATCTATGATGGCTGAAAGATTGAACCGTTAGGATGATACATGAATGATGTATGCAATGCATGATTGTGTTTGATGCAGCATGGACAATCATATACAAGCAGATAGATCCTTCCAACCTTATTACTCCCACACAAGAGATAGTGTATTCTCTTTCCTAGGTGGGTTTGGTCCAAGGGTCAATAGGGAATCCAATGGACGCACATGGTGCATGGTGGAAAACCGACAGCGTAACACTTCTTATCTAATGGGTGTTTGGCCATTATGTATTCAAACATTTCAACCATATTAAGATGGGCTCACTGGGGCATGAAAGCCTTTGATAAAAGACCATTTAATTTGGTTGATTTTGTTCAATATATAACGGCCCACATTGCAAGCATTGTATTAAGGAGCATATCACCTAGAGGAAGCATCTATTACCATTACATGAGCTTTGGTCAAGGGTGATGATATTTTAGGGCTACCCAAGCATGGTCCCTGCCAATGGGTCTAGCTCATCACGAGCATAACGACTGATTGGGTCTCCATTTGATATACCACAAGGTACAAGGCTTGGGATGGTGATTATCCCTAACACTTCCCCACATTGAGTGAACGTAGGGTCATGCTTTGGTAATGCACCAGGGCTAGAAAAGGGACCAAACTAGCATAATCTAAGGCTCTAGCATGGATGCAATGCAGTTTCGAAAAAGGATGAAAATTTTTAAACTAAAACTTAATCGTAAATTTTAACCAAGGTACTTTCAAAGCGAAGTCTCAAGTATTGTCCCCAGTGGAGTCGCCACTGTGACGCGCGCTGAACCCAGGGTCGCCTCGAACACCCGCCTTTAGGGCTTTCGGGGCGAGGTTCATGGAAACTTGCAAGTGAAATTGCAAGGGCGTCTATTTCGGGCAACAAGGAGGTTTCATGGAGTCGCCACCCAATAGAACATTGGAAAAGTTTGTCTAGCCTCAGTGAGCCTAAGACAGCACAACTATGTCCATCATAGGCAAGCCGAAGGTGTCTTGGAGGCCCCACCCTAACATTAGGATGGCTCTTTCGGCCTCGCGCTTGGGCAAACCAGAGGCATCTTGGAGGCTCCACCCTAATAGAACATTAGGATGGTCCTCTCGCCTCATTGAGCCCAAAAACCAGAGATGGTTTGGGACTTCTCATTTATTCATACCTTGGTTAAATTACAATTGAGTTTTGAATTTAAAATTTAATCTCTTTTCTCATACGTTTTGATGCAATAATTAATCACATAATAAAATGGTAAATTAAAATAAGGGTAAATAAAATAGATTACAATAAAACTAGGGGCGGAATGTAACCCCCATTGTAAAATGAAATATAAATCATACATAAAATGGGGTATTATCATTGATGAGAACATTGGTCCTCGCATGCATAGTTAAAGAAAATAATTTTAAAGTGACAATTTATTTGGATGAATAACTAGGACATTGGTCACATTTTGTTAGAAAAAATCTCAATTTATTAATATAAAACTTTATGCGAATTTTTAATTGACGTGCATGAAAATAAACAAACTTATTATAAATTACATATTAAATAATAAAATCAAATAAAAGCAAAATAATACTAAACATGCTAAAAATGCTAAAAGTATAAACTCCACCAAAATGGTGTCTTTAAATCTCCATGGGCTCCCATTTGCTATTGAAAAACTCACACATGAAAAATAAGTATCGAAATAAAAAAAACAAAAGAAAGTGATGTTAGTAATAAAAAAATGAATTAAACATGTAACATGTGAAAATGAATTAAAATAAATAAAATACATCATGCATGACAAATCAACTAAATGACATAATAAAATAAACAACTTAACATATTTAACTTGCATAAAAAACATAAATAATAACAATAAAATTCAACATGCATGAAAACATGAAAATAATAATTATGATGACAACAATAATAAATTGTAATAATAAATAAAACTAATAATAATAATAATAATGATAGTAGTAGTAGTAGTAGTAGTAGTAGTAGTAGTAGTAGTAGTAATAGTAGTAGTAGTAGTAGTAGTAGTAGTAATAATAATAATAATAATAATAATAATAATAATAATAATAATAATAATAATAATAATAATGTCAAAGTAGATGAACAATCAAATTAAATATGCAAGAATAAAATGAAAATAAAATAAGCCAATCATGCTAAAACATGTCGAATGATAATGCTAATAATAATATATGAACAAAAATAATGACAATAATGTCAATATGAACAATTAAATAAAAATAAGAATATGAAATAATAATATAAATAATTAAATAAAAAATAAGAATGAGAAATAAAAAATAGATTTATGAGAATTTACATGATAGCTAATCAATTGTAAACAAAAATTATATTAAAAATAAATTAAAAATTGAGCCAAGAATGCTTACCCTCAAATTTGATGTGATGAATAAAGTTGGATGATAAATTCCTTGCTTTGATTTGGAAAAATATAATGGAATTTTATCCCAAGAACAAATAATTAATTTATTTGTCTTAAGGAAAAAATTGTAACAAAGAAGTAAAAAATTTACAAGAACAAATAATTAATTTATCTGTCTCAAGAATTAACTTAAAAAAATCAAATTAGAACACTTGGAGAATTTTTCTTAAAAAAGAAGAAAAAAAATAAGAAGAAGAGAGAAAGTAATATTTTTTCTTAAGAAAAATCCCCCCTCAAAATTCTCTCTAAAAAATAATTTATACCCCAAAAAAAATCAAATTTTTAGTGAAAAAAATTAAAATGATTTAATTCCTATTAACATAAAAAACTGAAGAATTTGAAGAGTATAGAAGATAAAAGGTTTAAAAAATTAAAATCTAAAAAAAAAAAAGAGTTAAAACCCCTAACAAATGAGCAAAAATGGATTGAGGGTTGATCGGGCGTCGAAGGCTCGCACGCAGGGGCGAGCGACACCCGTTGGCGCGCCCGACGGGCGTCGTTGTGCGCAGCGCTTGTGACGCGCAGGACGTCGCTCGCGCACAGCGCGGGGGCGAGCGCGCCTTGCACGCTGGGGCGCTGCCGCGCACGCCCAACGCGTTGCCGCACCCCCAACACTCGCGAATTTTTTTTTAAAAATTTTTCCTAAAACATAATAATTTAAAAACATACCCTTTTTCTCTCAAAATAATTTTTAAAACATTTTTAAAATATAATAAATAAATACATTTTTATTTATTCCTAATAAATCAAACTGACAAGGAAATCGTCACTTCCAACCTTCATTTTTACCTATAAATAAGCACACTTAATTTCATCATTGGGTAATTCTGATCTAGGTTGATTCAGGATCCGGTGTCTACAATTTCAATGAGCCTAGGACTGTGCAAATTGAGCTTTTTTACGGGACACAAGAGGTGTCTTGGAGGCCCCATCCCAGTAGAACATTGAGATGGCCCTCTCGCCTCGTTGAGCTCAAAGACCAGAGAAGGTTCGGGACTTTCCATTTATTTATACCTTGATTAAGTTTATAATTGAGTTTTGAATTTGGCGTTTCATCCCATTTCTCATTCAATTCAGTGCAAGGTTGGTCATTCAAGGAAAGCGATAAATAAAAGAATAATTAAAATGAACCGTATGAAAATAAATGACAACAAAACTAGGGGCATAATACAACCCCCATTGTAGAACAAATACAAATCATACATAAAACGGTGTACTTATTATTGATGAGGATATTGGTCTTCACATGCATAGTCAAAGAAAATGATTTTAAAGTGACAATTTATTTGGATGAAAAAACTAGGACATTGGTCCCATTTTGTTAGAAAAAATTCCAATTTATTAATATAAAACTTTATGCGACTTTTTAATTAACGTGCATGAAAATAAACAAACTTATTACAAATTACATATTAAATAATAAAATCAAATAAAAGCAAAATAATACTAAAAATGCTAAAAAAATACATTCCACGAAAATGGTGTCTTTAAACTTCCATGGGCTCCCACTCGCCATTGAAAAGGGTCACACATAAAAATAATTATTGAAATAAAAAAAAACACAAATGAAAGTGATGTTAGTAATGAAAATGAGTTAAACATGTAACATGTAAAAAAATGAATTAAAACAAATAAAGTACATCATGCATGACAAATTAATTAGATGGCACAATAAAAAAATATAACTTAACACATGAACAATTCAACATGCATAAATAATAGAAATAACAACAATAATAAAATTCAACATGCATGAAAACAGGAAAATAATAATGATGATGACAACAATAATAAATTATAATAATAAACAAAACTAATAAAAATAATACTGATAGTAGCAATGATAAATAATAATAATAATAATTGATAACTTCAATTTAGTATTTAGATTTGGTAGTGTTTTCGTATGATTTATGGTGTTTAGTAGTGTTTATTGTCGTGATATGCCTACTTTAGATTAATTATGTCAATGTTAATGAAATTAGAGTTTTTATGTAATTTTTGTTAGTTTTTGATTAAGTTTGAATTTGTGTGCAACATTTTTTAGGTACCTCACGGTGGTGATGACTTTGGTCACCACCGTGACATACAAAGGAGTTAAAGCAGAATGCAGGAATACCCTAGGTCACGGTGGTAACCAAAGACATCACCACCGTGACATGTGTATACATTGGGCAGAATGCAGACCTGTTATGGGTCACGGTGGTAACCAATGTTATCACCACCGTGACCTAGTTCGCACCAAGACAGAACCAAGTGAGAAGTTACCTCACGGTGGTAACCAAGATAGGTTGCCACCGTGACATAGGAAATTCCTGGACAGAAGCAAAATTTGAGCATGTCACAGTGGCAACCTATCTTGGTTAACACCGTGACCCCTCTCCCACACGCAATCCAGATTTATCTCCTCAACACCTCACGGTGGCAACCAATCTGATTACTACCGTGACCCCTCGAGATTTAAAAAGAGAAGTTTCTGATTTTGAGTGGCGGCTGCAAGTTTTTGAATCTATTTTCAGATTAGGGTTTTAGATAGAACTTTTGGGGTAATTTTTCGAGTGTTCTTAATTAAGATTTCTGATTTTATCTTGAGATTGAATTTTTCAATTCAAGAGTTTTACATTAAAAATACCTAGTTTAGTTTCAAGAATAGTTTTTACATTCAGAGAATTTCCAGATTTTCTCCATTGAAGATTTGAAGAAGGAGATTGAAAAACTAAGGGTTCAAACGGGATCTACACCTCAATGAATTTCTGGGTTTATTCTTTCCTCTTTCCTTTTGATTTTGTAATGGATTGTGAGTAGTCTTTTAGTTGTTTGGGGGATCTCTAAATCCCCTACCCATGATGTGAATTCTGAACATCTTTTGAATTTAAATATATGATTGAATGGTTTATTTCACTGGTATTTATTATTGATTCATGGAATTTATTTTCTCAAGTTAATTTCCAGTTTTGATGAATGATTTATTTCATTATCTTTGTTGGTTATTGGGTTGTATGGATTGAATACCATGGTTATCTATATTCAGTTTTTATCATTCTTGCTATGCCTTTTGGACGACTCCGATTGGGAATCTAGAAGTGCAGAATTTTATGATTTAAGACTAGAATGGTGAGTGAGATAATTAAGTTATGGGTTATTTGACTCCTTATTGGGAAAATAAACCAAACTTAGGATTTTAGACCCGTGCATAGGCTGATTATGTGGCTGACTCCGGTTTGGGATGTCATATAATTTGAGTGGTTGACTCCGTTTGGGAAGCCTGGGTTAAGAGGGTTATCCCGATTTCTTTCATAAATAATTCTTGGATTAATTTTATTCATATCTGGGTATGGGGTGGACGAGTGAACCTGAGCAATGTTTGTCTATTTTTGAATTCTTATCTTGTTAATTTTTTCGTCATTTTGCTTATTGCGATTATTGCCGTCAATTTAATTTGATTATTTCTGTTTGTTTATTTTGGTTATTTAAATTCTTTGTTTTTTTTTTATCAGTAGTTAACTCAATCAATTCAAACAATTGGGAATTCTTTAGCATACATTTAAGTGTCATAACTTGCATACACAGTCTCTTGGGTATGATAACTCGGAGTCTTAAAAATACTCCACTATATTACTTGCCGATTCAGTACACTTGCTGAGGTCGCGTCAATAATAATAATAATAATAATAATAATAATAATAATAATAATAATAATAATAATAATAATAATAATAATAATAATATAATAATGACACAATAACATCAAAGAAGATAATCAATCTAATTAAACATGCAAGAATAAAATGAAGAAATAAAATAAGCCAATCATGCTAACACATGTTAAATGATAATACTAACAATAACAATAATATATGAATAAAAGTAATGATAATAATAACAACATGAACAATTAAATAAAAAAAGAATCAGAAATAATAATATGAACAATTAAACAAAAAAAAATAAGAATAAGCAATAGTAATATTAACAATTAAATAAACATGCAAGAAAAAGAAGTACAATAAATAATAGATCTAAGAGAATTTACATGATAGCTAACTAATTGTAAATAAAAATTAAATTAAAAGTTGAACCTAAAATACTTACCCTCAAAATTTGATGTGATGAATGAAATTGGATGATAAGTTTCCATGCTTTTATTTGGAAAAATAAAATATATAATGAAATTTTATCACAAGAACAAATAATTAATTTATTTGTGTTAAGAAAAAAATTATAACAAAGAAGTAAAAAAATTCATAAGAACAAATAATTAATTTATTTGTCTCAAGAATTAACTTAAAAAATCAAATTAGAACACTTGGAGAATTTTTCTTGAAGAAGAAAAAAAAAAGAAAAAAGAAGAAAAAGAAGAGAGAAAGTAATATTTTTCTTAAGAAAAATCCCCCCTCAAAATTCTCTCTAAAAAATAATTTATACCCCCAAAAAATTCAGATTTTTAATGAAAAAATTAAAATGATTTAATTCCCATTAACATAAAAAAGTGAAGAATTTTAAGAGTATAGAAAATAAAAGGTTTAAAAAATTAAAATCTACAAAAAAAATGAGTTAAAACCCCTAAAAAATGAGCAAAAATGGCAAAAAACGGATTGGGGGCTGATCGGGCATCGGAGGCGCACGCAGGGCCGAGCGACGCCTGTCGGCGTGCCTGACGGGAGTCGCTGCGCACAGCGCGCGCCCTCAGCTGCGTTCGTGATGCGCAGGACGTCGCTCGCACACAGCGCGCACGCGTTGGGCGCTGCCGCATGCGCCTAACACGCTGCCGCACCCCCGACACTCGCGAATTTTTTTTTTTAAAAAAAATTTTCCTAAAACACAATAATTTCAAAACATACCCTTTTCTTCTCAAAATAATTTTTTAAAACATTTTTAAAATATAATAAATAAATACATTTTTATTTATTTCTAATAAATTAAACCGACAAGGAAATCGTCACTTCCAACCTTCATTTTTACCTATAAGCAGGCACACCTAATTTTATCATTGGGTAATCCTGATATAGGCTGACTCGGGATCCGATGTCTACACTAATATTAGATATACTTCAGTTAATTATCGTAATTACTTAACCAAGATAGACCAATAGTCTTACATATAATATGGTGATACAAGGGTGTCTGATAGTCTTTCAATGTTAACTTAGTCCAATGCCAAATCATATAACCTCATAAATCATGCATAAACCATTCACTTAATAATCATATTTATATCTTGCCAATAAACCTATAACTGTCTTATCTTACTATACATCTAATCAAAAATTCGACAGCATAATAGTTATAATCTTGGCCTATCCATCCTGCAATTCAAACAATCAACAGCCCACTCAGTGGCACAATATTAATATATCATTAGGCATTCACCATTCAGTCCAATAATTAACATTCACTACACTAAATGTCATAAAATAATAATATATTCTAATGTCCATAAATGTAACATCCCAAAAGGGCCCTAGTAGAATTTATGGAATTAATTGGATAATTAAGGGCATTATTGTAATTGGTCAAGAATGTAACTGGATTATTTAAGGATTTAATTGAAAGAGGAATTAAAGTTGTTAAGAAAAAGAATTGTTGTAGTGAGTTAAGAGACATTAGCTAAGGACTTAAGTGAAAATAAGGAAATATTTGACTTTTTGGACCTTTGGGAAGTGGACACTTGGCTAGAGTTGGTGTGGGCATTTAATGAAAAGAGAGAAGAGGAGCAGAGATTGGATTGCTTCCCGTGGAAGCTAAGGTTTTGCTTCCCTCCTTGCTCTTTCCATCTCCTTCCTCTCTCCTTCTTTATTTTCTGCCCTCCATCTCTTTTCTTGTGTTGATCTTCAAGTTTGGAGCTAGGGTTTCTTGAGTTTTAAAGCTGAGTTTAAAGAGGTAAGTCCAGTGGTTTAGTTTATTCCCGTTTGCTTTGATTTCCAGTTTTGGGTTATGGGTTGATGAGGTTATTTTGGGTTGATTTGTGCAAGAATCTGAAGTTAGAAGGAAGAGCAAGGGCAAAGAGAAAGTGTGTTCTTGAAGGAGTGGTTTGAAGCTTCATTTTGAGGTTTGGAAGTTTTGCTTTTGGTTGTGTTTTGATTTTGAGTGCTAATTTCTAGAAATTTGAATTGGTAGTATGTTGTTATGCATGGTTTGAGTTGAGTTATGATATATGAGGGATATTGTGACGCGCGCCGGATCCCCGCGGCCGCCCGTTCTGACCGCCCGCACGTGGGCGATCGGGGCAATTGTGGGTCCGTCAACAGCTTGCGATAAATCGCAAGTGCGTCTATGTTGGGCAACAAGGAGGTTTCATGGAGTCGCCACCCAATAGAACATTGGGAAAGTTTCTCTCGCCTCGGAGAGCCTAAGACTTGCGCATTTTATCCATATTGGGCCATGAGGCCTAGGATTAACGTCTAAGTCTCGTGACACAAGAAGGTGTCTTGGAGGATAACCTCTAGCCTCTTGAGCCCAAAGACCAGAGCAGGATTCGGGACTTCTCATTTATTCGTACCTTGATTAATATCATAATTAAGTTTTGAATTCATTATTTCATCAACTTTCCACACAATGCAATTTTAATTTAAAGGCGCAATAATTCATATCAAAAGCGGTAAATGTAAGCAAAATCCAAAATAAAGCATTCAAAATAAATTACAATAACACTAGGAGCGGAATACAACTCCCATTTATAAAAATGAAATACATGCATAAAACGGGTCATTCATTGATAGTGAGAACATTGGTCCTCGCATGCATATTTATTATGAAACAATTTTTATGTGATGATTTATTTGGGTATGAAAAACTAGGACATTGGTCCCCTTTTATTTAGAAAAAAAACCAAGTTAATTAATAGAAACGTTTTTTGTGATTTTCTTTCTAGCGAGCCTAAATGAAGAATTTTACAAGAAAATTAAATGGCAAAATTAAATAAAATATTACAAATAAAGCAAATAAATAAACCAAACGAGCCTTTTTTGGACCTCCCCGATGTGCTCGCAAAAACGCCCAAGCGAAAAATGAGTTTAGACATAAAAACAAAGTACAAATAAAATAATGTTAGTGATTAAATCAATTAAACATACAAAATAATGAATAACAAATTAAAATAAAATAAGATGATACAAAAAGAATGATAATGGAATCAAAATGTTAACAAACTAAAATAAAATGAGAAACATGGATTATATGTGATAAATGATTAAATGATGTGATGAAAATAAAATAAAACATGTTACTTAATTAATATATGTAAAAATATGAACATGATGAAAAATGATGAAAATAAACGAATCAAAGAATATATAAAATGATAAAGAAAAGAATGATGGATTAAAACAATTAAAGAATGATGAAAACAATTAACTAAACAATATGATTAATTAAATATGTTCACAAATGATATAAACCATTTACATGGCAAAAAGATCAATTAAAATGAATTTATTAATTACATGTTAAAAATAATGATGAATTAAAGTGAAATAAATTAATTACATGTTAAAATTAATAAACAATCAATATTTATATGAATAAAAATCATATCATGTATAAACAATTAAATGGAACAAATATAAAATCAATACAACAAATTGAATAAATTAAAACAATAAATAGATCAATAAAAAACAATAAAATATACATGAATAAATAAAATGAAATAGAAATTGAAATGGAGCCAAGAATATTTACCCTCAGAATATTGGATTTGATGAAGGAAAAGTGATGATTGATTTCTTTGTTTGATGATTCACAATATTAGAGTGAAATATTATGAAAATGTTGGAATTTTATTCCAAGAAACATGAAATAAAAATGATAAAAAATTCTTTAAGAACAAAGAATTGATACCTTTGCCTAAAGAAATGATTTTGATCAAAAAAAAAAAAAGTTTTATTGATTAAAATAAAGAAAAATTGATTGAAGTTTTATCAAATAAAAATTAGATTTTGATGGCAAACAATTATTTTATTTGTCTCAAAATCAATTTTTTATCAAAAAGAGATTCAAAACAAAATCAATGAAAAAGTTTTATTGAACACAAAATAAAAGATTAAAAACAATTTTGAGAACAAATAATTATTATATTTGTCTCAAAAATTGAATCCAACAACAAAACTTCCTCTAAAAATATGTTTAGAAGAAATTATGTTGGAAAAAGAATGAAACACTTGATTTTTCTTTTTGATTTTTGGTTGGGAAATAAATCTGGAATTTTTGGTGGAAGAAGAAGAAGAAATCTGGAATTTTTAGGTCTAAAAAATGTGGGGAGGAGAGGAGAAGAGAGACTATTTTGATTTCATCATAAACTATTTATAGGATAAAATAGGTTGCCCTAATTTAATTAAGGAAAAAACCTATTTTAACCCAAAATTATTTTATTTTTAATGATAAAATCAAGTTTTATTATTTAATTACCTAAAAAAATATTTTAGAATTTAATTTGAAGTCAAAAACCCCAAAAAAATGGGATAAAAAACGGATTTTTGGGTGAAAAAATCGGAAAAAATGCTGAAAAAGAGGAAAAGGGTATCAGACCCTGTACCGACGGCCAGGAGGCCGTCGCCACAGAGGACACCGCCCGTCGCTATAGAGCGACGGGCACTCACGCGGCGAGGCGCGCGATTCCCGCCCGAGCTTCGCGCGGGAATCGCGCGAAGAGGCGAGCGGTGCGGCGCGCAGCGCGCAACGCTGCGCGTCGCTTTTTAGCGACGCGCAGCATTGGCGACGCCGCGCGTCGCTAAATCGCGCCCAGCGCGCTGGGCGCCTGGGCGTCGGCGTGCTGGGCGCCTGGCGCCTGCGAGCTGGGCGCCCGCGCGCCTGCGCGCTGCCGCGCCCGACACTCGCGGTCCGAAAAATTTTTTTATTTTTTTATTTTTTTTTTATTTTTTTCTATTTTATTTTTTTTTAAATTTTAAATTGACTAAAAACACCATAATTTTAAGTCCCCATTTTTCAAAATTTATTTTTTAAATCTTTTTTTTTTTTATTATTTTCTAATTTTCACTCTAAAATGCAAATTTGACGAGAAAATCATCACTTTTAACCTTTTAAGCCTGTGAAGGCAATTATCATCATTGGGTAACTTCGATCTAGGCTGACTCAGGACCCGGTGTCTACAGTTGCCCCCAGTGTAGGGGAATCTAGTACACTAGTGTCTAGGTGAGCCTAAACTCAAAGAAGAAAAGGAAAGAGACGCGTACCTGAGTCGGCCGTCTTTCCGCTTGATGGAGTTATGATGATAGCTGTTGCTGTCTTTTGGTTGTAACAGGTAATGCCGTGGTCGTGCTAACCTCTTGTGGGTAGTGCCGCCATCGTGCTAACCTATGTGAATTGGTAGTGTCGTGGTCGTGCTAACCTCTTGTGGGTTGTGCCGCCATCGTGCTAACCGCTGTGAATTTTGGAACTGTGCTCCCCCTGAGAGGTCTTCAGTTCTTTGCCATTTGCCCCCTGAGAGGTATTCAGTTCATTGATTGTTTGCCCCCTGAGAGGTCTTCGGTTCATTGATTGTTTGCCCCCTGAGAGGTCTTCGATATGCTGCTCCCTGAGAAGTCTTCGATTTTCTGCTCGTTTGCCCCCTGAGAGGTCTTCAGTTTGCTGCTCCCTGAGAAGTCTTCGGTTTGCTGCTCCCTGAGAAGTCTTCGGTTTGCTGCTCCCTGAGAAGTCTTTGATTTTCTGCTCCCTGAGAAGTCTTCGATTTTCTGCTCCCTGAGAAGTCTTCGGTTTTCTGCTCCCTGAGAAGTCTTCGGTTTGCTGCTCCCTGAGAAGTCTTCGATTTTCTGCTCCCTGAGAAGTCTTTGATTTTCTGCTCCCTGAGAAGTCTTCGGTTTTCTGCTCCCTGAGAAGTCTTCGATTTTCTGCTCCCTGAGAAGTCTTCGGTTTTCTGCTCCCTGAGAAGTCTTTGGTTTTCTGCTCCCTGAGAAGTCTTTGATTTTCTGCTCCCTGAGAAGTCTTCGGTTTTCTGCTCCCTGAGAAGTCTTCGGTTTTCTGCAAAATAAGGAAACTAAACTATGCAAAAATGGTGAGCATGCAAGTGAAATGTATGAGTAATGCAGGAATGCAGGATAAAAATTCATCTGTGTGAACTTGAAGATGATAGCCGGGCTAGCTGCGATTTGCGATATAATTGATGCCTTTTGAGCTGCTTTTGAATTTCATGCCCTTTGGGATTGTGAGATTCTCACCTAGTACCTGTAGTCATTATTTGAAGGTAGTGTGTCCCTTGTGGATTTTCACACTAGCTTTTCTTAGTGGGAGATGCGTCCTTTGTGGATTTTCACATAACCCTGTGCCTTTTTTTTTTTTGCCTGGAATGGACCCAACCCAATCCAGCGGCTTTTCTCTTTCTTCTTTTTTTTTTGAAGGACAGACTGCCTGTTTTCAGGTTTTCACCCTATCCTTTTGCCTAGTTTTGCTTAGAGCGCCAGTTACGGTTTTCACTCTAACGGCTCTTTTTTTTTTTTTTTTTTTTTTTTGAGGTTGCTGAAGTTGTTGGCAAGAATCTTTAGGGAGTCTTAGGACATGGTTGCATGAGCTTGATTCTTCACATTTGACGGCAGGATGAATCGGTTGAAGCGCTTGCGTGCTGAGAGTAGCAGAGGGTAGGCATATACATGACTTTGATCACACAGGGTACAATACTCTGATCACATCATTGCATAAATGCATGTGTTTCAATTTGATTTCATTAAACATGATCATTATTGATTTTAAAAAATACAAGACTTTAGCTAATCTCGAGATAGATCTTGAAAGCATCAAACTCCTGTTATCAATCAGCCCTCTCAGGTTTAATGATTGAAGATTTCCTCTCAATTTTTTTCTTGAATGCGAATTCTAGAAGCAATGTTGGAGACGAGACTTAACTCGAATGCATGAACGCACTCGTGGCTTCTCACTTTAAGCTCAAGAAACACCATAAGCCTCTTCTTACGTACCAAACCTCTTTAGAAGGTCATCTCCGCTAATTGGATAAGACTGAACCAAGAATCAAAAGGTCTTACTTTGGTTGTAATGTCAGGCTTAGGTAGATGGCTGTCAAAGGAGGATCAGGTCGCTAGAGAAAAATGGCCGCAATATTTTCTCGACTGGTGGATGAACCATTCTCAGCTCAGTTGTATATACAAAGGTATTCTTGAATTTGGGTTTGATAACATTTCAGTTCCTTGAGATCAGAATAACAATAAAAGGGTAATTATTGAAACTAGTCAATTGGTTACTGTTTTGAGGTCTTTTGTTTTTTTTTCTTTTTTTCAAAGTGTAAACTCGTCCTTACCAAGGCAATTTTGATAACCCACAAAGAAATTGTTAATTGTTAAAACGTTCATCCATCCTTTTTAGAGCGGCCACTCTTCTAAGGGGAAGCCAAAATTATTTTAGGCGAGGGGATAGTTTTAATGTGTGTAACAACAAAATTGGTACGCATTCAGCATACCTTCATAAAGGCTCAATGGGCTAGCAAGCGATTGTGAAGTAAGGGTAGGAAATGGTCATTTAGAGAGCTATACAAAGAAAATGTTGCCTAAATCATTTTCTAGGTTCCGTCTTATCCAGGGATCGCTTTGACGGGTAATCAGAAAGGTTCTAGTGCTCTTAGTGAGTTTCCATCCAGTCCCCTAATTGCAACTAGTTTTTTTATTATTTTTAATTTCCCTCTCTACAGGAGCTATGTTAGATGCTATCAAAATTTTCTTTGGGTTCCCCAAAGTTTTCGAGATTAACTGCAGTCATATTATTTGAATTAATGCCAAAGTTAATTTGTTATGATCATGCAAAATGAAATCAATAGAAATGCCATACAAATAAGCAAAATTGTTCTCTTTATTACAAATAGAAAATTGTAATATAAAAAGTTCCAGAAATGAAAAGATTCCAGCATCTAAAAGCAATATCACTAGTGGACTGCAAGACACGATCATGTTTGCGGTGGAGGGACTGCGTTGTAGCCTGCCTTTTTCTTCTTTTCTCTCTTCTCAGGATCTGTGATCTGATTGGTGTCAATGAGATCCTGGATCTTGTTTCTCAGAATACGGCAATAGTCAGTCAAATGGCCGGTGTGCTGGTGGTAAGCGCAGTACTGATCACCTCTATGTCCTGGCTGTCCTTGACTCAAGGCTGGTCTTGGTGGCAAAGGTTGCAACTTGCCTTCTTTCATTAGTTTCTCCAGTACCCAGGATAGAGAGCGGCCTAAGTTGGAGTAGTATCTTTGACCCTGCCCAACTCCAGTAGCTGAGACCTCTGCCGTCCTACCGTTTCTGCTGTTGCTGCCCCCAGCACCTCCAGATTTGAATCCCGACTGGTTCCCATAGCCTTTCCCAGCAAAGTTATTTTGGCTTGCTTTCTTTGCCAGGTAAGCCGCCTCAGCTTCTATAGCGATATCTTTAAGCGACTCCCAGTCCTTGAGCCCCTTAAAACTGAGCAAGTCCCTTAAGTAAGGGCATGAGTTTCTGATAAACAACCTGATTTGGTCTGCAGTGTCAGGCTTCCTCTTCATCTCCATGACCCTGTTTCTCCATCTTGTAAGGTACTCATGGAATGACTCATCATTCTTCTGCTGTAGAAGCTCGAGGTCTTTTAGGGTGACCTCCATCCTAGTGCTGCAGTCGTACTGCTTCATGAATTCTTCGGTCAAAAGGTCCCAGTCCTCTTTGGACCTCCTATCCAACCCGTGGTACCAGTCAACTGCCGGGCCCACCAGACTAAGGCAGAAATATTCCACCTTCTGCTTCTTGCTCAGCCCTGTGCCTTTCATGACCAAGGTGTACTGCTTGATGTGGGCGGATGGGTCAGAGGTGCCATCAAACTTCGGAAGCTCGGGCATCTTGAATCTTTGGGGCAGCAGCTCTTCATCCCCTAGATCTCTGTCTTCTGGGTTGATCCCCTTGCCTACTGACAGCATGCGGGTGATAGCTTCGATCTGTTGTCTCATACCTCTTAGAGCTTCATCCTCTACTCTGGGTGCTCTGGGCCTTGCAGCTTGGTGGACTATCGGCACCACTTCTTCTTCTTCCTCCATCAGGAAATCATCATTGGGATTGTGAATCCTTTCCCCTCTTGGCTCGATGGGTGCGGCAGCTCTGTGCTCATTGTTGGGTTGGCGAGCAGCAGCTCCAACGAAGGGAGCCTCCCCACCAGCAGGTGGTTCGGCTTGCCCCCGAGGAGGGGCTGCTTGTGGTTGTAGAGCAGCAGGCGGCTGTGGGGCAGCAGGTGGATGGGCAATCCTTTCAGCCATGGCACCCATCATATCCATCATTCTTCGTTCAAAATCCTCTAGCCTCCTAGCTAGGTCCTGAGTGGTCAAAACTCTAGGTTCTTCTGCCATTGATGATTCAAGAGAGGATTCACTGATTGATGAGAATGACTCAGAATCCCAATCAGACACTTGTTCCGGTAACTCAAAGAGCAGATTTGTCCTTACTAGCCGACCGTCGGAACCTCTAGTCCACTTAGATGAATCTATGATGGCTGAAAAAATTAGATTGTTAGGATGATGCATGAATGACATATACAATGCATGATAGTGAGCTATGCAACATTTACAATCACATGCAAGCAAGTAGATCCTTCCAACCTTATTACTCCCACACACGAGGTAATGCGGTCTCTTTCCTAGGTGGGCTTGATCCATGGGTTAGCGGGGAACCCAATGGATGCGTATGGTGCTCGGTGAAGAACCGGCATCATAACATCTCTTATCTAATGTGCGAGCACATGGGTTATGATCGTTATGTATTTAGGCAGCCCGAACAAGTTGACATGGGCCTATCGGGGCATGAAAGCCTTTGATTAGGTGACCAATCAGATTATTTGGGTTTGTCCAATACATAATGATCCATATAGCAAGCAAGGTATTACGGTTCATACCACCTAAGGGAAGTATCTATTTCCATTACATGAGCTTTGGTCAAAGGGTGGTGTTACTTTAGGGCTACCCAAGCATGATCCCTGCCGACGGGTCTAGCTCATCACGAGCGTAACGACCGATCGGGTCACCATTTAATATACCATGATGGTACGAGGCTTGGGCTGGTGATTATCCTTAACACTTCCCTAAATTGAGTGAAAATAGGGTCGTGCTTCAGGAACGCACCGGGGCTAAAAGAGGGACCAAACTAGCATAGATCTAAGGCTCTAATGAGATGCAATGCAGTTTTGAAAGAAGATGAAAATTTTAAATTAAAACTCAATTATGATTTTTAATCAAGGTACTTTCGAATCGAAGTCTCGAGTACGTCCCCAGTGGAGTCGCCACTGTGACGCGCGCCGGATCCCTGCGGCCGCCCGTTCTGACCGCCCGCACGTGGGCGATCGGGGCAATTGTGGGTCCGTCAACAGCTTGCGATAAATCGCAAGTGCGTCTATGTTGGGCAACAAGGAGGTTTCATGGAGTCGCCACCCAATAGAACATTGGGAAAGTTTCTCTCGCCTCGGAGAGCCTAAGACTTGCGCATTTTATCCATATTGGGCCATGAGGCCTAGGATTAACGTCTAAGTCTCGTGACACAAGAAGGTGTCTTGGAGGATAACCTCTAGCCTCTTGAGCCCAAAGACCAGAGCAGGATTCGGGACTTCTCATTTATTCGTACCTTGATTAATATCATAATTAAGTTTTGAATTCATTATTTCATCAACTTTCCACACAATGCAATTTTAATTTAAAGGCGCAATAATTCATATCAAAAGCGGTAAATGTAAGCAAAATCCAAAATAAAGCATTCAAAATAAATTACAATAACACTAGGAGCGGAATACAACTCCCATTTATAAAAATGAAATACATGCATAAAACGGGTCATTCATTGATAGTGAGAACATTGGTCCTCGCATGCATATTTATTATGAAACAATTTTTATGTGATGATTTATTTGGGTATGAAAAACTAGGACATTGGTCCCCTTTTATTTAGAAAAAAAACCAAGTTAATTAATAGAAACGTTTTTTGTGATTTTCTTTCTAGCGAGCCTAAATGAAGAATTTTACAAGAAAATTAAATGGCAAAATTAAATAAAATATTACAAATAAAGCAAATAAATAAACCAAACGAGCCTTTTTTGGACCTCCCCGATGTGCTCGCAAAAACGCCCAAGCGAAAAATGAGTTTAGACATAAAAACAAAGTACAAATAAAATAATGTTAGTGATTAAATCAATTAAACATACAAAATAATGAATAACAAATTAAAATAAAATAAGATGATACAAAAAGAATGATAATGGAATCAAAATTTTAACAAACTAAAATAAAATGAGAAACATGGATTATATGTGATAAATGATTAAATGATGTGATGAAAATAAAATAAAACATGTTACTTAATTAATATATGTAAAAATATGAACATGATGAAAAATGATGAAAATAAACGAATCAAAGAATATATAAAATGATAAAGAAAAGAATAATGGATTAAAACAATTAAAGAATGATGAAAACAATTAACTAAACAATATGATTAATTAAATATGTTCACAAATGATATAAACCATTTACATGGCAAAAAGATCAATTAAAATGAATTTATTAATTACATGTTAAAAATAATGATGAATTAAAGTGAAATAAATTAATTACATGTTAAAATTAATAAACAATCAATATTTATATGAATAAAAATCATATCATGTATAAACAATTAAATGGAACAAATATAAAATCAATACAACAAATTGAATAAATTAAAACAATAAATAGATCAATAAAAAACAATAAAATATACATGAATAAATAAAATGAAATAGAAATTGAAATGGAGCCAAGAATATTTACCCTCAGAATATTGGATTTGATGAAGGAAAAGTGATGATTGATTTCTTTGTTTGATGATTCACAATATTAGAGTGAAATATTATGAAAATGTTGGAATTTTATTCCAAGAAACATGAAATAAAAATGATAAAAAATTCTTTAAGAACAAAGAATTGATACCTTTGCCTAAAGAAATGATTTTGATCAAAAAAAAAAAAGTTTTATTGATTAAAATAAAGAAAAATTGATTGAAGTTTTATCAAATAAAAATTAGATTTTGATGGCAAACAATTATTTTATTTGTCTCAAAATCAATTTTTTATCAAAAAGAGATTCAAAACAAAATCAATGAAAAAGTTTTATTGAACACAAAATAAAAGATTAAAAACAATTTTGAGAACAAATAATTATTATATTTGTCTCAAAAATTGAATCCAACAACAAAACTTCCTCTAAAAATATGTTTAGAAGAAATTATGTTGGAAAAAGAATGAAACACTTGATTTTTCTTTTTGATTTTTGGTTGGGAAATAAATCTGGAATTTTTGGTGGAAGAAGAAGAAGAAATCTGGAATTTTTAGGTCTAAAAAATGTGGGGAGGAGAGGAGAAGAGAGACTATTTTGATTTCATCATAAACTATTTATAGGATAAAATAGGTTGCCCTAATTTAATTAAGGAAAAAACCTATTTTAACCCAAAATTATTTTATTTTTAATGATAAAATCAAGTTTTATTATTTAATTACCTAAAAAAATATTTTAGAATTTAATTTGAAGTCAAAAACCCCAAAAAAATGGGATAAAAAACGGATTTTTGGGTGAAAAAATCGAAAAAAATGCTGAAAAAGAGGAAAAGGGTATCAGACCCTGTACCGACGGCCAGGAGGCCGTCGCCACAGAGGACACCGCCCGTCGCTATAGAGCGACGGGCACTCACGCGGCGAGGCGCGCGATTCCCGCCCGAGCTTCGCGCGGGAATCGCGCGAAGAGGCGAGCGGTGCGGCGCGCAGCGCGCAACGCTGCGCGTCGCTTTTTAGCGACGCGCAGCATTGGCGACGCCGCGCGTCGCTAAATCGCGCCCAGCGCGCTGGGCGCCTGGGCGTCGACGTGCTGGGCGCCTGGCGCTTGGCGCCTGCGAGCTGGGCGCCCGCGCGCCTGCGCGCTGCCGCGCCCGACACTCGCGGTCCGAAAAATTTTTTTATTTTTTTTTTATTTTTTATTTTTTTCTATTTTATTTTTTTTTAAATTTTAAATTGACTAAAAACACCATAATTTTAAGTCCCCATTTTTCAAAATTTATTTTTTAAATCTTTTTTTTTTATTATTTTCTAATTTTCACTCTAAAATGCAAATTTGACGAGAAAATCATCACCTTTAACCTTTTAAGCCTGTGAAGGCAATTATCATCATTGGGTAACTTCGATCTAGGCTGACTCAGGACCCGGTGTCTACAGATATGTTATGATCATTTTGGAGTATGAGAGTTTTATTATGGAATTGTGTGATGTTTAGAACAATTTCTAAGTTGGCATTCTAATTGTATCTCCCCAATTTAATTGTTGTTATCCAATGTTAATTTGTGGTTATTATGAGTATCAGCATGCCTGGAATGCATTTGTTGAATGAATTGAAGTTGCATGTTTATTGGATTGGTTTTGGGTTGCCTTGAACACCCAGAGCAAAGCAAAATTTCTGGGGTTTTGGGTTTCACACAGTGGTATAGCTTTCCTAACCACCGTGTGATTGTGCCAAAAAGCATTGAAATTTAGCTGCCTATGGCTTCACACGGCGGTAAGAGAAATCCTAACTGCCGTGTAAAGTGCTTATGGATTCTGAATTTGGGTTTTAATCTGTTTACACGGCGGTAAGATTTAGTCTTATCACCGTGTCAATCGATTCTGGAAAGATGGTTTGTGGCTGGATCAGTTAACACGGCGGTATGGTTTTCCTGACCGCCGTGTAAAGTGATTCTACCCCGTTGAGCTTTGAGCTGTGTCTTTCAAACGGTAGTATGGTTTTATCCTTACCACCGTGTGGATGTCACACGGCGGTATGGTTTGGGTTGACTGCCGTGTAAAAGTTGTCTGAATGCTTAATTGAAGTGTAACTTGTGTGCTAGTTATTAGAATGCGTTATACGAGTATCTTGAGTTGAGTTATGTAGTTATGTTATTTTTTTTATGTTAATAGTAATTCCTCAGACTTGTGATAAATGTTTTGAACTGGTTCAGCTTGAATGGTCAGTGTAGTGGATAGATAAGCATGTTTATAAAGGGATAGTAAGTGCAGCTGCCTATGTTGGCCCCATTTAGGTCTTTCGACGACCTCCGTTATGGTCTTAGTGAAATATTTTTGAGACTTCAGTCTCCCCTACAACCTTCGGGTATGAAATGTTTTCGAGACTTCGGTCTCTAGTGTTTGATACTGTTCACAATATCCAGTGTAATGTAGTGTACCCGTATCCACCACCAGTGTAAATTCAAGCTAATGTTTCTGAGTTGATTTGATTAGTGCTTTGTGATACTGGTACTGATATATGTTCTTGTATGAGATGATTCTGGCTTATAGAGTGATTATTATTAGCAATGTTTATGATTTATTTCCGCATGTTTTGTAGTTATGCTTCATTTATGGCTTGCAAGTAAATGTTAGTGCTATGGTTGGATTTCCCCTTGCGTGTTTGCCTTGCTTGTGACTTTGATAGAAGTCTTCTGTTTGTGTTTCCTCCCCACTAAGCGTTATCGCTTAGCACGGGTGTTTTCCCGTGTAGGTGGCAGGTTCAGTTCCGGTTCGTGTCGCGCATCTGCAGGTCGGCCACTAAGAGTTAGAATTGTCTATTTTTGTATTTCAGCTCCTGTAATTATGTATTTATTTTTGTATAGTGGAATATATATATGCAGATCCTTTTGTAAATTTTTGTGAGTAATGCATATTTTGATGTTATATATATATATATATATATATATATATTATCCTTCTCATTGTATGATTATTATAGTGATTTATCTATTTATTTTCTGCTTCCGCATGTTTGCTTGTGTTCTGAGCGCGTGGCGCTCCGGTATCCTTCCAACGGGGGTATCGGGGTGTTACAATAAACATGCCATATATATAACCAAAATCCATCAAATCTATACATAAGTCTAGAATAATATACAGAAATATTCCAAACAGTCTGCACCCAGTCCACTTCCAACTTAAGATGTGCTCACTCTAAATATCATCAAATCGATACCTACACGCAGTCAATACAAACTGCGTGCTGAGCATTATATTTGCTCAATGATGGCTACAAATTCAAAGGTTTCCTATATCCTAAATCATGTTCACAAAAATGAAGTTAATCATGTAGATTACATACATTGAACATGACATTTCTAACTACCTACTAATTTAATGCTTTATTAACTATATATAATCAATCATTAACTTATTTTCTATGCAATAACATTACTTATTACCACTTCTATCTAACATCTCTTTCATTTCTCTTATGTTACTTTTCATTATCACTAATATTATAATTTACTAATACTATCCTCTATAAAACTATTTCCACTTCCACTAGTCCATATAATTATTAATATACCAATTTTTTTTAATCAGTTTACATATTGATTTTAATTAAAATTTTGACATTAACATTTACCACCAAATTTATTCTTATTATTTATTTTAATTACTTTATCACTGATCACTACATAATTCCATTCAATTAATTACATACAATTTGCATAACTTGCTATACTTATTTATTCATTATTTAGTAATATTATTAAAACTATTACCTTACTTGCTATACTTATTTATTCATTAAATCCAAATTAATTCTATAATTACACTTACTAACCATACATACATATATTGCAAATCATGACACGATTTACGTCATGCCTCAATTCTAATTATTTTTATTATTTATCTTAAGTACCAATTGCCATTTAAAATTACGATCCACTTTTACTTAAATAAATTTACATATAAAACATTTATAATTTAGTCTTTTTATTCCATAATTACTATTTTTCCTATCCATTTTATAAACCTACAAGTAGGATACCAATACAATTTTCATTGTTTAAAATGTGTACACATATTCACCCATTTATATATTCATGTACTAATCTCTTTGACATAACTATTTCCATACTCTACCTTTAAGCATGCATACATATACATGGCAATTTGTATAAAGTCTTTCCTAAGCAAATTGATATATGATTCACCATTTAATTCTTTTATTCCTAAAATTTATTCAAGTGTTAAGTATATGCCCTAAAAACTTTTACATAAATTTCTTCATTTGCCTACTTTAAAGCCACGCACACACACCCACCCGTACACCAAGTCCAAAATTACACACCATTAGTACAATATTTCCATTAAATAAATTCTATTATCATTATTATAATAATCATCTTGTTTAATTTAATTAACCAATAAACTATAATTTCTACATATTTACACTTTAGTCCTTATTAACCTTTAAGTTACATATTTTATCAATCATTTATATCATTAATTCATATCACTACAATTATCAATCATATAACTAGCCAAATTACACAATAATCCTTCAATTTGCTATATTTGTGACAAATTATGAAATTGTCCGTAAATATTTACTTAATTACATTTTTGCAATTCAATTTCACATTTTTACAAAAAATACCATTAACTAACATTATAAACACATTATTTAATTAATTGGCATGTAATTTACAATTTAGTCCTCTATAAGACATATAAATACATAATTATATTTAAGTCCATAATTTAATTTCAATTTACATATTTAGCTCAAAGATTAATTATATAATCATTTTTATCACTTTGTTCACTTTTGTCACTTTTACCACTTTGCCTCTATTATAAACCCGGTAGAAATCTTTGATTCAGACACTCGAGACATGGACCCCTATAGGTCCACTACATTTTAGAGAAATCCCAAAGGACCACTCAAGCATTCTCATTTCATTTCAATAAATTTATCATTGAGCATTCCAATTTAAACATTGAATCCCTATGGTAGACCATCGTGAATCTACCAAAGCAAAGCAAGTCGCCATGCCTTGAACCGCGGTATAGGTATAAGGCGCCAACTTGTACCCTAGTTGTATTATATACTCCTAGGGTATGAGAGTAGTTTAGGTTGTGAAATTGGTCAAGTATTTGTGTTTGGGACTTAACGGGATTAAATTAGAAATTCGAGAGGACCTAATTGCATAAAAAACAAGTAATTAAGTGTTTAAAATGGAATTTTTACATGATTAAGTTAAGTGAGGGATTAATTAAGATTAAGATTGGATTAATTAAGTTAGTGATGGATTAATTAAGTTAAGTGTGCTAGGTGTGTGTGTGTGTGGAAGGCATGTGTTGCCTTAAGAATTTGTCACTAAGTTTGGCCATGCAAATATAAGTGTGAAGATGTGGGTTTTGTCTTCTCTTCACCTAGGTGAGGTCGGCTATCTTTGAGGTAAAGATAGATTTCTTTATGCCATTATTCTCTCTATTCACACAAAGTAATAGGTTAGAATTCAAAGAGAAAGTTAGCTAAGTTAGGTGAAGTTGAATTAAACATTATTGGTAAGTAATTCTTCATTTCATCTTCCTTTTCTCTTCATCTTTGAGTGAGATAATTTGGTAGAGATGGTTATTGATTTATGACTAATTGTTAATTAGTTGGAGAATCAAGTAAAAAGGAAAAGGAAATAGGAAAAGTTGGGAGATGGATCACAAGTAAACCAAGCAGGAGAAAAGGAAAATAGGTTTAGGATTGTTGTGTGTATTTTTGTGCTATTGAACATTTATTAATGAATTGAATATTATGAGATGTTTTTGTATGTATTATGTTAATTTGGATGGAATTTGGTGGATTGATTGTGCCAAATTTGTTGAATTTAGGATAATTTATTTATATAGTGCAGTTCTGTCCAAGGGCGTAGGATGACCATTGATGACTGTTTTGAGCATAAGTAGAGATTCAGAACTCTAAATTGCATACTTATAATTTTTTTATAACCTTTACTTCCTTGGATAAAAATATTGTAGAAATAGTTATAATTTATTTTGGCTCCTAAGGGCCTCAAAATTGCCCATTCCAATAGCTAAATGTTTTAGTCGGGTCTTTGGAGCAATGTGGACAAATTTGGGCATCTCTCCCTAGTTTTAGCTCCAAATGGCTTGAAATTTGTTCCATTAGAAAGCTAACATCCTGAGGTTTAATTTTATAGAAGACATTTTAATTAAAATTGACTTTTTTCTATGTGATTTTGGAGGATTGATTTGAAGTTGCAAATTGTTTTAGGTAGAATAGGCCGGTCCCTAATGGGCTATTAGGTGAGGGACGCCCATCCCTAAGGTGTGGGATGCCAGTCCCTCAGGTGTGGCCATCCCTCACCCCTTATTTTGACTATATGGTCCATTTTTCATCCCGAATCGAATTCGAATTTCATCAAAACTTTTCAGAACTTATCCGACATATGTTTAAGGTTAATAAATAAGTATATGAGTGATTATCTTTTGGAAATATTAGTAAATAGGTTATGTACATGAATAATTAGTGAGGAATTTCATGGTATAATTATTGAAAAAATTACCGAATAAGGTTAAAAATGACTTGGTATGTGATATTAGTTATTTATGAGTAATGTAACTAGGTTAAAATTGCTTATTGAAATGTTAAACGTGTGTATGTTATTTTTGATATTATGTTATATGAATTAAATGATGATTACTTTGCTTATTAAATAGATTATACACATATGGAATTATTTTGTGAAATAAATTATGCAAATGTAAAAAAAATTACCATTCTTTGTTAAATGATTTGCTTGCCTCATTTAAATATTATGCAATGTGAAATATGAATTTAATGATGATTATTTGGCTCATAAAATGGATTATACATGTATGGAATTAATTTGTAAATCAATTAATGCGATTATTATTTAGCATGATAATGCTAACTAAGCTTATTTAATGAACTATATGTGTATGGAATTATTTTGTGAGGTAATTTATATTAATATTGTTTAATGTAACAATGTGAATAATTGGATTAATAAATTAATTAGCCTGCAACGTCGGATCGTGGATAGATAGGCATGCCTTTGGGATCCTTTGTTATTGTAGCCCTTTGTTTGGGATTCCTGTTGTGGACCCCCTTTGTTTGGAATTCGGTTGTGGATTTCTCTTTGTGTTTGGATTCCGGCTGTGGATCCCTATGTATTTTGTTAGATCCCTGGTACGATCCCTCTATATAATACTACCCTCGAGTACCTATACATTTCAACCCATTATCCACCTCTTTAAAAAGGCAGGCTCTACATGATCCATATGATATATATGATTAAGTAAATATGATTTAATGTGAAGGATTTTAATGAATACCATGTAATGATTATTTTTATGTTTATTATATACGTTATTATTCTGTTATAAGTATGCTTCATGTGTATGTTGATATGTATTGACAACAATTATGAGTGGTTGTCCCTACATGTGTTTCCCCAATAAGACTTCCCGCTTAGCATGGTTGTTTCATCCGTGCAGGTTTGGAAGATAATTGATTTTAAAGGACTATCTCACATCGCTAACGGCCAACACACAATAAAGCACGCGTTATTTATAGGTTTTATGTTTTGATTGTAATCCTTTTGACTGTATAATAATTTGTAATAAGTAGTGTGGACGACGTAACTTTAGTATAAGAATATAAAATGTTGTATGAATCTAAAGGATGTCCTTATAATTGCATGTAGATGTGTATGTGAATGATTGCATGTAAATGCAAACTTTAATTTAATGTAAGTTTGTTTGATAGTCGTGTGGCATCCTTTACCGGTTGTGGTTACTCACTATTTTGCCGTGAAATCTACTACGTACGGGTAAGGGGTGTTACAATAGGTATCTCTATAGCTAGCTAACTATATTCTGAACTAGATTTAACCACCAGACTACTACTAAGGGTAATTAATTTATCCACTTCATTCAATTACTTCATTTCCAATCAAAACATAATATGAATTCAATTCACCAAATTATATTACTTAGAATACCAATATGACAACAAGGTACATTTCACATTCCAATATTCTTTTCCCACCAATTTCAAATTCAAATCATTATTTATCTAATTTTAGTATCAAATATATCATAATATACAATATGAACATAAAACACTAATTCACTAAAACAAATTCAAATAAATCCATTTTGATTTATTGACATCCAAAATCATATCTATATACATTTAACAATTTACTAAAATACTAATTAATACACATATATACTCAATTTCGGCCAAAACTCTAAATCCTCCTCAATATTTAATTTTCATTTATTAAATATTATAAAAGCTAGAATACCGCTTAACTAACACTTGTACACAATTAATTAACATTAAACACAAAAACATTCCCATATGCTCAAGCCTAAACCATTCGGCCACCAATACTTTTCACATTTAATTTCTACCTTTTTCCACAAAATTAATTCCAATTCAATTATTAATCAATTTTAACATCAATAATACAATAAATGCAATTTAACTTAACATTTTTCACAATTTTCACAATATATATAATATAATATCACACTTTAAAATAGTCAACTAAATCCTATTAATTCCTGTTAAATTAACATACATTCAAATTTATGTTAATATGCATTTTATGATTTTAAATTCATTAAATTATCAAAATACATACTAATAAACCTATATACCCAATTCGGCCTAAGTCATATATTCACTAAAATCGGTCAGATTAGATAATTTTCAGTGTTACTGTAAAATATTTTTTTGCTGTCAAATTTTTTTAAATATTATTCTAAGTCTATCCATGTGCTTAGAACAATTTTTAGAGGTCATGTGCTATTTTTAGAAGCCCGATCAAACCTTGAACATACCTAGTTACTATTTGAACTGAGCTAGGGATTTTTCTTATTTTCAACCTATATAAACTCATTTTCACTTCAAATTTTACCCTCGAACTTGTCGTGACTAGTATTTTCCGATGATCAAATAAAATATTTTTCGCCTTCGGGTGTAATTTCTACCCCGAATGCACTATTCACAACTAACTCATTATTTGAGCCATTACAGCTAGAGTGTTGATTTGAAGTTACGTTACATGAAAATTATCGAACATGCATTAAGGAATAGTTTTGGTAAAATTCTATCTAATGTGTACTTGAACCAGTTTTGGTATTTTGGCCATATTTTAGCCTATAAATCTCCAAATCGAGTAATTCTAGTTGGAGAAGAAGCTTAAAAGATAGATCTAGAATTGTTATGAGGAATAGAGACCCAATTCTACTCTAAGGTACTTTAAAATGCAATTGAAACTCCAAACCTAATACTGCCCCTGTTTTGGGAGCAGTCTGTGTTCCCAAGGGCATAACTCATAAATTACAAGTCCAAATTGCATAATTTTTATGCCATAAGAAACTTAAGACATAGTGCAACAAATATCAAGGAGGATTATTGCCTACAAAAGTCATTTTATATGTGAAACATCCTAGGCAAAATGGACCTAAAATTTGCCATATTTTATAAGGCAATAAAATAGGGTTACATGCCTGTCTACAATTTCTGAACGCCGTGTAACACACCCTGACTACTATGTAAAACCATTATGTAATTCAAAAATTACCTTAAAAATGACCACCACGGCAGTCAGGAATGCCTGACTGCTATGTGATAAGTTTTAATTGCCATGTAAAACGGTTCTGGATAGAAAAATTAGAATTTCTGCATGCCACATGGCTATCAAGAAACCTTGAATATCATGTGATGTGCCCTAAACACTGTGTGAGCCCTATTTTTCAGAATTGGAAGCGAGTTTTTCTCACCAAATTTAAACCAAACTTCATCTGAAGTTCGTAATACTTGTCTAATACATGATAAATGATATACGATGATGATAAGTATAAAATGTACATGAAATTGCATGTGAATATGATTACAAGTTTAACTCATGCTTGATATATTAAGCTTGTAATTATTATTTTTATCCCGGCATAACTTGGGATTCACTTAGAATGTGATTTAAGTATATATGATAATTGTACGATCACAAATAAGTATATTTGGGCATTATGTGAATGTAAATAATATGAGGAAAGAAAGCTTGTGTAATCTTGAATGATTATACATGTATCATCATGCATGTAAATTAGTATATGACTATGAATGAATCTACGAACTAGTTTATGAACGTGTTACGGATGATTGTGACAAGAGAAGGAATTGTGAATATATGTGCTTGTGAACATGGACTTGTCACTACAATGTGACTATCGAATATTAGTAAATGAATTTTTATGGTTTCGAAATGTATATTTTATCTTGTTATCCGAATGAAAGAAATGTGACACATACTTGTACATGTGTACTCTTACTTGTTATTATGCTATGACTCTTGATTGTTATCAGTGTATCTTGAATGTGTATGTATATATGTGTACTCATGTTGGTGACCATATAAATGCATAAAATATATATAAAGATTACATAAAAAATATTGAAACGCATATAATTTTATGCTTGATACAACATGTGTATATTTGTTATGTTAATTATCGGCATTGCTCCGAATACATGGTATGTGTTCTAAATTATAGGTTTGTTGATTTATGATCATAAACGAGTATATATGGACATGAAATAATGGTAAATAACTCTAAAATGATTATTGAGCCTACTTAGCAAGTCTAAGTTGTGGATAAATAGGGTGTCAGTAGTAGCTGCTTATTAATTTAAAACCTATGGTGTCTTATTTGAGATATGTCTCCTTTACTTTTGTACCTTCGAGTGCACCAGTCATTTATCCATACCTTTGGGTGTGCCATTCATTTACTCGTACTTTCTGAGGTGCTGATTATTTATTCTTACCTTTAGGTATACCAGTATTCATACCTTTAGGTATACCAGTATTCTTACCTTTAGGTATGCCAATATTCATACCTTTGAGTATGCTAGTAACCGGTATTCTTACCTTCAGGTATGCCCATTTTCTCTCGCCTATCCACAACCCTAGAAAAGCATACAAATCTTAACATGTGAAATGTGTTATTAAATTTGACAAATGATGATATGAATTCTGATTCTTTGATTATGATAAATCACGACATGTATTCTGTATTTCTGAGTATGTCTTATTTATGCATAAAATAATGTACTTAAGTGAATTCATGACATGCAAAATATTACAAAGAATGCATGGTCACACGACATGTTGTATTATAAGTGTGTTATTATATGACAGATACATGTGAATGAATAACATATAAGAGAAGTGATGTGAATTATTCAGGAATGTTATGATTGAATTTGTTAATAAATGATAAATTTAACTTGCCTGTACATTAGTAAGTTTTATACTTATGATTTGTAATACATGTTATGATATGACCAATCATGTGTTATTTCGGAATATTAATCTCCAATGCCACTTTTGCATAATATGATAAAGTTTTCAAAGAACTAAGCAAAGTATATAAGTATATGATTGTGAAATATAAAAACATATTGACATATGTGAATGATAGAATCATAATCCTAGATTCTAACATAGAGTTGATAGGATAAAAAGCATTATGTTTTAGCATGAAAAAGAATTGAACATGCAGAATTATGTGGTTCTGATTCCCAACTTTTGGGATACATAGGAAGCTTGGAATACATATTCTAAGTCTAAACCAAATCACAGTAAACTAAGAAGTACCCGAAGTTAGAGGTAACATAAGAAATGGAACCAACATAGAATTATGCATGTCCATGCTACCATTATATTGAAATATAATTAACTTAAAAAAGTAAACAAGTATTAATGCATAAATGATATAAATGTATAGTGATTTGCAATACTAATTAAGCATAAAGTATAATAAGTAGGTGCAAATTAGATAAAACTAAATACGATATGGAATTAGTAATTGAACTATGATCTTGAATAATAATACAAGAGTAGAATATATATTAGTATACTTATAAATCGATAAATATGAACATTCGATAAATTGTTAAGTATGGCTTAGCATTAATTGCCTATTTGAAACGTAGGTGTGAAATTGAGGATTAGTTTGAAGTGAAGGTTGAAAAATTTTGATGAAGAGTTCCAGGCAAGTATAGGCTATAGATGTATACTGCTAAGTTGTGGCATTTTCCATGTAAAATGTATACTAAGCTATGAATGTGTAGATAAGTTTAAAAGAATGTAAGATGTACCTTATACAATAATGTTTATAAAGTGGATGGATAAATGAATTTTGAGTTATAGAGTTCAGTATTTTGACAAATGACTTGATATGTAGTTGATTTTATCATTTGATCAGTTATAAGTGTTTGGTAGCACTCCTATTTTCCTTATATGGTAATTAGGGTGTTACAGATGCCTTTGATCTCACCAGTGGCGTCCTCAGATGGGTGGAGGACTTAACGTATTCTTTTAGCTCTAAGAACAATTCTCACTTGTCGAATCCTATCAGAGAAGTTGCTGCCAACTAGCTTGATATCCAGTATTAAATGAAGGTTTATTTGTGAAGTGCTCATGATGTCATCTTAGTTATAAAGAAAGAAAATGTATTACAGTATGTTCATGTATATGAATGAATTAATTAGGTCTTTAATTAATCCATTTATAGGGTCCTTGGTATGAACCTTGATCCTTAACTTTGGTAACAAATCAAATTTCATGCCCTTGAAAGGTAGGTATCTCTATACCAGTTGTATCTCTATACACCCATTGGATCATTGGGTTATCAACTCTTGATGCATTTGTATCACATATGCATTCTCTAATATTGCCTCTAAATTCATTAGCCTTAACTTTGGTCAATAAGCTAATGGCTTTGCTAAGATGGCCTATTAAGTGGACTTGAATATATTTGTATAATGTGGGCTTGAGTTTGGTCAACAACCCATACTATAAAGAACTCTGATTCTTATCAATTAATGGAAGGCTTATATACCTTAGTATTAATTTATCAATTAATAGAAGGCTTATATACCTTAGTATTAATTGAGGGGTTTTGTTAATTAAGTCTTAACAAACATGGTTGGCATACATTGGTATGCATCCTATATATGTTGCATAAATATAAAGCATACAAATATGGTATAGTTTTATACTTTTTTACATTGACCTCCCTAAGCCAAAAGGGAGATCAAAAGGTTAAATTTAGGTAGTATACATGATTACATAAAAGAAAATACTAACCCTATTTTCTTTTTAGATCTCCATCCGACCCATCTGGCCCCTTACTTGTGGTCTTTTTTTTTTCTAATTTTACTTTATGTAATTGGATTACATATTACAAGTAGAAAATTACAAAGAAAAGAAATTAGCCGGGACATGAAAGTTCTCATGGGCCAAACATGCAAATGCTTAATCACATTGGGCTTTTGTCCATAACTAATGCTAAACATACACGCTTATAAGCAATTCTAATGCATAAATATAGAGCCATGCATTGGTATACCTAACTTTTTTCAACTTTTGAAACATGCTATGAGTTATCGCCTTAATGTGATTAAATTAGGAAACTATTTCCATTTTGAAAACTATCCATTTTACCAAACCTTTTGCATGCATGTGTTATTGTCTTAATTATCAATCTCATTGATTATTTAATTAATTAATCATATTAAAATAATTAAAAATCAATTTTGGGTTCAAATTGATGGGTGGGTCGAATCCACACCATAAACCCAAACCTTGTGTTCACGCACAAACTAATTCTGTTCATTTGGGCTTTAGGAATGGGCCAAACGCGTATCAAGCCCACCCCTAAAACCAATTAATAAACTTATTAAAGTTTATAATTTTAATTTAAATTAGTTCCTTGAGCCCATAAGTCATCTGTTAACTTAAATTAAGCCCACATACTCATTCAACAACATTAATAAATTTTAGCTAACTAATTTCAATCTAATTATTTTAAGGTCTATTTTAATTAATCAAATTAATTAAAAATATTTTAATACATATTATATATCAAATTTTAAGGTCAAATCTCATTTTTTTTTATCAAATTTTAAGGTCAAATCTCATTTTTTTTTTTGCTATGAACACATTAAGAACACGCAAAGAACACTATTTATTGAACTTTTCTGCTAGTTTAGGTTTTCATGAAAAACTTAAACAAATTTGATTTTGTTTGATTCTATGGCTTAATATCAACTATTAAAAATATAAATGATCATCAAAATAATTTTTGTATGGATCAACATTTAATCAAATCTAGAACAATCCCTGTAGAAAACCTTTCTGCATAAAAGACTATTCATGAACATAAAAATCATAATTTTTTATCTTTTTATTTTTAATCACACAATTGCATAAATTGTAACTTCTTAATCTATCATTCATGAACATAAAAATCAAAATTTTAAAAATTCATAAAACGCAATAACATTATAACCAAACTCTAGGTATTCGCGGATAAAATTAAACATTCAATTTCATGGCAAAACCGTGGTGTTGATATCATGTTGGGATTTTATGGTTACATGCATCACATATAAGGCGAAAATTTAAAATTCTAAACCCATTATTAATTGATCTTTCCATGAAATTACCTAATCCTAACTAAGGGATACTAAATTTCACCTTGAAAGTTGTTGAACAATTGATATACTTCACACCAGGTTGTCGTAAACCACTGTGTCTAAAGAAAAATACCTCCAATGCATGATCCACACCAGAGAAGAGTAGAAAAACCAAGTACAACTTGAAGAGGGAGCAACTAAAATTCTTCTGTGGCTAGAGGAAGAATTTAGTTAGAGAGAAAGAAAGAGGCAAATAAATTGTCTCTCCTAATCCCACCAAACTTATGCTTTTATACCCTAGGTTAAAAGGCTTAGTCTAATAGGTTTAAGAGTCTTTAAAATTATAGTGATTTAGTTTAAATGGGCTACTTAATTATTAATTAATATGAGCCCCAATTAAATCCAGTAGATATGTATTCCCTTATCTCTTTAAGTCATTATATTAATTCTCCAATTAATATTTATCCATATGTATATATACAAATCATAAGAGGATTTTAGCCAAGTATAATGACTACTCAAGAGACAAAAAAAGTCAATTGATTTTGACTATACCCTTCCATATAACAATTACCATGCAATTACTTCTTTCACCTCACTTTATCTCATTTAGGTTTTGAGTATGGATAATGTCAACTCATATAAACCTATAATTAATTGTTCTAATAATTAACCATTGTTCCCAAAATGCTCCTTTTGGATCTTATCCACCTTAGCATTCCACTATGGCCAAAGATTCTCTAAATAAGGGTATTATGAAACAAGTGAGATAATTCCCTTAAAACAAGTGAGATAAGGGTATTATGAAACACCTTAGAATCCTTTATTGATCACTCAACTATCTTTAAGTGGGTCATGATATACCCAGCTGTGACGTGGGCCAAACCAAAGTGGTTTCCCCGAGGCCCACTTTGAGGGACCGAGAAGAGGGTTCACGTCTATTTTAGGCAACAAGAGGTGTTTTGGAGTCGCCACCCAATAGAACATTGGAAAAGTTTCGTCTGACCTCATTGAACCTAAGACTATGCATGTGTGTCCATTTTGGGCTATCAAGAAGGCATCTTGGAATTACCTTCCAATGCAACAGTGAGAGGGTCATCTAACCTTTCGAAGCCCAGGACTATGCGTGTGTGTCTATTTTGGGCCATGAGAGTATCTTGGATTTACCTTTCAATAGAACATTAAAAGGTTCATCTAACGTCATGAAGCCTAAGACTTCGTAAATACGTCTATTTTGGGCCATTATGAGAGTATTTTGGAATTACCTTCCAATAGAACATTGAAAGGGGCATCTAACCTTATGAAGCCTAAGACCAAAGAGAGTTCAGAACTTCGTTCTTATTCATACCTTGGTCAAAGTTATAAGTGAGTTTTTAGTTAAACTTTGATTTCTTGTCTCATTCAATTCATGCAATGTAATGGCCCAAATACCGGTCTAGAAGTGTCAGTGCATTATTCCAGTGTTACCATGATAATCGCAGTATTAAACAGTATACGAAGTGAGTTTGCCAGTCTCAAACTTCAGTGTTAAGTGCGTTAAAATTATAGTGATTCCGGGTCAGGTGACACCGGGGTGGTTATATTGCGAACCCGACTGTCCGGCGCCCGAAAAATTTTAATTTCGCAAAAATGATACATGGGTCATAAGGAGTTTAGTGGTGAAATCGGAACTGAAAACGGAGCTAAATCGACCTCCGAAAGTCATTTTGAAGTTGGCCTCCAGTTCGGTTCAATTTGAACTGAGGTTTGACCAAGGGGTTATTAGAGGTTTAAATGGCCCCATATATGTTAGGTGTGTAAAATAAGACAGTGGGAGTGTTATCTGTGAATTTTAACAGTTTTAGAGTTGTATTTTACGGCAGAAGAAAAATTGATCGAATCGAACCGGTTTAAGTGAACTGGTGCCCAAATGAACTCCGATTGAGCTAAAAATTTGCAGAAAACCTATTTTTGATGTTTTAAGATCAATTAAATTAGTTAGGAGTGAAAATAATGAGTGGAACATATAGATTCTTAAGAAAAGTGCAAATGAACAAGAAAACTGAAATATTGGTTTAAATCGGTCGGACCACTTCGATTGGACTGGTTCGATTCATTAGAGGGCTATATAAGGAAGAGTAGTGGCTGGATTTCTCTAGAAAAACCCAGCCAAAGTCGGCCTCCTCTCTCCCTTTTAAAACCGAATTGTCTTCCTCTTATTTTCCTCAATTTTTCTCTTCTTCTACTCCATTTTCTCATCAAATCTTAGCTCCATACCTAAATTTCAGCTCCTCTAAAACATTTTGGAAGTAGGTTGAGTTCATTTGGTGCACTGGAAGTGCAGAAATCAAGTGAGCAAAGTTTAGGGTGAGTTTTTGGGTTTATGATTTAAGGGGTTTTAATTTGTTTCATTGGTCCCTCCTAAGGTTTTTGGGCATGTAGAACACTTTTATGAGGTTATATTTTTAATTTTAAGCTTGTTTTTAATGTTATGAGTGATTTTATATTCGGCCCATGTATGAAATTAAGGTGAGGAGGAGATTTCTCAAGCTAAAGGGAAGGAAAAGCAACCCTAGAGTGCTGTAGAGCTTGGAAAAGAGGTTTTTGGTTACTAAATCTACTTATTTCCTAATGTTTGTGTTGACTTTAGGTTATATTTAAGGTTAGGTATGAGAAAAAGATGTGTATAATTAAATCTAACTTGATATTCATGCTTAAGGGACTAAATATAGTGTATAAGAGTGATTAAAATAAATTAAATCAAATTAGTATGAAAATCCTAAGAGTGGTCGAATTGAACATAAGGGATTTAATTAAATTCTAAGATGATTTAAGGCATGACAATGATGTTTATAGTATATTTAACAAGTGAAATGCATGATGGAGTGAAAGAAATCAAGAAAAGAATTTATATAGTATGAATATATTAATGGCCGAATAGAATATTGTGTAATAAAGTGGAATATGTGATGAATTATGGTTTAATAATGGTACATAAGGCATGTATAACATGAAATAAATATGATTGAGTGATTAAATAAATTATAGTGCATTGTATGAAAAATTGAAAGTGTAGCCGAATGGTATTTACTGGAATATAATGGAATATGTTATGTTAAATGGCATAATAATGGTATGTATGACCTAAATAACATGAGATAGGTATGATAGAGTGATTGTTTAAAATTATAGTGCATGGTATTGAAACTTGAGATATTGGCCGAATGGTATTCTTGATGGAATACATGTGTGTTATGATAATATATGTAATGTAATTGTATTAAATGACTATACATTGATAAATGAGTGCATATGCAAAGTGGTAAGTGAAAACAAGATGAATGGCAAATTTTGCATATTGGTATAATGTGATATTTATGTGAAATATGAGAAAATATTGCCCTTAGTAGCTGTCTGGTAGTGAAATCTAGTCCAGGATATAATTGGCTAGCCATAGGGATTCCACACCGCGGTATGAGTCATAACGACTCACTATTGATAGACCAATGACGCCTTATCCCAGTGTTCAGTGATATTCAGTGTTCAGTGTAGTGCAGTATAGTGAAAGTGGTCCTATTGGGATCATTTTATAGTGAAATGGGTCTGTGGGGCCCATATCCCACATATCCGGTCAGTAGATTTTTTACCGGCTCCATACTAGGTGCATATTGGTAAATATATGATAAAAATGATAAAAATGGTGAAATTGATGAAAATGAGTGAAAACAGGACTAAAATAAAGTGAATAGAAAGTTTAGGGTAGAATGGTAATTTTACAAAAAGTTGATAAAAATTGGAGAAAATAAGTTAAAAGTGTAAGTGGAAGGGTAAAATGGTAATTTTGATAAAATATGGTGTTAAAATAGTGATATAGTGAAAAAGTGATAAAATAGGGACTAAATTGTAATTTGGCTAAATTGGAAGTTAAAGAGTGGAAAAATAAAGTGAAAAGGGTAAAATTATAATTAAATAAGTTAAATAAGGATAAATGTGCAAAAAGGAATTTAAATAAGGTTAATAGTGTAAAAATGGAATAAATAAGGGCATTTTGGTAATTATGTATATTAGTGAGGATATAAGTATAATTATGGTAAAATATGGGATATAAATGGTATATGTGTAATTGTGGGGACCTAAAGGTAATTAATGAAAAAGGAAAGGCTAAAATTGAAATAAGTGTAAAAATGAGGACATAAGTGGCATTAAGTGAAAAGTGGGGATATGAGTTGAATTAATAGAAAAGATAAAGATAAAATTGCAAAACCTTGGAAAAATTATAAGGGTAAAAAGGTAATTAAGAAAATAAAAAGTGGAATAAAAAGATTGAAATGTAATTAATGGAAAAAAAAAATAACTAAGTGAGATAATGAAATAAAAAGTATAATTAAGTGAATAAAAGTGTAATTAAGTGATTAAATTCATAGTTATGTGATTAATTAAATGATGAATAAATCAATTTGAGATTTATTAAGTGACTTAACAAGTGAATGGAAAATAAATAATAATAAGTGAAAATAATAAGAATATGTAATTATGACATGTTTATTAAATAGAATTACTTAAGAAATTTATAGATTGGTAACCACCACTAGGCATTTTAATGCTCAGCATGTAGTTGTTTTGACTGCGTGTAGGTACCCAATAGGTTTGGAGCAGCGTACATCAGGCTAAGGTGCAAGCAAGGAGACGAAGTTATATTTATTTTGGTTTTGTAATTGTTATATGGCATGTATATACAACTTTACTAGTGGATGAAATTGGCATGTAAAATTATAGTACTATTATTATCTGTGAGGAATTTTATTATATCTGTGTGATTAAAGGCGGATGGGATGTATAGTTATAGGGTGATTATATTTTTGTGCCCTTGCCGGGGCTGTGGAGATTTCAATTTGCAGGTTTGGGTAGTGCAATTTTCAAGCCGTTATACTGCCGAAATTTATACCAAATGAATAGTAAATAAGATAGTTATAGGTCATCGGTAGCTAAGTAAATGCAAATGCAAATGTTAAAGGGTATGTAAAGTGAATAAGTGAATAAAGTGTTAAGCGAACTTAGTGTTAATAAATATGAGTGTAAAAAAAAAAATTAACCCGTAAATTCAATAAGTGATAACTATTAAACGATTATGGTAATCGCACAGTATCGCTAGGTTGGCAGTATACGTATAGGGTATAAGGGTGTTACATTTATTTTGGTATCAGAGCAAAGGTTTAGGCGGTTCTAAGATCGGAGTGGGGATTGTTAAGTGACTGTATATACATGCCAATGGAAGTGAATATCTTTTTATAGTACTGATGTATGCTTGCTCCTTGTTATATTGATCAAATGGCATCTAATAGAAGCTTCAGTGTTGGGGACGGTGAGAGTGGAGCCTCGGCCAGTGTGGGTCGAGCTGGGACTCCACGACAGCATTCGACTTCTTTAGTGCCACCTCCCCCACCTCAACCTGAGTTTTTAACTATGATGATGGACTACATTATACACCGAATTCATATTGAGATGGAACAACATCAATAGCAACAGCAACAACCACAACAGCCAGTGCTAGTGCCACAAGTAGCTCCAGTACAGAAAAAACCTATCCTGGAGCAGTTTAAAAAGATGGGAGTTTTTCATTGACCAGTTGAAAAGGAATATATAGGTGTTGAATATACAGCTGCAATGCAAGACGCTTTCTGGAGACTGAAGCAAGGCAACAGAATTGTAGTAGAGTATGAAAGAGAATTTGAGAAGATTAAGTGGCTATCTCGATGATGCACCGAATTCATATTGAGATGGAACAACATCAATAGCAACAGCAACAACTGCAACAGCCAGTGCTAGTGCCACAAGTAGCTCCAGTACAGAAAAAACCTATCCTGGAGCAGTTTAAAAAGATGGGAGTTTTTCATTGACCAGTTGAAAAGGAATATATAGGTGTTGAATATAAAGCTGCTATGCAAGACGCTTTCTGGAGACTGAAGCAAGGCAACAGAACTGTAGTAGAGTATGAAAGAGAATTTGAGAAGATTAAGTGGCTATCTCGATGATGCGCTGAGGACAGAACCTAGATTGATGGAAAGATTTAAGCGTGGCCTACACAATAAAATCAAACAAATAGTCAGTGGCCAGAATCATCCAAACTTGAGATCTTTGGTTGCAGCAGCTATTAAAGTGGAAGCATCCCAGATGGATGAGGCAGAGAGACAGGCACGGTTTCAACAGAAAAGGAAACCAGGCCAGTCCAGTGGAGCAGGAAGCTAGAGTAAGAGATCTAGAGGGCCACCATCCTAGAGTTAGGGATTTGCAGCACCGGCTCGCAGTCAGAAGAAACCGGCCGGCAGTAATGTCCCAGCATCTTTTGTGGGGAGTGCACCCCGAGGCAGAGGTAGAGGAGTGTCCCAGTAGTGTGACCATTGTGGTAGGTCGCACCCAGGCGAGTGTAGATACCTGTCAGGTGCATGTTTTAAGTGCGGGTCAAAGGAACATTTAGTCAAAGATTGCCCAGATGCAGTGCCACAGTCAGTGACCTCCCCAGCACTAGGAGTACATTCTTCAGCACCTAGAGGGAGAGGCAGGGGGACAGCCTCCCACACTACAACCAAATCTCCACCACCATCTCAGGGACAGAGTCGCCCTTCGGGTCGAGCTTATGCAGTGAGGGCCCGTGATCAAGAGGATGCTCCAGATGTGATCGTAGGTAAATTTTCCATATTTTCTGATTCAGTGTATGCACTTATAGATCCCGGGTGCACATAATCATATATCAGCACAGATATTGCACGGGGAAATGGGTTAGATAGTTCCACCCTAGATCATGATATTCTAGTGAGCAACCCATTGGGTCACAGTGTGATAGTGAATCTAGTGTATAGAAATTGCCTCGCCAGTGTTCAGAATTGTGTTTTCCCCATTAATATGATTGAGTTACCCTTCAAAGAGTTTGATGTCATTTTGGGAATGGATTGGTTAGCCACTCACCATGTGATGCTTGACTGCAAAAGAAAGAGAGTGACCCTTAAGACTTCAGATGATCAAGAGATAACAGTGGTGGGTCAAAGATCAGATTTTCTATCTGACGTTATCTCGGCTGCAGGCAGCTGAATAAGTTGACAATCAAGAATAAATATCCATTGCCACGTATTGAAGATTTGTTTGACCAATTGAAGATTTAAGAAGCAGATGTTCCAAAGACAACCTTTTGCACTAGATTTGGACACTATGAGCTTCTAGTAATGTTTTTTTGGACTCACGAACGCACCAACAGCTTTTATGGACCCTATGAATAGGACCTTCCATTCATATCTAGATCAGTTCGTAGTGGTCTTTATTGATGATAGTATGGTGTATTCAAAGACTCTAGAAGAGCATGACAAATATATGAGAATCGTGCTGCAGATCCTATGAGATAGGAAACTATATACCAACTTTAGTAAGTGTGATTTCTGGTTGAATGAAGTGTCTTTCCTTGGATATATGGTGTCAGTAGAAGGTATTAAAGTGGATCCTAAGAAGATTGAAGCAATGTTGCAGTGGAGAACACCCAAGAATGTCACTGAAATTAGAAGTTTCTTGGGTTTAGCGGGCTACTACAAAAGGTTTGTTAAAGGATTTTCTATTATTGCAGCACTTTTAACATGCCTATTGCAAAAGAAGGCAAAATTTGAGTGGACAGAAAAGTGCCAAGCCAGTTTTGATTAGCTTAAGAGAATGTGGGCAGAAGCTCCAGTGTTAACTCAACCCGAATAAGGCACAGACTTCACCATCTATAGTGATACATCTTTGAATGGTTTGGGTTGTGTGCTGATGCAAGATGGGAAAGTGATTGCTTATGCCTCCCGCCAGCTTAAGAATCATGAAAAGAATTACCCCACACATGATCTTGAGCTAGCAGCGATAGTGTTTGCACTAAAGATCTGGAGGCACCACCTTTATAGTGAAAAGTGTTATATCTTCATAGATCATAAAAGTTTGAAATACTTGCTCACACTGAAGGAGCTAAATCTCAAACAGCGAAGATGGCTTGAATTGATAAAGGATTATGAATGTTTCATTGATTATCATCTAGGGAAGGCTAATATAGTGGCTGATGCAATTAGTAGAAAGTTTATAGCAGTATTGAAAGCTATGACTGTGAAGCTTGTGTTAGTGGTTATGCCCTAGGCCAAACATTTGGACCTTGATGTAATCATTACATTTTCATTAATATAATGGTTTTCTTCACATTGATATTATTGGCATATTACATTATTGTAATGTTTATGAATAACAATGTTATTCATGTTGTCCCTAGTCATTTATCAATAAAGGGCATAAAGATAAATTAAGACTAGTATAGATTTGCATTGATAATCATGGGATGATTATATATGATGATATGAATCAAATCTATACGTACTTGTTAGAGAACAAAGTACTGGATAGACCCACTATAAGATCACTTCATGGGATAATGTCATAAGTGTTCTTATAATAGATATGTTATTGAATCCTTTGACCTGAGGTTATCATAGTTTCTTACATAAGGATCATTATGTTTTGACATAATCAAACGTTATCTTTAATCGGATAATTATAAAGTTTATGATTGGACATAATGAGAATTATGCGGAGGAAAGTGAATAATCAAGATGGAATTTGTCCCTCTCTAATGAGAGAGATATCTATTGGGCCCCTCGATAAGTAGGACTGTAAAATGCATGGCCGTGCTCGAATGAATTGATAGTGTCATCAATGTCATTTGAATTTATCAGTCTGCTTAGTGATCGAGAAATTATATGTTTGAACAATTTAAGTTTGACATGGACCATGACTTATGTTCGAACAAGATATCGGGTGACAAAAGGATAATAACATGTTTTATTGTCAGGTTAAAATCAGACTAACGATATTTATATTATTTGGGTAGTCATAATGTCTTGCTAGAGACCAATTATGACTTGTGGGCTTTTATGGGATTAGGCCCACTGCTAACATAATATAAACCTATTGGGTCACACACCAAGACCAAAATGAACAATATGGATTTTATTGGGCTATTGGGCTATTATCTCTTGTTATTAACTCTTATCAAAACTCAATTTCCGTTTTTCAAAAGGAATGAGAGTTTTAAGGTGCTTAAAAACATTGGATACCAACATTGGATACCAACATAGGATACCAACATTGGATACCCTAGCTAGCATAACTTATTATTGAGAATAAGAAAGATTGACTCTAGCTAATTTTCTTGAGAGAAAATACAGCTACCATTGTTCTTCTTTGAGAAAGAAGAAAATCATAAAAATCCATTCGTATCTAAAGGGAGCTAGCACTCCTGCAACTTTGGTTCATTTTGATCGTGCATGTGGATACCAGTAGAGGACGTTCGTATTAAAGGCAACGTCTTCAGTTCGATTTAAAGGTGTTTAATTCAGCTTCCCACACTGAAAAGGTTAGTAAATCTTATCACTTCCATTTGAATCAATCGAAATACATGGATCCTGTTTTTCGGGTTTTATTTTTCCGCTGCGTTTAATTTGCATTATTCTGCTTAAAACCCAACAGTGGTATCAGAGCCACTTGTATATTCGATTGATTCAAATATTTTATATATGTATGTGATATATATATTATTCTGTTGATCGATTTGTATGTTGATACTTGGAGATTGATTTCGATTTTAAGTGTTAAAAACGAATGAATTTATGTGATAAAACGAGATTAACTTGGTAATATTAATTTGGTATTTTAAGGGCTACGAAATTACATTATGTTAATATGATTAACGAACTCAATTAAGTGTTAATGTGATTAACTAAAGGTATTAATATGTTTAATACGAAATTATTTATGATGGTATTCTGTGTTTACTAAATTGTTTAATGTGATTAAACGCCGTGCTACCTCTTCGTAGCGCCTTATATGTCGTTTATAATTATCAATCGGTAATTTTAATATATCAATTTATGAAATAAGGTATATTATGCATGATATAAAATAAATATGATTTATTATGTTTATGTATGATGTCTTTGCATGGTGCATAGCATGGCCAATTGAACCTTTTGTGGATGAATTTTATTTTATTTTTTTAAGGGTTTGTAATTTTTAAATACGACCTGCGTGTCGTTAATTTTGTTGTAATCTTTATTTTATTCAATAGTTGTAGTAAAATATCTTTGTATTATTATTTTAATGAAGACGAAGAGCAATAATGGAGATCAATCCAAATCCATGGCGATGGAGGTGCAAGATGGAAGATTTTGATCAAGTCCATTTTTCACACCTAGGATTGACCTTTGATCTTCATATTGGCTTATGAGGATCAATATAGATTTGGCCATGCTATGACACGGTTTTATATATATTATGCATATGTTCTTAGTATGTGATGCGATGAATGTTTATATATGTGTATGAGATGGCATGTATGAATTGATGCATGATGTATATAAATAATTAGACATCATAAGTTAAAACTAAATCCCTCACCATAATTTTAAGTCATATGCCACCCATTATTAAAACAATTGTCAAGACTAAGATCACCAAAATGTGGGTTCTGCCAAAGCGAAGTGCATTAGGTTATCCTAGTAAGGCAATATGGGTAATGGTGCTACTCATATGTTTAAAATGGTTCGACTGAATTAGGCTATCAAAATGGTTTTGGGCCTAAGGGCATAAGATGGGATTATAACATGCCGGGACATATGATGTCAAAATCCCATAAATGATCTAAAAGTTATATAAGATATAATTGGTAAATAAGCTACCTACCTAAATAACTTAACTTTAAGCGTCATGCCAAAGCTGACTTAGAGTTAAGTGAAATATGGATCTTAGCCCACTAAATTATTATAATTATTGTAATTATTATTGAGGGTTATTATTTTAGTGGGAGTTTATAAGAAAACCTAAAATGAAATTGGTACTAATATAATTTATCTTGCATGTTTGTAGATTAATGGCATCAAATAACACTTCTGCAATGTCACTGCGATCTGTTCTTGAGAAGGATAAACTTAAAGAAACTGGCACAAACTTCCTTGACTGGTTCAGAAACTTGAGGATTGTCCTTAAGCAAGAAAGGAAATTGTATGTGCTAGATGAGCCTATTCCCAATGAGCCACCTGCTGATGCTACAAGGGCAATCAAAGAGAAATTCAAAAAACATGTTGATGATTCTGTGGATGTTGGCTATCTAATGTTAGCTACCATGGCTCTAGAGCTTCAGAAGCATCTGGAAAACTTGGAGGCTTATGAGTTGAGTACTCATCTCAAACAAACATTTCAACAGCAGGCTAGGCAAGAAAGGTATGAGACTACCAAAGCTTTGCATTCTTGCAAAATGGCTGAAGGTGCTTCAGTTAGCTCTCATGTTTTGAAAATGAAGGGCTATATTGATCATCTTGAGAAGCTTGGATTTCCCCTCAGTTTGGAACTGGCAACGGATTTGATCCTTAATTCATTGCCTGATAGTTATGACCATTTTTTCATGAACTACAACATGAATAATATGGAGAAATCAATAGCTGAGCTGCATGCCATGCTCAAAACAGCTGAGCAAAGCATAAGCAAAAAGCCTGGCCATGTTCTGATGGTCAACAAAGGAAAAGGCATGAAAGTCAAGGGTAAGGCTAAGGCTAAGCCAAAATTTGGTGGTAAGCCTAAGCCCAAACCCAAGCCCAAGGCTAAACCTCCAAAGGAAGGAGTTTGCTTCCACTGCAATGAACCTGGTCATTGGAAGAGGAACTACAAGCTTTACCTGGAAGAATTGAAGAAGAAGAAGAGTGGTGAGACTACTCCTTCAGGTATTTATGTTATAGAGATTAACTTATCTACTTCTAATTCCTGGGTATTAGATACTGGATGCGGATCTCACATTTGTACTAATGTGCAGGGACTCAAAAGGAGTAGGCAGCTGAAAAGGGGTGAAGTGGACCTACGAGTTGGAAATGGAGCAAAAGTTGCTGCTCTAGCTGTAGGATCTTATGAGTTGACTTTGCCCAATGGGCTTTTGTTAGTTTTGAACAATTTCTATTATGTTCCTAGTTTGAATAGGAATATTATTTCAGTTTCAAGTTTGGATGATGAAGGTTTTTCTTTTCTTATTAAGAATAAGAAATGTTCTATTTATTATGATGATATGCTTTATGGTATTGCTGATTCATATTGTGGGCTTTATGTCCTAAACCTAGAAACATCCAATAATCATGATATTTATAACATAACTACAAAGAAATCCAAACCAAATGATTTAAATTCAACATATTTATGGCATTGTCGCCTTGGTCATATAAATGAGAAACGCATAGCTAAACTCCATTCAGATGGACTTTTGCAATCATTTGATTTTGAATCATTTGAAAATTGTGAATCTTGTTTATTGGGCAAGATGACAAAGGATCCTTTTACTGGACATAGTGAAAGGGCCACTGACTTATTAGGCCTTGTACATTCTGATGTATGTGGCCCATTAAGCATAAATGCCAGAGGAGGATTTCATTACTTCATTACATTCACAGATGATTTCAGTAGATATGGCTATGTTTATCTAATGAAACATAAACATGAATCATTTGAAATGTTTAGAACCTTTCAAAATGAAGTACAAAATCAACTTGGTAAAACTATTAAAGCACTTCGATCTGATCGAGGTGGTGAATATTTGAGCCAAGAGTTTGATGATCATCTAAGAGATTGTGGAATTGTTTCACAATTAACTCCACCAGGAACACCACAATGGAATGGTGTATCTGAAAGGAGGAATCGAACTTTATTAGATATGGTTCGATCTATGATGAGTCAAACAGATCTTCCATCATCCTTTTGGGGTTATATATTAGAAACAGCCGCATTCACTTTGAATCGAGTTCCATCTAAAGCGGTTGAAAAGACACCATATGAGATATGGACTGGGAAAATTCCTAATTTGTCTTTTCTAAAGATTTGGGGCTGTGAGGCTTACGTCAAACGACAAGTCTCAGATAAATTAGCACCAAAATCTGATAAATGTCTTTTTGTGGGATATCCAAAGGAAACTAAAGGATATTACTTTTATAATCCTTCTGAGAACAAAGTGTTTGTTGCTCGAAATGGTGTCTTTCTAGAAAAAGAATTCATTTCTAAAAGAACCAGTGGAAGTAAAGTACAACTTGAAGAAATTCAAGAACCACAAGAAAACATTGAACCATTGGTGGAAACTCAACAAGTTTCACAACCTGTTGTGGAACCTGTACCTGTTACACAAGTACCACGTAGATCTGATAGGATACGACTTCAACCCGAGAGATATGGATTTCTCGTGACAGATAGTCGTGAAGTGATGCTCATGGATCAAGATGAGCCTATTACCTATCAAGATGCCATGTCAGGTCCGGAATCTCAGAAATGGCTAGAAGCCATGAATTCTGAGATGCAATCCATGTATGATAATCAAGTTTGGAACTTAATTGATCCACCTGAAGGAATTAAAACCATTGGGTGCAAATGGGTTTTCAAAAAGAAAACCGACATGGATGGCAAAGTAAATACCTTTAAAGCAAGACTTGTTGCAAAAGGATTCAAACAAACTCATGGTATTGACTATGATGAAACCTTTTCACCAGTCGCAATGCTTAAGTCTATAAGAATTCTTATTGCCATTGCTGCATATTATGACTATGAGATATGGCAAATGGATGTCAAAACAGCGTTTCTTAATGGAAACTTATTTGAGGATGTGTACATGACACAACCTGATGGTTTTGTCCATCCTAAGAATTTTGAGAAGGTATGTAAGCTGCAAAGATCCATTTATGGATTGAAGCAAGCTTCTCGGAGCTGGAATCTTCGTTTTGATGAAACAGTCAAAGAGTTTGGGTTTATCAAAAATGAGGATGAACCTTGTGTATACAAGAAGGTTAGTGGGAGCGTTGTGATGTTTCTTGTGTTATATGTCGATGACATATTACTCATTGGAAATGACATCCCTATCATGCAAAAGATAAAAGAATGGTTAGGAAAATCTTTTTCAATGAAAGATTTGGGCGAAGCTGCTTATATCCTTGGGATAAAGATCTACAGGGATAGATCTAAAAGGATAATTGGTCTGAGTTAAAGCACTTATATAGATAAGGTGCTAAATAGATTTAGTATGCAAAATTCCAAGAGAGGATTTTTGCCAATGTCTCATGGCATTACTCTTAGCAAGACTCAATGTCCAATGACATCTGATGAGCGAGATCGCATGAGTATGATTCCTTATGCTTCGGCTATAGGATCAATCATGTATGCCATGTTATGCACTCGACCAGATGTTTCATATGCTTTGAGCATGACGAGCAGATACCAGTCAGATCCCGGTGAAAGTCACTGGACAGCTGTTAAGAATATTCTTAAGTACTTAAGAAGAACTAAGGATGCATTCTTAATATATGGAGGATTGGAAGATGAGCTAGTAATAAATGGTTATACAGATGCAAGCTTCCAATCTGACAAAGATGACTTTAGATCGCAGTCAGGATATGTATTTGTGTTAAATGGAGGTGTTGTAAGCTGGAAAAGTTCTAAACAAAGCACTGTCGCTGATTCTACAACAGAAGCTGAGTATATAGCAGCATCAGATGCAGCTAAAGAAGCAGTATGGATCAAGAAATTCATTGCTGAATTGGGAGTAGTACCTAGTATCAGCAACCCAGTGGATCTTTATTGTGACAACAATGGTGCTATTGCACAGGCTAAGGAGCCTAGATATCACCAGAGATCAAAACATATACTCAGGCATTTTCATCTCATTCGAGAAATAATTGAGAGAGGAGACGTCAAGATATGCAGAGTACCTACTGATGATAACATCGCCGATCCACTTACCAAAGCTCTCCCACAAGCCAAACATGATGGACATACTAGGTCAATGGGTATTAGATATATGTATGATTGGGCCTAGTGCAAGTGGGAGATTGTTAGTGGTTATGCCCTAGGCCAAACATTTGGACCTTGATGTAATCATTACATTTTCATTAATATAATGGTTTTCTTCACATTGATATTATTGGCATATTACATTATTGTAATGTTTATGAATAACAATGTTATTCATGTTGTCCCTAGTCATTTATCAATAAAGGGCATAAAGATAAATTAAGACTAGTATAGATTTGCATTGATAATCATGGGATGATTATATATGATGATATGAATCAAATCTATACGTACTTGTTAGAGAACAAAGTACTGGATAGACCCACTATAAGATCACTTCATGGGATAATGTCATAAGTGTTCTTATAATAGATATGTTATTGAATCCTTTGACCTGAGGTTATCATAGTTTCTTACATAAGGATCATTATGTTTTGACATAATCAAACATTATCTTTAATCGGATAATTATAAAGTTTATGATTGGACATAATGAGAATTATGCGGAGGAAAGTGAATAATCAAGATGGAATTTGTCCCTCTCTAATGAGAGAGATATCTATTGGGCCCCTCGATAAGTAGGACTGTAAAATGCATGGCCGTGCTCGAATGAATTGATAGTGTCATCAATGTCATTTGAATTTATCAGTCTGCTTAGTGATCGAGAAATTATATGTTTGAACAATTTAAGTTTGACATGGACCATGACTTATGTTCGAACAAGATATCGGGTGACAAAAGGATAATAACATGTTCTATTGTCAGGTTAAAATCGGACTAACGATATTTATATTATTTGGGTAGTCATAATGTCTTGCTAGAAACCAATTATGACTTGTGGGCTTTTATGGGATTAGGCCCACTGCCAACATAATATAAACCTATTGGGTCACACACCAAGACCAAAATGAACAATATGGATTTTATTGGGCTATTGGGCTATTATCTCTTGTTATTAACTCTTATCAAAACTCAATTTCCGTTTTTCAAAAGGAATGAGAGTTTTAAGGTGCTTAAAAACATTGGATACCAACATTGGATACCAACATAGGATACCAACATTGGATACCCTAGCTAGCATAACTTATTATTGAGAATAAGAAAGATTGACTCTAGCTAATTTTCTTGAGAGAAAATACAGCTACCATTGTTCTTCTTTGAGAAAGAAGAAAATCATAAAAATCCATTCGTATCTAAAGGGAGCTAGCACTCCTGCAACTTTGGTTCATTTTGATAGTGCGTGTGGATACCAGTAGAGGACGTTCGTGTTAAAGGCAACGTCTTCAGTTCGATTTAAAGGTGTTTAATTCAACTTCCCACACAAAAAAGGTTAGTAAATCTTATCACTTCCATTTGAATCAATCGAAATACATGGATCCTGTTTTTCGGGTTTTATTTTTCCGCTGCATTTAATTTGCATTATTCTGCTTAAAACCCAACAGCTTGATGTAGCTGATAGTGGAGCATTGATAGCCGAGTTACAAGTCAAGCCTGACTTTATGCAGCTAGTTAAAGCCACTCATAAGCAAGATGACAAATTGATGGCAGTGATAGATCGAGTGAAGAATAGTGGCAGTGATGATTATACAGTGGCCCTAGATGGTAGTGTATATTACAAACAAAGGTTACGTGTGCCAAATCAACCAGAAATAAAGAAAAGTCTCTTAATGGAAGCGCACCACAGTAGTTATGCTATACACCCAGGGGGTAACAAGATGTATCAAGATTTGAAGATGCATTATTGGTGGCCAGGAATAAAGCGGGATGTGTTAGATTTTGTGGGTAAGTGTCTGGTATATCAGCAAGTGAAGGCAGAACACAAAGTGCCATCTGGGTTACTTCAGCCTATCACCATACTCGAATGGAAGTGGGACCGAGTGACAATGAATGTTGTGACTAGGTTGCCTCTCACCCGAAGGAAGCATGATGCAATTTCGGTGATTATCGACATACTTACTAAATCCACCCATTCCTTACCAGTGAGGATAGATTTTTCCATTGACTCGACTGGCAGAATTGTATATCAATGAGATAGTGAGATTGCATGGAGTACCCACCTCCATAATTTCAGACAGAGATCCTCGCTTCACCTCTCAGTTTTGGAAAAAGCTTCAGGAAGCTTTGGTTACCAGATTGCACTATAGAATTGTATTTCACCCAAAGATAGATGGGCAATCAGAGAGAGTGATTCAGATTTTGGAAGATATGCTTAGATGTTGTGTGCTTGAGTTCAAAGATAGTTGGGAAAGATACTTGTCCTTGGCAGAATTTGCATACAACAACAACTATCAGTCAAGTATTAAGATGGCCCTGTATAAAGCTTTGTATGGCAGGAAGTGTAGGACTCCTTTGTGTTGGACAAAATTGAATAATAACAAGCTAGTGAGGGCATATTTGTTTAGAGGAACTGAGGAAAAGGTTAAAGTGATCAAGCAACGAATGAAGGAAGCTAGTGACAGATAGAAATCTTATGCTGACTTGAAGAGAAAAGACATAGAGTTCCAAGTGGGTGATAAAGTGTTTTTAAAGGTTTCTCCATGGAAGCGGGTTCTCAAATTTAGGAAGAAGGGTAAGTTATCACCTAGATTCTTTGGGTCATATGAAGCTTCAACGAGTGGGACCAGTGGCGTATAGGCTAAAGCTTTCACAGGCCTTGGAAAATATCCATAACGTGTTCCATGTGTCGATGCTTAGGAGATACCGATCCGATCCAAGTCATGTCATTAAACCAGAAGAAGTGCAAGTGCAAGCTAACCTGACTTATCAAGAATAGCCAGTAAGATTTTAGCTAGAGAGGTTAGATAGCTCAAAAATAAGCAAATTCCTTTAGTGAAAGTGCTCTAGAATCATCACATCGTGGAAGAAGCAACATGGGAGCCTGAAGCAACCATGCGACAACAGTATCCATAGTTTTTTGTTCCATTCAGATAAATTTCGAGGACGAAATTTTCTTTAAGGGGGGGTAGAATTGTAATGGCCCAAATACCGGTCTAGAAGTGTCAGTGCATTATTCCAGTGTTACCATGATAATCGCAGTGTCAAACAGTGTACGGAGTGAGTTTGCCAGTGTCAAACTTCAGTGTTAAGTGTGTTAAAATTATAGTGATTCCGAGTCAGGTGCCACCGAAGTGGCTATATTGCGAACCCGGCTGTCCGGCGCCCGAAAAATTTTAATTTTGCAAAAATGATCTGTGAGTCATAAGGAGTCTAGTGGTGAAATCGAAACTAAAAACGGAGCAAAATCAACCTCCGAAAGTCATTCTAAAGTTGGCCTCCGGTTCGGTTCAATTTGAACCGAGGTTTGACCAAGGGGTTATTAGAGGTTTAAATGACCCAATATATGTTAAGTGTGTAAAATAAGATAGTGGGAGTGTTATCTGTGAATTTTGACAGTTTTAGAGTTGTATTTTACGGCAGAAGAAAAATTGATCGAATCGAACCGGTTTAAGTGAATCGGTACCCAAATGAACTCCGATTGAGCTAAAAATTTGTAGGAAACCTATTTTTGATGTTTTAAGATCACTGGAATTGGTTAGGAGTGCAAATAATGAGTGGAACATATAGATGCTTAAGAAAAGTGCAAATGAATAGAAAAACTAAAATTTTGGTTTAAATCGGTCGGACCACTTAGGTTGGACCGGTTCAGTTCATTAGAGGGCTATATAAGGAAGAGTAGTGGCTGGATTTCTCTAGAAAAACCCAGCCAAAGTCGGCCTCCTCTCTCCCTTTTAAAACCGAATTGTCTTCCTCTTATTTTCCTCCATTTTTCTCTTCTTCTACTCCATTTTCTCATCAAATATTAGCTCCATACCTAAATTTCAGCTCCTCTAAAACATTTTGGAAGTGGGTTGAGTTCATTTGGTGCACTGGAAGTGCAAAAATCAAGTGAGCAAAGTTTAGAGTGAGTTTTTGGGTTTATGATTTAAGGGGTTTTAATTTGTTTCATTGGTGCCTCCTAAGGTTTTTGGGCCTGTAGAACACGTTCATGAGGTTAGATTTTTAATTTTAAGCTTGGTTTTAATGTATGAGTGATTTTATATTCGGCCCATGTAGGAAATTAAGGTGAGGAGGAGATTTCTCAAGGTAAAGAGAAGGAAAAGTAACCCTAGAGTGCTATAGAGCTTGGAAAAGAGGTTTGTGGTTACTAAATCTACTTATTTCCTAATGTTTGTGTTGATTTTAGGTTATGTTTAAGGTTAGGTATGAGAAAAAGATGTGTATAATTAAATCTAACTTGATATTCATGCTTAAGGGACTAAATATAGTGTATAAGAGTGATTAAAATAAATTAAATCAAATTAGTATGAAAATCCTAAGAGTGGCCGAATTGAACATAAGGGATTTAATTAAATTCTAATATGATTTAAGGCATGACAATGATGTTTATAGTATATTTAACAAGTGAAATGCATGATGGAGTAAAAGAAATCAAGAAAAGAAATTATATAGTATGAATATATTAATGGACGAATAGAATATTGTGTAATAAAGTGGAATATGTGGTGAATTATGGTCTAATAATGGTATATATGACCTAAATAACATGAGATAGGTATGATGGAGTGATTGTTTAAAATTATAGTGCATGGTATTGAAACTTGAGATATTGGCCGAATGGTATTCTTGATGGAATACATGTGTGTTATGATAATATATGTAATGTAATGGTATTAAATGACTATACATTGATAAATGAGTGCATATGCAAAGTGGTAAGTGAAAACAAGATGTATGGTAAATTTTGAATATTGGCATAATGTGATATTTATGTGAAATATGAGAAAATATTGCCCTTATTAGCTGTCTGGTAGTGAAATCTAGTGCAGGATATAATTAGCTAGCCATAGGGATTCCACACCGCGGTTTGAATCATGACGACCCACTATTGATAGGCCAATGACAGCTTATCCCAGTGATCAGTGATATTCAGTGTTCAGTGTAGTGCAGTGCAGTGAAAGTGGTCCTATTGGGATCATTTTATAGTGAAATGGGTCTGTGGGGCCCATGTCCCGCATATCCGGTCAGTAGATTTTCTACCGGGTTCATACTAGGGGCATATTGGTAAATATATGATAAAAATGGTAAAAATGGTGAAATTGATGAAAATGAGTGAAAACAGGGCTAAAATAAAGTGAATAGAAAGTTTAGGAGTAGAATGGTAATTTTACAAAAAGTTGATAAAAATTGGAGAAAATAAGTTAAATAAGTTTAAAGTGTAAGCGGAAGGGTAAAATGGTAATTTTGATAAAATATGGTGTTAAAATAGTGATATAGTGAAAAAGTGATAAAATAGGGAATAAATTATAATTTTGCTAAATTGGAAGTTAAAGAGTGGAAAAATAAAGTGAAAAGGTAAAATTATAATTAAATAAGTTAAATAAGGATAAATGTGCATAAAGGAATTTAAATAAGGTTAATAGTGTAAAAATGGAATAAATAAGGGCATTTTGGTAATTATGTATATTAGTGAGGATATAAGTGTAATTATGGTAAAATATGGGATATAAGTGGTATATGTGTAATTGTGGGGACATAAAGGTAATTAATGAAAAAGAAAAGGATAAAATTGGAATAAGTGTAAAAATGAGGACATAAGTGGCATTAATTGAAAAGTGGGGATATGAGTGGAATTAATAGAAAAGATAAAGATAAAATTGGAAACCTTGGAAAAATTATAAGGGTAAAAAGGTAATTAAGAAAATAAAAAGTGGAATAAAAAGATTGAAATGTAATTAATGGAAAAATAAATAATTAAGTGAGATAATGAAATAAAAAGTATAATTAAGTGAATAAAAGTGTAATTAAGTGATTAAATTCATAGTTATGTGATTAATTAAATGATGAATAAATCAATTTGAGATTTATTAAGTGACTTAACAAGTGAATGGAATATAAATAATAATAAGTGAAAATAATAAGAATATGTAATTATGGCATGTTTATTAAATAGAATTACTTAGGAAATTTATAGATTGGTAACCACCACTGGGCATTTTAATACTCAGCACGTAGTTGTTTTGACTACGTGTAGGTACCCAATAGGCTTGGAGCAGCGTACATCAGGCTAAGGAGCAAGCAAGGAGACAAAGTTATATTTATTTTGGTTTTGTATGTATTGTTATATGGCATGTATATACAACTTCACTAGTGGATGAAATTGGCATGTAAAATTATAGTACTATTATTATCTGTGAGGAATTTTATTATATCTGTGTGATTAAAGGCGGATGGGATGTATAGTTATAGGGTGATTATATTTTTATCCCCTTGCCGGGGCTGTGGAGATTTCAATTTACAGGTTTGAGTAGTGCAATTTACAAGCCGTTATACTGCCAAAATTTATACCAAATGAATAGTAAATAAGACAGTTATAGGTCATCGGTAGCTAAGTAAATGCAAATACAAATGTTAAAGGGTATGTAAAGTGAATAAGTGAATAAAGTGTTAAGTGAACTTAGTGTTAATAAATATGAGTGTAGAAAAAAAAAATTAACCCGTAAATTCAAATAGTGATAACTATTAAACGATTATGGTAATCGCACAGTATCGCTAGGTCGGCAGTATACGTATAGGGTATAAGGGTGTTACATGCAATCAATTAAATTGCAGACATCAATCATTTAGGCACAAATAATAAAGCAAAAAAAAAAAATACATTAATTTACAGATAAACCAAGAGTTAAAAGCTAAATGATACACAAAGAAGGTCTAAATAAATGAACAGGAAGGTCATGTCCGTGTTGTCCATTTTTGCTTTCGTTTTATCATCCTTGATCAAAATAAGCTCACAAAACCCATCATAAAAACATGTTAAATGTTACACGGAAAATAAATTGAATATTAAATGCTAAAAAATTAACAAGTAAAACAATAAAGGTGTATTACTTGTATAGAAAACACATAGCATCACGAGATAAAAGTAATACTAGAGAAAGGAAGGAGCCAAGCATAGAAAAGAGTCAGGGAAGGGCAGGAAAGATTGAATGACAGGCGTCTAAAAGGTGACCGATGGGAGGAAAGAGGACTCCACGATGGCCCATCTCTCGCTTGAGCGACGGCTATCGATAGGGGCTTCTTCCCGTCGGTCATCACCAAAACGTAAAAAAGAGGGGGAAACTCCATAGGTGCATACTTAAAGCTCTAACTTCACATTCTTTACATATTTCTCAGCTCAAAACCACCAAATAATATCAGAATTAGTTCATATAGAAGTTTTGTCAATAAAATAATCCAAATTAATCAAATTCACATTTCATCAAAATATGTATATCACATCATAATTTTGAAATTAAAGCATGATTAAGCCAATTGTAATCCAGAATGTTTACCCTCATAACTTGGATCTCTAGAGAGTGATGAAACAGTAAGTTCTTACCTTGAACTTCACACAATCAGATTAAGAATTAATGAGAAAATCACCTTCTTTCTCTACTTTCTCTAAGAATTTTAAAACAATGAAAATTGGAGCAAACCAAGAAAAGAGAATTAATTTCTCTTCCTCAATTGAACTCTTTGAGTTTTTGAAAAATGGATTTTTGAAAAAGAATGTGAACAAAGAAATTTTTAATTCTAGGAAAACTGTTTGATCCTAGATCCTTAAAATCAACATTCTAGATTTCCTATAGAGGGAAATCTAGAAATGCGATACCAGATAACGACCAACGAGCATCGCTCAAATGCGCTACGGCCGTCTCTTGTCAAAGTAAACTGAGTACCAATCCTGCCCTTTGACAATCCGTCCTTTAGGGAGGGGGCATCCCTCTGAGTGACTGATAGGCATTGGTCATTCCGTAGGCCATTCCTTCTGGGGCATACTCAGATGGGCGTTTGCTAAATTGCTGACGGACGTCCCTTGTCATAGCAACAAGTTTCCCTCATGAGGGAAGACCCATCGCGAGGTCTGTCCTCTGCACGGGGTGGGAAACCCAGGCTTAACCGATGGGCATCCCTCATGAGGGACGACCGTCGGTCACTAAAAATGCAAAGTTTTGATTAAAACTCCTCGTTTTTCAAATAAGCATTAAAATAAAAGGATTTTTAACTATAAATAAATTCAACATTTGTGAAATTCAAGGCAAAAACAAGCAACTTCAGCCCTTCACCTGTGAAACAGGTAAAAGTATCCTCATTAGGCAACTCTAATCTGGACTACCTCGGGACTCGATTAGTTAGCCAAAATGTGGGAGAAGAGGGAAGAAATGCGTAGCTGAGGTAGTCCTTACCTTTGGATGCCATCTTGTTGGCATATTGAGAGGGTGATGTGATTGACGCACGTTGAGTCAACATGAAAATCATAATTGTTTGGATGGTGACTAACGCACATTTAATCGGCATGAAAGTCACGAGCAGGGTGATCAACACACATTAAATCTGCTTGAAGACCACTGTTGAAAATTGAAGCCACGATTAACGTACATTTAATCGACATGAAAATCACAGCTGTTGGATGTTAGATGTGGTTATCTCTAGCTTGTCGACATGAAGAACCAAAGTTGTTTGGATGGTGACTAATGCACATTTGATCGGAATAAAAGTCATGATCCGTGTGATCGGCGCACATTATGAAGACCACTATTGAAAATTGGGGCCACGATTAATGCATATTTATTTGGCATGAAAATCACGACTATTGGATATTAGATGTGATTATTGCCAGCTTGTCAGCATGAAGAATTACAGTTGTTTGGATGGTGACTAACGCACATTTAATCGGCATGAAGGTCATGATTAATGTGATCAGCACACATTTGATCAGCATGAAGACCACTATTGAAAATTGACACCCCAATTAACGCACATTTAATCGGTATGAAAATCGCGGCTGTTGGATATTAAATGTGATTATCGCCATCTTGTTAGCATGAACAATCACAGTTGTTTGGATGGTGACTAATGCACATTTAATCAGCAAAAAAGTCATGGTCCGTGTGATCAGTGCACATTTGATGGGCATGAAGACCGCTGTTGAAAATTGGGTGTGATTATCGCAAGCTTGTCAGCATCAAGAACCACAATCGATTGAGTGTGATTATGGCCGGCTTGTCAGCATGAAGAACCACATTTGATTGGGTGTGATTATCACCAGCTTGTCAGCATGAAGAACCACAGTTGCTTAAGTGTGATTATCGCCAGCTTATTGGCATGAAAATCATGATTGGTGTGATTAATGCACATTTGATCGGCATGAAGACCACGATTGGAAATTGCAAGCTTATTGAAAAGATTTCATTCTTGTCAAGTAATGAATTCCTTGTCAATGTAAATATTTTTGTTAATTTGCTACGTCAAAACATGAATTCATTGTCAATTTCATTATATTTTGATATCTTGTTATTTGTGTCAGATTCTTTATTTTTTTTACGGTTATTTAATTTATCTTTTACCTTTTATCATTTTCCTATCCATTATGTATATTTGGAATAAAAAATTCAAATGAAAACATAAAATTGTAACTAAACAATGAATGATTTGTACACCTTCAAGTGATAAACATAAAAATGTAACTAAACAATGAAAAATTTGTACATCAAAAGGTGTCTATATATAAATCTCGCCGAACATGCACGGCCTAAGGGGAATAAGGCTCGTAATCTTCGAAAGGATCTGACAACTCTGATGAGGATGAAGAATTGATGTGTACTGGAGGGGCCCTGGAAGTCGACGGCTGGTCAAGATGAGCTCCAGAAGAGGATGGCTGATGACCGAAGGTGGATGGCTGATGAGTGAAATCTTCTAGAGGAGCCCGAAAAGCCACTAGATACTCTGGCTGCGGTGGTTTGCAAAGCTGAACCTCCATCTAACCTTTAGCAAATGGGCGTACATAGTCTCCTAGGAATCTCATGAGGTCGGAGACACCCTCTTATAATCTATTGACAATCTGGGTCTACTCCTTCATTTGCAGTTGGGATTGCTCTGCCACACGTGCAAAGTGGGCCTCTATCTCACCTCGTACCTCTATAAGGACTCTAGATACGCTCGGGAATGCACTCTCTATCCTCTCTGCCCGCAGCCTCACCTCACCAACTGACTCGTCCACCATCTGGATGGCCTCTTCAATTCTTTGTGCCGAGGCAGCCTAGGAACTCCTCAAGGTGCCCTCCAGCTAATCAATCCTCTCTCTCTGAACGTCTAGGCGCTCACCCTGCCTAGTCACCATCTCCTCTAGTCTCATGAACCTCTCATCCATGTGCTAGTCTAGTGCGGCTACAACAGCAGTCATGGCGGCTAGGATGTCTTGGGATGATGATTGAGCGGGTGCTGGTGGTGGTGGGATAGGACTCGGCATCTCCATGGGACCACGCTGTGAAGCTGGAGTGCTGATCATCTCATTGATGTCAAAGTCCATGCCCATCCCCTCAAGTGTATAGATTTTTTCTAGCTGTGGCTGATGCTGGTGAGGCTGGTCATACTCAAGATACTGTTGCTCATGCTGGTACTAACCAAACTATGGCTCTGGCTCCTCGACCACTAGCTAGAGTGGAGAAAAGTGAAAAAGTCGCCTAGTCTCTGCCACTGTTAGCAAATTGTAGTCACCTGCACGTTTCAGCACCTGGACAACCATCCTCACAGTTTGAGCTACCCCCAGATTTACGTATATGTCCTCATCTAGTGGAGGTCCAAAGTCATCAACATCAACTCCTAAGTAGAGTAACACCCTAGTAATTACTCCCCCACCATATATAAATGGAGTTTTCCCCCTAGCCAAGCGTACCAAAGTAGCCACGATCTCGTGGCTAATATTCAAGCGCCTACCTGTAACCATCGCCTATAAACTCCATACCTTGGCTGAGTTGACCGTGCCTGGGTTCCATGCTCTGGCCAAATATAAGCTAGACAAGACCCTATGCAGATAGCAAAGGGCCTGTGATGAGAGCATAGTGTCTTCACCGTATCATGATCATACAGCATCTCCGACATAGTAATAACCTCCTAGTGTTGCCTGCGAACTGCTCTCTTCGGGGTCGAGGCGTCCATACCAGTTGGCAATCCTAGTGCCTGGGCGAAGGCCCTGCAAGTCAGTCTGAAATGGTGGCCCCGAACTCTGAATTGGATGACCCCCTCCTTAGTGTCAGGCCTCTGAAAACCCCCGTAATGGAGGGTAGCTAAAAACTTCCTAGATATCTTAGGGTACATCCGGAATGATGGCCTCAAGAACTCTATCCGCCTCTAGGAGTCTATCAACCTCATCTAACATCCCTATATCCTTGACGAATGGCTTAGAAATGTATCTGCTAGACTGGAACTAAGCCTATACCAGTGCCTCGAACCTCTCTTTCTGGTCCGGAGTCATCCACTTTTGAGCTAGGATCTCCGGGTGTCCCTATGGCTAGGTGCATCTCGGAGGAAAAGTTAGTTTGTTGAAAGTCATTCAACCTTACTAGGAGACTTAAATGAGTCTTCATTTCATCATTTATCATTTTCTAAATTTTGGCAGCATTTTCAGCTAGAATGTGCCCTACCCAAAATTTTTGACAGTATCCTAACAAGGATATTCCAAATCAAAGAAATAGGCAACATTTCGGCAGGAATGTGCCTCAAATTACCTGTACAAAATCAAAACAAAGGATAGGCCTAGGCCCTAACAACCACATTTTCAATTCTCAACTCACAAATTTCAAATTATTATTAATGATTATTTACTTTTGAAAAGTTGGCAACTTCTCGACTAAGATGTACTTAAACAAAGAAAATTTCGGTAGTATCCCGGCTAGGTGTGTTTACCAGAAAATAATTTTGGTAGCATCTCGGCTAGGATGCGTGCCACTTCCTGCACAGCAAAAGCAATGAAAAGGACAAACATCAGGCCTTAATCACACAATAAAGGCCTTAGGCCCAGATGCACAATTACAAAGGATTATTCACATTTTGTAAATCAATATACATTTGTGTACCTGTAGACACCGGGTCCCGAGGCGGTCTAAGATCAGAATTACCCGATGATCAGAATGATACCGATTTGCGGGCAGAGGTGTCAAAAATGATGTTTCCCTTGTCGATATCCATTTTTTATAAAAAAAAATTATTTTATTTTAAAAATGATATTATTAGAAGGTGTTATTTTTGATATTTGAAAAAAAAAAAGAGAAATTGAATTAACTAATTAATTTAATTGAGTTAAATTAAATTAATTAATTGATTTAAAGAAGAAAATTAAGTTGGATAATTAATTGGATTGAATGAGATTAGTTAATTAATTTGATTGGGTTAGTTAATTAGTCTAATTAGGAAAAATAAATAAAAATATAAAATATGAAAAAAAAATAATAAAAGTATGTAAAAACGTGGGAAAGTGGCATTTAAAGCCACTTTCCCAATTCATGGTCGCGTGGTGGCAGCTTGGCCACCGCGCGACCACCTGCCCCTCTCGCGTGCACATGCGCGCGCGCTGTGCTCTTTACCGCGCGGCCACCTGCCTTGGCCCCTTTTTTTCGCTGTTATCTGCGTTTTTCAGACTAATTTTCAGTCTGATTTTTTTCACCGTTTTGTGTTATTTTCGATCAACTAAATTAAAGACTTTCTAACTCTTTCTATTTTGAGCCAAGACCAACAAATCAAAAGGGATTTTGATCTCCATTTTCAAGGGGGAGATTTTTTTGAGACACAAAATTTTCCTGGCTTTTCTCTCTATTTTTCCTTCCTCTCCAGCAACTGTTCTTCGACCTCTTTTTCAAAAATATTTCTAGTTGCTTTTTCTTCTTCTCACGTTTCAATCTTTAATTTTTCTCCAAAAAATAATAATCAATTTCTTGGGCGATTCAAGCTTGGAAAATTAATTTCTTTTGCTCAATCACCCACCAAAAAAATATTTTTATCAAGATATTCTCTTGATTTTATTTCAAAAAATTAATTTTTATATTTTTTTCAAATTTTCATCACCACAAAATCGACAAGGGGAACGAATCGAGACACCGTTTCTCCAATCTAAAAATTCTGAGGGTAAACATTCTTGGACTTTTTTCTCTCTCTTTTTCTCATATATTTTTTTTGTATGTTATTTATTGTTGTTAATATTATTTTTTGTTACTATTATCATATTTATTCATGGCTAATAGTTTTTATTTTTGCCACTGTTAACATCCCTAGCCTTGTTTTTGGTTGTTTTTGGTCCAATTTCTCTATGTGGATTTGGTTTGATTTTTATAGATTAACTTTTACTTGTTTTGCCGTTGGCCACCATTCCCCATTTATATTAACATTACCCTTATTATTTGATATTATCATCATGTAGCAACATTGTCATTATCATTATTACCATCACTATTTGGTCCATTCATTATTGTTATTATTATTATCATCATCGTTTTATTTTGCCATCATTTTCTTTATTATTTTGTTTATTATTGTTATTGTGTTGTGTTTACTCTTATTATTATTATTATTATTATTATTATTATTATAGGTTGCTGCCATGTAGTTCATTATTATTATTATTATTATTATTATTATTATTATTATTATTATTATTATTATTATTATTATTATTATTTCATTGAGTGTATTATTATTATTAAGTTATGTATCATTATCATCATTATTATTATTATTATTATTATTATTATTATTATTATTATTATTATTATTATTAAGTTCCTGCCATGTTCAATGTATTTAGTGTCTTTATTATTATTATTATTATTATTATTATTATTATTATTATTATTATTATTATTATTATCATATTGGTTGCCATTAATATTTTATTATTATTATTATTATTATTATTATTATTATTATTATTATTATCATCATTCCTAAATTAGTTTTTATATTACTATTTATTAATGTTGTTGTTATTATCGTCATTTGATTTATTTATTATTAATATTGTCGTCTTATATTTATTGTTATTATTAATTTTGTCGTGTTTGTCTCATCATTATAATTTGACTTACCCAATATTTATTTCATTTTCGCTTGATTAATTTTTAGAACTATCACTAATATTTTTGATATTAATTTTTGTCTGAGATTTAACTTGAGTCGGGTTATTTGAGCATCCCCGCGACTCCCCGGATGGGTCGCAACACGTGGAGAGTCACTCCGGTTTGGTGAGATCTTTTCGACTCCCTCTTTATGTGTTACGTGTTTATTTGTAAATATCTATTTTATTTGTGTACTTGTGCGATAAAAAATCACAAAAATATTTCTACAATTAAATTGGGATTTTTACTAGCAAAATTGGGACCAATGTCCCTTGTTTTAGCCCAATAATAAAAAAATATCACAATTAAAACGAAGAGTCAACTTTTCTACAAAAATGGGATCACTCATCCCGGTTTTTCAATTCAAACAATCAAAAATGACTCTTCGAACCCTCTTCAAATTAATACGAAGGAACCAATGTTCCTAAATTTCGAACAAGTGCGAAGGAACCAATGTTCCCAAAATAATGCCCCGATTTATGTATGTATCTTTATTTTAACCTTGTGTGAGTGTCTTAAATTCAAGTTTATTTATTTTTGGGCCCTTGTAATTAATTTTGGGGCAACTTTATTTATTTTGGGGATTGTATTCCGTCCCATTTGTGTCCTTAATTTCCTTTTATTGGGGTTGTATTCCGCCTCGATTTCTCTTGTAATTGTGTGCTTGCGTGTTTATCGCTTTCATTTACTGCTTTATTTATTTTCTTTACTGCTTTCATTTATTTTCTTCAAATGCTTGAAATTTGCTCTTTAATTTAAATCCATCGATCGTGTGAGATGAGAGATATAATTTTAAGGAGTTAAGAACCCATTTATATTTAACCAAAGTACGAATAAGAGGGAAGTCTCGGACACCATATCTCTGGTTTAGACCATTAGAGGTGAGAAACCCTTTCCCAATTTCTTGCAAATTGGGTGGCGACTCCAAATACCTCAAAGGTGCCTTTAGGCATCAATAGGCTAGGTTGTTCTATTGGGAGGAACATACCAATGATGCCTCATGGCGCCCATGATCAAAAGACGCAAACCTTCATACCTCGAATCCTAAAGCGGATTAAAAGCGAGGGCCCTTGCTGGGTTTCCGGGTTCGGCGCGCGTCACAGTGGCGACTCCGCTGGGGACTTGTGTTTGAGACTTCACTCCGAAAGTATTTTGGTTAAAATGTATAATTGAGTTTTTAAAACTTAAAATTCTATTTCTTTTCAAAAATTTGCATCACATTTTAGAGCCTTAGACTTATGCTAGTTGGTCTCTTTTTACCTCGGTGTGTTCCCAAAGCATGACCCTACTTTCACTCATTGTAGGGAAGTGTTAGAGATAATCACCAGCCCAAGCCTTGTGCCTTTTGGTATGTCAAATGGTGACCCGATCGGTCGTTATGCTCGTGATGAGCTAGACCCGTCGGCAGGGATCATACTTGGGTAACCCAAAAATTCATCACCTTGACCAAAGCTCATGTACTGGCAAGTAGAAACTTCCCCTAGGTGGTATGTTCCTTAATACAATGCTTGTGATATGGGCCATCACGTATTAAGCAAAATCAACCAAATCAAATGGTCTTTATCAAAGGCTTTCATGCCCCATTGGGCCCACCTTGATTTATTTGAATTGTCCAAATACGTAATGGCCAAAACCCATGCGAATGCACATTAGATTAGGACTGTTATGCTGCTGGTTTTCCACCATGCACCATACGTGTCCGATGGGCTCCCTGCTGACCCTCGGATGAAGCCCACCTAGGAAAGAGACCGCACGACCTCGTGTGTGGGAGTGATAAGGCTGGAAGGATCTATTTGCTCGCATGTGGTTGTGAATGCTGCACAGCATGCTCATACATCGCATGTCATTCATGCATGTCAATAAAATAAATACATATATATATATATAAATAATAATAAATTTTCTCTCATGCTGTGTGTATATACCTTTTCATCTGCATATTATTTTCGCGTGTACATATCATCCTACGTGTAATTTCTTTCATGCATCGCATCGTATTGTTGTAATTCATTGATCTCTCACTCACCAAGGACCATCTACATAATTCACGATCATGCATTGTACATATCATCCATGCATCATTCTAACAATCTAAATTTTCAGCCATCAAAGATTCATCCAAGTGGACCAGAGGTTCTGACGATCGACTAGTGATGACAGACTCACCCTTTGGATTGCTAGAATTAGTGCCTATTTGGGATTCTGAGTCACCCTCAACTACCAGCGAATCGTCCTCAATGGCAGAAGAAAGTGGGAACCCAACTACCCAAGACCTCGCAAGGAGACTTGAGGAATTTGAACGGCGAATGCTAGACATGATGGGTACCATGGCAGAAAGATTTACTCAACCACCTGCACCGCCAGCACCGGCTACTCCACAGCCACCGGTGGCTCCTCCTCGAGGGCAAGCCAAACCACCCACTGGTGGAGAGGCTCCCCTCATTAGAGGCATTGCCCACCAATCTATAGATGAGCTTAAAGCTATGGCTGTGCCGGTTGGACCAGGAAGAGCAAAGATCACGAACCCTGATGAGGATGACATCGTAAAAAAGATGGAGGAGAAGCTTGAAGCCATAACGAAGATGTTAACAGGAGGAAAGGGAATAAAACCTGAGGATCAAGAGCTGGATGATGAAGACCTGGTCCCTTTGAACTTTAAGGTGCCCGATATGTCCAAATTCGATGGCACTTCTAACCCCGCTGCACGCATCAAGCAATACACCCTAATCATGAAGGGTACAGGGCTGACAAAGAAGCAGAAAATAGAGTACTTTTGCCTCAGCTTAGCTGGCCCAGCAGTGGATTGGTATCATGGGCTGGATCAAAGAATGAGAGAAGACTGGAATCTGTTAACAAAAGAATTCCTTGGCCAGTATGATTGCAGTACCAAGATTGAGGTCACATTGAAAGATTTAGAAGTGCTGAAGCAGAAGTCAGGGGAATCATTCCATGAGTACTTGACTCGATGGAGGAATCGAGTGATGGAGATAAAGAGAAAGCCTGATACCTCAGATCAGATCAGGTTATTTATCCGAAATGCTAGTCCATATTTAAGGGATGGGTTAAAAATGAAGGGACTCAAAGATTGGGAGTTGCCTAAGGACATAGCCATTGAAGTTGAGGCTGAGCATTTAGATAAAGTGGCTAGATCTGCAAATGTTGCTTCGGGCAAAAATAAGGGAAGCAGCAGTGATAACGGGGGCAATGATAAGGTGGCAAAAGTCTCTGCCATAGGAACGGCTCCCAAACATCTCACTATCTCGGGCAAACCATTATCTTGGCACTTCACCCATCTCATCAAGGAAGGAAAGTTGCAACCCTTGCCAGTTGGGCCCGCCCCAAGTCAAGGGAAGCCAAAGCATAGGACGGACTGGTATTGTGCATATCATCAGTACACAGGGCACAGAACAGACTACTGTCGTCCTTTAAGGGACCGAATTCAAGCCTTGATCGATGAAAAACAGACTATTAATCCTGGGCAGAGAGAAAATCAAGAGAAGTCAGCCCATTGTGCTATGATTGGTTCTAGCTTACCGGAATGGTATGTGCTGCAAGACTTGTATGGAAATGTGTAGACACCGGGTCCTGAGTCCGGCATAAAAAGAAAATGGTGATTTTTTGTTCCTTGATTATTCCCTCCGAAAAAAAAATTAAATATAAATATGTGTGTGAAATTAAAAATTAATTAGTTAATGTAGTTAGTTACTTGAGTAATTAATATTATTGTGTGATTAAAGTGCATGTATAATTAAATTTTAAAGTGTATAATTAATTAGATAAATATATATATATATATATATGTGTGATAATTTAAATGGATTAAATGTTTAATTAGTTAGATAAATTATATATTAAGTTGATTAATTATATTAATGTGTAATGTTTAATTAATATGTAATGTTTAAATTAATTAATGTGTGTGTTATTTGAATTAAGTTAAATTAATTAAAATTAAGAAAAGAAGAAAAGGAGAAAAGGAGGGAATTAAGTAGGAAAATACATTGATGACCCTTAACCCTAATTTGAGGGTGTATAAAAAGAAAAGAATGAGGAAAAATGAGGGGGCTCGGCAGATCAAGAAAAAGAGAAAGAAGAGAGAAGAGAGAGCAAGAAGAGCCGGCCAAAGAAAAATAAAGAAAAAGAAAAGAAAGTTAGAGCAAAGAAAAACACAAAGGGAAATCAAAGACACGGAGCAAGAATAAAAGAGGACCAAAATCAAAGAATAAAAAGAGGAAGAAATAAGAAAATAGAAAGAGAGAAGAGAGACCCAGCCAACGGGAAGCAGACCAAGCGACGCCGGAAAAGAAGAAAAAAAGGGAAAAGAGAGAGGGAGGAGGCGTTGCCTCCGCCGGCCACCTCCAACGCCGGATTCAGGCACGCGCACCGCCGCTAGACTGACGAGGTCCAGACGCACCTCTCCATGTCGTCCGATCATCCACCGCTTGCCGGAGGAGGGCGCATCGAGGCAAAACGCCGGTGAAGGACAGTGACGCTTTATTGCGTTTTCCGGCCAAACGCCACCACATTCCGGCGCGTGGCCACCGGATCTGGACTCCCGACGAGGCGATCTACGAGGCGGTGAGGGAGGTGTCGTCAACCGCCGCTCCGGCCAATCTCCGGCGAGGGAAATCCGGTGAGTCTATTTTATATTTATTTATTTTAATATATTATTAATTAATATAAATTAATATTATTATTATAATTAATATTAATATTAATATTATTATTATTAATTATTTATTTATTATTATTATTATATTTATTTATTTATTTAATTTTTGATTTATTAATATTATTGTTATTATTATTATTATTATATTTATTTATTTAATTTCTGATTTATTATTATTATAATATTATTATTATATTTATTCATTATTCTGTTTTAATATTATTTAATATTTATTATTGTTATTATATGGTTATTGTTAATTAATTGTTATATTTGTTTATTATTAGTATTTTGTGTTATGTTAATATTATTATTATTGTTAATATTATTACTGTCTACTTTGTGTTAATTTTATGTATATCATTATTTAATTGATTTGTGATAATTATTATTTAATTTTATGCATTATTATTATTATTATCATTATTGATTATTGATATGATTATTGTTATTTATTTATGCAATTATTTATGTATTCATTTACTTATTTATTTAGAAATATGTAATTACTATTTTATTGCATTTTACGTATTTGTGGTCTGTAATAATAAATGACTTTTCGACCGCTGTTAAAAAGAACCACCACACAAATGTTGTCTACTAAATAGAATGTTTGCTAAATAAAACTTGGACCAATGTCCTATTTTTACCCAATAAAATCATCACATAAAAATTGTTTTCCATAATGAACGCATGCGAGGACCAATGTCCTTATGGTTAATGAATAACCCGTTTTATGTATGTATCGCACATTTACAAACGAGGGTTGTATTCTGCCCTTAGTATTATTGTAAATTTATTTCATGCTTTAATGTTATTTTATTTTATGCTCTTAAATGGATGAATGCGCTTTAATTTAAATTGCATCGTGTGGAGAGAGAGCGAATCAATGTTAATTAAAATTTGATCATAAAATAATCGAGGTAGAAATAGATGAGAAATCCCGAACCCAGCTCTGGTCTTTGGGCTCAAGAGGTTAGAGGTCATCCTTCAAGATACTTCTTGAGTCACGAGGCTTTAGCGCTAATCCTAGGCTCCTTAGGGTGAGGAGTTCACCTTCCATGATCCCTCTGGCTAGCCCAAAATGGATACCAAGTGCAGTCTTAGGCTCTCCGAGGCGAGAGGAACTTTCCCAATGTTCTATTGGGTGGCGACTCCATGAAATCTCCTTGTTGCCCAACATAGACACACTTACGATTTATTGCAAGCTGTCAACGGACCCACAATTGCCTGATCGCCCTCGAGCGGGCGGTAAGAGGGGCGGCCGCGAGGATCCGGCGTGCGTCACAGTGGCGACTCTGCTGGGGACGATATGGTTTGAGATTTCAATTTGAAAATACCTCGTTTAACATTTATGGTTAAAATTTAATTCATAAATTCGCTTTCTCTCATTTGCATTACATCTCATTAGAGCTTTAGAATATGCTAGTTTGGTCCCTCTATTAGCCCCGGTGCGTTCCTGAAGCACGACCTCATTTTCACTCAATTTGGGAAAGTGTTAAGGATAATCACCAGCCCAAGCCTCGTACCATCGTGGTATATAAAATGGTGACCCGATCGGTCGTTACGCTCGTGATGAGCTAGACCCGTCGGTAGGGATCATGCTTGGGTAGCCCCAAAGTAACACCACCTTTTGACCAAAGCTCATGTAATGGCAATAAAAACTTCCACTAGGTGAAATGTACCATAATACTGTGCTTGCTAAATGGGCTATAATATATTGAATAAAATTAATCAAATTAAATGGTCTTCATCAAAGGCTTTCATGCCCCGGTGGGCCCATTTTAATTTGGTTGAATCGTTTAAATATATGATAGCCAAATTCCCATGCGTATGTACATTAAGAGTTGTTATGCTGCCGGCTTCTCACCGTGCACTATACGCGTCCATTGGGTTCCTTGTTAACCCTTGGATAAAGCCCGCCTAGGAAAGAGACCGCACGACCTCGTGTGGGAGAAATAAGGTTGGAAGGATCTACCTGTTTACATGTGGCTGTGAATGCTGTACAACATGCGCATACATCACATATCATTCATGTAAAAAAAAAATAATAATAAAAAAATAAATAATAAAAAAAAAAAAATTCAATAAAAAAAAAATGCATTTCATTTTATGTATATATCCTTTTGCCTGCATATTATTTTTCACATGCATATATCATCACGTGTATATTTATTTTCATGCATTGCATCGCATAATTGCAATTTATTGATTTTTTCACTCCATCTGCATAATTCACGATCATGCATTGTATATTATCATACACGCATCATACTAACAATTTAAATTTTTAGCCATCATAGATTCTTCCAAGTGGGTTAGAGGTCCCGACGGTCGATTAGTAAGGACAGACTCGCCTTTTGGATTGCTCGAATTAGTGCTCGATTGGGATCCTGAGCCACTCTCGACATCTAGTACCTCATCCTCCATGGCGGACGAAACTGGAAACCCAACCACCCAAGATCTTGCTCGGAGGTTGGATGAATTTGAACGAAGAATGCTAGATATGATGGGTGCTATGGTCGAAAGAATTGTCCATCCCCCTGCTGCACAAGCACCTCCTATTCTGCAACCACACATTGCTCCACAAGTACCAGCAGTCCCTCCTCGGGGGCAAGTTGAACCGCCTCCTGGTGGGGAGGCTCCCTTCACTGGAGTGGCTGCTCGCCAACCTATTAATGAGAACGAAGCTGCACCCGTTGAGCCAAGAAGGGCAAGGGTTAATAATCTCGAAGAGGATTTTGTAGAAGAAGAGGAAATCGAAGACATAGTAGCCCACCAACCTGCGAGGGGTAGAGCACCCAAGGTGGAGGATGAAACTATGAGGGCAATGAGACAGCAGATTGAGGCCATCACCCGGATGTTGTCAGCTGGAAAAGGGGTCAACCCTGAAGATAGAAATTTGGGAGATGAAGAATTGCTTCCCCAGAGATTTAAAATGCCTGAGCTGCCAAAGTTTAATGGTACTTCAGACCCTTCTGCACATATCAAGCAGTACACTTTAGTGATGAAGGGTACAGGACTGAGCAAGAAGCAACAGGTGGAGTATTTTTGCCTCAGCCTGTCGGGTCCTGCAGTGGATTGGTACCATGGGCTGGATCGAAGGTGTAAAGAAGACTGGGACCTGCTGACCGATGAATTTATTAAACAGTACGATTGCACTACTAGAATGGAAGTCACCCTGAAAGACCTCGAACTCCTACAACAAAAGCCCGATGAATCATTCCACGAGTATCTCACAAGGTGGAGGAACAGGCTGATGGAAATGAAACGAAAGCCTGACACATCTGATCAGATTAGGCTATTTATCAGAAATTCATGTCCTTACCTGAGGGATCTGCTGAGCTTCAAAGGGCTTAGAGATTGGGAGTCATTGAAAGATATTGCTGTAGAAGCTGAGGGGGCCTACCTGGCAAAGAAGGCGAGTCAGAATAGCGTTCCTGGGAGAAACTTTGGAAATCAATCGGGGAACAGATCAGGCGGAGCTGGAAGCAGCAACAATAGAAATGGCAAGGCAGCCGAGGTCTCAGCAACCGGGGTTGGACAGGGTCAGAGGTACTATTCTAACTTAGGTCGCTCTTTATCTTGGGTGCTGGAAAAGCTTATAAAGGAAGGCAAGATACAACCTCTAGCGCCTAGGCCAGCTTTAAATCAGGGACAACCAGGGCATAGAGATGACCAGTACTGCTCCTATCATCAACATACTGGGCACCTGACAGACCATTGCCGAACCCTAAGGAACAAGATTCAGGACCTCATTGACATAAAGCAGATAACAGACCCTGAAAAGAGGGAGAGAAAGAAGCAGCCGAGCTACAACGCAGTTCCCCCACCGAATATGTGATTGGGTCCAGTCCACCGGAACGACATATTTTGCAAGGACTACAAGGAGATATTATGTATTATGTCTCTGTATTTTGAAAACTCCTTATAACGTTTTGGTTATGTAATATGATGAACAATGTTTTTGCGTACTTATATATTATTTCTAATGATTTCATTTCTTATGATCATGATACATTCATTCATTTTGACATTAATTCAATCAATACTACTACATTTAATCTTGGAACTTTGGGAAATCCAAAGAAAATTTTGATAGCATCTGATATAACTCCTGAAGAGAGAGAGAGTCAGAGAGAAAATAAAAATAAGAGAGAAAAAACTAGTTGCAATTAGGAGATTGGATGAAAACTCACTAAGAGCACTAGAACCTTTCTGATTACCCGTCGAATCGATCTCTGGATAAGACAGAACCTGGAAAATGATTTAGGCAATCTTTTCTTTGTATAGCTCTCTAAATGACTATTTCCTACCCTTATTCTGCAATCGCTTGCTAGCCCGTTGAGCCTTTATGCTGGTATGCTGAATGCGTACCAATTTTGTTGTTACACACATTAAAACTACCCCCTAGCCTAAAATGATTTTGGCTTCCCCTTAGAAGAGTGGCCGCTCTAAAACTGATGGATGTACATTTGAACAATTTTTTGGGCTATCAATAAATGCCTCGATAAGAGCAAGTTCAGACTTTGAAAAGAGGGTTTAGTCATGCATGAAAGGCATGAGCTCAAAAAAAAAAAAAAGAGAAGCGAAAGCAAAAAGAAGGAAAAGAAAAAGAAAATCCAAAAAGAAAAAAAGAAAAAAAATGAATGAAAAATGAAAGAAAAAGAAGCAAAGAAAACGAAAAGAAAAAAAGAATAATAAAAAAGAGAGCTCAAAATGGTGACCAATTGACTAGTTTCAATGATTGCCTTTCTGATCTGAAGGAGTTAGAATGTTACCGAGCCCAAATTCAAAAAAAAAAATCCTTTGTATATACAACTGAGCTGAGAACGGTTCATCCATCAGTTGAGAAAATATCGAGGCCATTTTTTTCTAGCGACCTGATCTTTCTTTGACAGCCATCTACTCAAGCCTAACATTACAACCAAAGTAAGACCTTTTGATTCTGGGTTCAGTCTTATCCAATTAGCGGAGATGACCTTTTAATAAGGTTTGGTATGTAAGAAGATGCCTATGGTGTTTCTTGAGCTTCAAGCGAGAAGCCATGAGTTCATTCATGCATTCGAGTTAAGTCTCGTCTCCGACGTTGCTTCTAGAATTTGCATTCAAAAGATTAAATGAGAGCAGAGAGAAAATATTCAATCATGAGAATAAAAAAGAGAGCAGATTGATAACAGGAGTTTGATGCTTTCAAGATCCATCCCGAGATTGGATGAGGTTTTGTATCTTGAGATTAATGCCAAATAATGATCATATATTATGAAATCAAATTGAAATATGTGCATTTATGCAATGGTATTGATGTAACCAGAATAGTTCATCTGATGTACAAAAAAAAAGAAAAAAAAAGAAAAAAAAAAGGCCGTTAGAGATGAAAATCGTAATTGACGCTCTAAGCAAAAGTTAGGCCAAAGGACAGGGTGAAAACCTGAAAATAGGCAGTCTGTCCCAAAAAAAAAAGAAGAAAAAGCTGCTGGATTGGGTTGGGTCTATTTTAGGCAAAAATAAGGCACAGGGTTATATGAAAATCCGAAAGGACGCATTTTCCGCCAAGAAAAGCTAGTGTGAAAATCCACAAGGGACGCACTACCTTAAAATAATGACTACAGGTTTCAGACGAGAACCTCATAATCCCCAAAGAGCATGAAATTCAAAGGCAATTCCAGAAGGCACCGATCTTACTGCAAATTGCAACCAAATTGGCTGTCACCTTCAAATCTACTTAGATGAATTTTTATACTGCATTGCTGCATACACATGCATTTCACTTGCATGCTCACCTATTTTTTCCTGCATATTTGCCTTTCTAAGTCTTGCAGAAAAAGAGACTCGATGCGGACACCGGCAAAAACCGAGTGACGACATCATTCCAAACAATCAACCCAAGACCTCTCAGGGGGCACACAATCAATCCAAGACCTCTCAGGGGGCAGATCTCAACCAAAGATCTCTCAGGGGGCACACAATCAACCCAAGACCTCTCAGGGGGCAGATCTCAACCAAAGACCTCTCAGGGGGCACAATCAACCCAAGACCTCTCAGGGGGCAGATCTCAACCAAAGACCTCTCAGGGGGCACAATCAACCCAAGACCTCTCAGGGGGCAGATATCAAAACCCAAGACATCTCAGGGGGCAGTTATCAAACCCAAGACCTCTCAGGGGGCAGATCTCAACCCAAGACCTCTCAGGGGGCAGTTCTCATCCCAAGACCTCTCAGGGGGCAGATCTCAACCCAAGACCTCTCAGGGGGCAGTTCTCATCCCTAGACCTCTCAGGGGGCAGCTATCAAATCCAAAGACCTCTCAGGGGGCGCCACTCAACAGAACGGCTAGCACGATGACGGCACTACCACTCCATGGAGGGTTAGCACGATCACGGCACTGCCGCTTCTGCAATCACAACAACAGCACTCGATTGAAGAAGACAGCCGCCTCAGGTAGGTGTCTCTGCATCTCTCTCTCTCTCCTTTGAATTTTGGCTCACCCAGGTGTCTACCACTAGTTTTGCCAAAATTGGGGGCAACTGTAGACACCGGGTCCTGAGTCCGGCATAAAATGAAAATGGTGATTTTTTGTTCCTTGATTATTCCCTCCGAAAAAAAAAATTAAATATAAATATGTGTGTGAAATTAAAAATTAATTAGTTAATGTAGTTAGTTACTTGAGTAATTAATATTATTGTGTGATTAAAGTGCATGTATAATTAAAGTTTAAAGTGTATAATTAATTAATAAATAAATAAATATATATATATATATATATATATGTGTGTGTGTGTGTGTGTGTGTGTGTGTGATAATTTAAATGGATTAAATGTTTAATTAGTTAGATAAATTATATATTAAGTTGATTAATTATATTAATGTGTAATGTTTAATTAATATGTAATGTTTATATTAATTAATGTGTGTGTTATTTGAATTAAGTTAAATTAATTAAAATTAAGAAAAGAAGAAAAGGAGAAAAGGAGGGAATTAAGTAGGAAAATACATTGATGACCCTTAACCCTAATTTGAGGGTGTATAAAAAGAAAAGAATGAGGAAAAATGAGGGGGCTCGGCAGATCAAGAAAAAGAGAAAGAAGAGAGAAGAGAGAGCAAGAAGAGCCGGCCAAAGAAAAACAAAGAAAAAGAAAAGAAAGTGAGAGCAAAGAAAAACACAAAGGGAAATCAAAGACACAGAGCAAGCATAAAAGAGGACCAAAATCAAAGAATAAAAAGAGGAAGAAATAAGAAAATAGAAAGAGAGAAGAGAGACCCAGCCAACGGGAAGCAGACCAAGCGACGCCGGAAAAGAAGAAAAAAAGGGAAAAGAGAGAGGGAGGAGGCATCGCCTCCGCCGGCCACCTCCGACGCCGGATTCAGGCACGCGCCCCGCCGCTAGACTGACGAGGTCCAGACGCACCTCTCCATGTCGTCCGATCATCCACCGCTTGCCGGAGGAGGGCGCGTCGAGGCAAAACGCCGGTGAAGGACAGTGACGCTTTATCGCGTTTTCCGACCAAACGCCACCACATTCTGGCGCGTGGCCACCGGATCTGGACTCCCGACGAGGCGATCTACGAGGCGGTGAGGGAGGTGTCGTCAACCGCCGCTCCGGCTAATCTCCGACGAGGGAAATCCGGTGAGTCTATTTTATATTTATTTATTTTAATATATTATTAATTAATATTAATTAATATTATTATTATAATTAATATTATTATTATTATTATTAATTAATTATTTATTATTATTATTATTATATTTATTTATTTAATTTCTGATTTATTAATATTATTGTTATTATTATTATTATTATTATATTTATTTATTTAATTTCTGATTTATTATTATTATTATTATTATTATTATAATATTATTATTATATTTATTCATTATTCTGTTTTAATATTATTTAATATTTATTATTGTTATTATATGGTTATTGTTAATTAATTGTTATATTTGTTTATTATTAGTATTTTGTGTTATGTTAATATTATTATTATTGTTAATATTATTACTTTCTACTTTGTGTTAATTTTATGTATATCATTATTTAATTGATTTGTGATAATTATTATTTAATTTTATGCATTATTATTATTATTATCATTATTGATTATTGATATGATTATTGTTATTTGTTTATGCAATTATTTATGTATTCATTTACTTATTTATTTAGAAATATGTAATTACTATTTTATTGCATTTTACGTATTTGTGGTCTGTAATAATAAATGACTTTTCGACCGCTGTTAAAAAGAACCACCACACAAATGTTGTCTACTAAATAGAATGTTTGCTAAATAAAACTTGGACCAATGTCCTATTTTTACCCAATAAAATCATCACATAAAAATTGTTTTCCATAATGAACGCATGCGAGGACCAATGTCCTTATGGTTAATGAATAACCCGTTTTATGTATGTATCGCATATTTACAAACGAGGGTTGTATTCTGCCCTTAGTATTATTGTAAATTTATTTCATGCTTTAATGTTATTTTATTTTATGCTCTTAAATGGATGAATGCGCTTTAATTTAAATTGCATCATGTGGAGAGAGAGCGAATCAATGTTAATTAAAATTTGATCATAAAATAATCGAGGTAGAAATAGATGAGAAATCCCGAACCCAGCTCTGGTCTTTGGGCTCAAGAGGTTAGAGGTCATCCTTCAAGATACTTCTTGAGTCACGAGGCTTTAGCGCTAATCCTAGGCTCCTTAGGGTGAGGAGTTCACCTTCCATGATCCCTCTGGCTGGCCCAAAATGGATACCAAGCGCAGTCTTAGGCTCTCCGAGGTGAGAGGAACTTTCCCAATGTTCTATTGGGTGGCGACTCCATGAAACCTCCTTGTTGCCCAACATAGATGCACTTGCGATTTATTGCAAGCTGTCAACGGACCCACAATTGCCCGATCGCCCTCGAGCGGGGGGTCAGAGGGGCGGCCGCGAGGATCCGGCGTGCATCACAAAATGGATATGCCACTACTACTAGCCCTGAGGCAGATGAAGAAGAGACTTTTGTGGCAATGATAGGCTGTTGGTCCAGCAGCGAAAGCGGGGAGGAGGAGGAAGGTGAAAAATAAGAGGGTTCTAACCAAGAATTGAGTATGGCCAGCCTTTCACGACAGATTGAGGAGACTCGTGCATTAATGGCCTAAGAGATGGATAGACGGCTTGAGGAGCTCGAAAGGAGGTTGACAGCTATTATTAAGGAGAGAATAGACGCCCTGGCGCTAGTCCTACAAGCCCGATTGATGGCGGCTACCTTTAACCGGGTTGAGTCGGCCCCTGTCGAGATAGCCCATATAGCGACAACCACGGCATCTCCTAGTGCCACTAAGCCCCGAGGCAAGGAACCGCTTGATTTACCAGTGGGACAAGGAGGTGGTAAGAGACCTACTCTGGAACATGACAATATGCTTGAAGAGGATGGAGATCTGGTGAAGGCGCATGCTCTGAGAGATGCAAACCTAAATATCTGAGATGGCCGTAAGGGCAATGCTAAAAAAGCGGGAGAACCATCAGTGAGAAGGAATCAAAGATGTTACTCTGATTTGGGTAGACCCTTGTCGCGAGTTTTTGAGAAGCTAGCGAAGAGGGGGTTATTGCAGCCATTACCCGCGAGGTCCGCCAGCAGTCAGGGGCAGCCCCACCACAGAGCGGATCAATATTGTGCATTCCACCAACACACTGGACATTTGACAAACTACTGCCGGACTTTGAGAGATCGGGTTCAGGACCTCATCGATTCCAAGCAAATCACGGATCCCGAGAAAAGAGAGAAGAAGAAGAAGGCAGACTACAATGCAATCCCTCCACCAGAGATGTGACTGGGCCTGACCCGCTTCATCGGCATGTTCCCCTAAAGCCACAAGCATAAGATCATGTTTTTAATGCTTACTGCTTTTCAAATCATGTTTTTAATGCTTACTGCTTTTCAATTCCAGAACTCTTTTAGGACAATTTGGTTTTTGTAACATGTTGAACAATTCCTGTTTTGTTTATGCGATATTTCTTTGATTTCATTTCTCATGATCACGATGCATCCATTCATTTTGACATTAACCCAAATAATACGGCTCTATCTAGTCTTGAAACTTTGAAAAATCCAAATAAAATCTTGGTAGCATCTGATATAACTCCTGAAGCGAGGATAATTTTGAGAGATGTAAATAAAAAAAAAAAAGAGCCTTTGCCCGGACCTAGTATGACACGCTGAAGACGGACAAGGACACTCTCAAGACTAACGCTACTTCCACATGCCAACATGACGACGAACCGAATTTTGAAAGCCACTTCTTCGCATCCACAACACCTGAGCTACATATGGTGCCGCCGAATAAAATCGAACTTCGAAAGTTACATCAAAAGTCGGACAAATAAAACTCAAAACCACCATGAGAAAATATACAACCCATCAGAATTGAGCCATATGACCTTTTTTCCTCTCGACCCATTTGAAATGTGTACCCCAAAACCGATTATGATTGACCCTTAACCATCCAAAACCCTCATAACCAAATTTCTTAGCAAAATTTAATGCCCGACCAAATTGAACAACAATGGTCCCAGTGGTTAAGATAAAAAGTGTACGTATGTGTAAACTTCAGGACTTGAGCAAAGCTTGCCAGAAAAAAAAATTGGGGTAAAAAAAAAAATCGAGTTGTAAAAAAAAAAATTGGGGTGTAAAGAAAAGAGAGAATTGATCAGGGGACAAGGGAATGCTATTTGGGGGCAAGCTTTGTTCAAATCCCGTTGATCTACACATGCCTGCACATTTCCATTCTTCTTAGCTACTGAAGGGGACCAAAAGGGCTAACCCTTGAGCCATCCGTCCAATCCCAGCCAACGAAAACCATTTCGAAAGCTTGAACTACTAAGGCCAATAAAAGTACCCCAAATCATCCAAGCCCAACCTGTTACCCTAGCTCAGCCGTTGAACAGCCATTCAAGGGCTCAAACCGCTAAAGCCAATAAAAGCCAAGCATGAAACTTCGCATTCAACCCCCAAATAAGGAACCCATCACCTCAACCAGTCTGCGTGAGAGCTAAGACCAAAACTTTGATACCAATAAAAACCATTCTCAGAAGCAGCAGTCTCTCCGGCTAATGGAGATGAAAGAAATTCAATTGACGTTGACGGACTGAAAGAGGGTCCATGGCAAAGGCTAAAAAAAAATAAAAAAAATAATAATAAAAAAAGGGAGAGAAAATATTCAATCAAGAAAACCCGCGAGGGCTGATTGATAACAGGAGTTTGATGCTCTCAAGATCTATCCCGAGATTAGGTGAAGACTCATATTCTTCGAGTTAATGCCAAATAGTGATCATATGTTATGAAATTAGATTGAAATATATGCATTTATGCAAAGATATATGGGTGTAACCAGAGCAGCTCATCTTGCACACTCAAAGTTGTCTGAGTCCGGCATAAAACTAGCACATTGTTACCAACTACGCTCTGCCACTCTCGCCACTCCGGCACTTCAGTCAACTCACCTTGCTACCCACTGTGAAGCCAACCTTACAGCACCTTCCTAAAAAAAAAAGCCAAGCTCATACAACCAAAATCTGAGACATAAGCAAATGCCAATCATACCCGAAAGATCTTTCGCAACAACTCCAACTTCTCTCACACCAAAAAAAAAAAAAAAGAAAAAGGCCGTTAGAGATAAAAACCGTGACTGGCGCTCTAAGAAAAAGTTAGGCCGAAGGGCAGGGTGAAAACCTGGCGACAGGCAGTCTACCCTACAAAAAAATGAAATAAATAAAAGCCGCTGGATTGGGTTGGGTCCATTCCAGGCAAAAAATAAGGCACAGGGTTATGTGAAAATCCGACAAGGACGCATCTCCCGCTAAGAAAAGCTAGTGTGAAAATTCACAAGGGACGCACTACCTTCAAATAATGACTACAGGTACCAGAGGAGAACCTCAGAATCCCCCAGAGGCACGAAATTCAAAAGCAATTCCAGGGGGCACCGATCCTGCTGCAAATCACGACCAAATCGGCTTTCGGCTCCCAAATCCACTCGGATGAATCCTTATCCTGCATTATTGCATACATATGCACCTCACGGGCATGGCATTTGATGATGCCTCAATGTGCATTCACGCATGCATGAACTTTATATATATCTTGCATAAGCAATTCTTCGCACACATTTCGTGCACATGATCTTTGCGTACTTGCAACACGTAATCCTTTGCACATGCTTAGCACAAGCACTTATCACGTGCATATAATCTTCCCGTTATCCTTAAGTCCTTATCTAACAGGCATCCTCAATCTCTTTAAAACACTATCTTTAAGTCCTTCTTCAGAAGGCATCCTCAAAACTTTATCTTCAAAGTCCTTGTTCAAAAGGCATTCTCAGTCTCTTCGGAGCATTATCTCTAAGTCCTTATCCAACAGGCATCCTCAATATCTTCAAAATATTATCTTCAAAGTCCTTGTTCAAAAGGCATTCTCAGTCTCTTCGGAGCATTATCTCTAAGTCCTTATCCAACAGGCATCCTCAATATCTTCAAAATATTACCTTCAAATTCCTTGTTCAAAAGGCATTCTCAGTTTTTTCGGAGCATTATCTTTAAGTCCTTTCTCAAGGCATTCTCAGTCTCTTCGGAGCATTATTTTTAAGTCCTTCTCCACAAGGCATTCTCAGTCTCTTCGGAGCATTATCTTTAAGTCCTTCTTCACAAGGCATTCTCAGTCTCTTTGGAGCATTATCTTTAAGTCCTTCATCACAAGGCATTCTCAGTCTCTTCGGAGCATTATCTTTAAGTCCTTTCTCAAGGCATTCTCAGTCTCTTCGGAGAATTATCTTTAAGTCTTTCATCACAAGGCATTCTCAGTCTCTTCGGAGCATTATCTTTAAGTCCTTTCTCAAGGTATTCTTAGTCTCTTCGGAGCATTATCATTAAGTCCTTTTTTCAAGGCATTCTCGGTCTTTTCGGAGCATTATCCTTCGTGGCATTGAGCTTTTTCCAAAATATTCTAAATCCTTTCAATCCATGAGTATATCTGCATCAACAGGTTAGATGCCACAACGGAAGAGGTTAGACACCACATTAAGGTCAATTACAGACCACATTAACAAGGCAAGACACCACATAGGTTAGATGCCAAAGCAATAGGGGTTAACACATCGACGAACAAACGGTAACTACCCACAGCAACTTCAGCTAGTCTGGGAAGACAGCCGCCTCAGGTACGCGCTTCTTTCCTTTCTTTTCTGAATTTTGGTTCACTTAGGCACCTAGGTTCTAAGTTCCCAAAAATTGGGGGCAACTGTAGACACCGGGTCCCGAGGCGGTCTAAGATCAGAATTACCCGATGATGAGAATGATACCGATTTGCGGGCAGAGGTGTCAAAAATGATGTTTCCCTTGTCGATATCCTTTTTTTATAAAAAAAAATAATAATTTATTTTAAAAATGATATTATTAGAAGGTGTTATTTTTGATATTTGAAAAAAAAGAGAAATTGAATTAACTAATTAATTTAATTGAGTTAAATTAAATTAATTAATTGATTTAAAGAAGAAAATTAAGTTGGATATTTAATTGGATTGAATGAGATTAGTTAATTAATTTGATTGGGTTAGTTAATTAGTCTAATTAGGAAAAATAAATAAAAATATAAAATATGAAAAAAAAATAATAAAAGTATGTAAAAACGTGGGAAAGTGGCATTTAAAGCCACTTTCCCAATTCATGGTCGCGTGGTGGCAGCTTGGCCACCGCGCGACCACCTGCCCCTCTCGCGTGCACATGCGCGCGCGCTGTGCTCTTTACCGCGCGGCCACCTGCCTTGGCCCCTTTTTTTCGCTGTTATCTGCGTTTTTCAGACTAATTTTCAGTCTGATTTTTTTCACCGTTTTGTGTTATTTTCGATCAACTAAATTAAAGACTTTCTAACTCTTTCTATTTTGAGCCAAGACCAACAAATCAAAAGGGATTTTGATCTCCATTTTCAAGGGGGAGATTTTTTTGAGACACAAAATTTTCCTGGCTTTTCTCTCTATTTTTCCTTCCTCTCCAGCAACTGTTCTTCGACCTCTTTTTCAAAAATATTTCTAGTTGCTTTTTCTTCTTCTCACGTTTCAATCTTTAATTTTTCTCCAAAAAATAATAATCAATTTCTTGGGCGATTCAAGCTTGGAAAATTAATTTCTTTTGCTCAATCACCCACCAAAAAAATATTTTTATCAAGATATTCTCTTGATTTTATTTCAAAAAATTAATTTTTATATTTTTTTCAAATTTTCATCACCACAAAATCGACAAGGGGAACGAATCGAGACACCATTTCTCCAATCTAAAAATTCTGAGGGTAAACATTCTTGGACTTTTTTTCTCTCTCTCTTTTTCTCATATATTTTTTTTGTATGTTATTTATTGTTGTTAATATTATTTTTTGTTACTATTATCATATTTATTCATGGCTAATAGTTTTTATTTTTGCCACTGTTAACATCCCTAGCCCTGTTTTTGGTCCAATTTCTCTATGTGGATTTGGTTTGATTTTTATAGATTAACTTTTACTTGTTTTGCCGTTGGCCACCATTCCCCATTTATATTAACATTACCCTTATTATTTGATATTATCATCATGTAGCAACATTGTCATTATCATTATTACCATCACTATTTGGTCCATTCATTATTGTTATTATTATTATCATCATCGTTTTATTTTGCCATCATTTTCTTTATTATTTTGTTTATTATTGTTATTGTGTTGTGTTTACTCTTATTATTATTATTATTATTATTATTATTATTATTATTATTATTATTATTATTATAGGTTGCTGCCATGTAGTTCAGTATTATTATTATTATTATTATTTCATTGAGTGTATTATTATTATTAAGTTGTGTATTATTATTATTATTATTATTATTATTATTATTATTATTATTATTATTATTATTATTATCATTATTAAGTTCCTGCCATGTTCAATGTATTTAGTGTCTTTATTATTATTATTATTATTATTATTATTATTATTATTATTATTATTATTATTATATTGGTTGCCATTAATATTCTATTATTATTATTATTATTATTATTATTATTATTATTATTATTATTATTCTCATTCCTAAATTAGTTTTTATATTACTATTTATTAATGTTGTTGTTATTATCGTCATTTGATTTATTTATTATTAATATTTTCGTCTTATATTTATTGTTATTATTAATTTTGTCGTGTTTGTCTCATCATTATAATTTGACTTACCCAATATTTATTTCATTTTCGCTTGATTAATTTTTAGAACTATCACTAATATTTTTGATATTAATTTTTGTCTGAGATTTAACTTGAGTCGGGTTATTTGAGCATCCCCGCGACTCCCCGGATGGGTCGCAACACGTGGAGAGTCACTCCGGTTTGGTGAGATCTTTTCGACTCTCTCTTTATGTGTTACGTGTTTATTTGTAAATATCTATTTTATTTGTGCACGTGTGCGATAAAAAATCACAAAAATATTTCTACAATTAAATTGGGATTTTTACTAGCAAAATTGGGACCAATGTCCCTTGTTTTAGCCCAATAATAAAAAAATATCACAATTAAAATGAAGAGTCAACTTTTCTACAAAAATGGGATCACTCATCCCGGTTTTTCAATTCAAACAATAAAAAATGACTCTTCGAACCCTCTTCAAATTAATACGAAGGAACCAATGTTCCTAAATTTTGAACAAGTGCGAAGGAACCAATGTTCCCAAAATAATGCCCCGATTTATGTATGTATCTTTATTTTAACCTTGTGTGAGTGTCTTAAATTCAAGTTTATTTATTTTTGGGCCCTTGTAATTAATTTTGGGGCAACTTTATTTATTTTGGGGATTGTATTCCGTCCCATTTGTGTCCTTAATTTCCTTTTATTGGGGTTGTATTCCGCCTTGATTTCTCTTGTAATTGTGTGCTTGCGTGTTTATCGCTTTCATTTATCGCTTTATTTATTTTCTTTACTGCTTTCATTTATTTTCTTCAAATGCTTGAAATTTGCTCTTTAATTTAAATGCATCGATCGTGTGAGATGAGAGATATAATTTTAAGTAGTTAAGAACCCATTTATATTTAACCAAAGTACGAATAAGAGGGAAGTCCCGGACACCGTATTTCTGGTTTAGACCATTAGACGTGAGAAACCCTTTCCCAATTTCTTGCAAATTGGGTGGCGACTCCAAATACCTCAAAGGTGCCTTTAGGCGTCAATAGGCTAGGTTGTTCTCCCCAATGTTCTATTGGGAGGAACATACCGATGATGCCTCATGGCGCCCATGATCAAAAGACGCAAACCTTCATACCTCGAATCCTAAAGCGGATTAAAAGCGAGGGCCCTTGCTGGGTTTTCGGGTTCGGCGCGCGTCACAGTACCCATTATGCATTTATTTATTTATTTACCCTTTTTTTTCTTGTTGTTTTCTATTGATAGTTTTTTCTTCTTTTTTTTTTCCAATATTAATACAAAATAATCTAACGAAAAAAATGACAAAAAATGTGTAGCATTTTTCCTATATTTTGAAGCATGCATATTCAAAATGCACTTGAGGCATAATTAAACAAAGAAAATAACGAGAAGATAAAAAGTTGATGAAGAAACTAACCTGTAAGATGATAAAATAAACTATAAAAAAATAATAAAAAATTGGACTCGCATGTGTGCGGTCACTCAGGTAGCACTTAGGCACAAATAGTGCATGAAATGGACAAAAAACTAGGGAGAAATGACCAAAGAACCAGAAGAAACTGTCAGTTGCGCGAGAAGAAGAAAAGAAAATGAAGAAGAAAATGACTGGTGAGGTCGGAAAGACCTTTTATAGTTTCACATGACCGATGGGCTATCTGTCATTTTAGCGAGCGACGGGAAATGCTTCAAGCCCTTTGGTCAATCAAAACCCTTTTTTTATTTTTTTAACGATACTCCCTGATTATATAGAGTTCTTAACTTTTCAGTGTCCATACTACAAAAATAAGACCAATGTACAGAGATATATTTATGCAGGTTACATGTATGATACATGCAAGCAAAATGCAAAAAAAAAGGGGTCTAAGTAATCCAAGGCCGAGCAACAGGCTAGCCGTTCCTTGCTCAATGCCTGTCGCTCATCGCGCTTTTATAAAATGACTTCTTCTCCTTGGATATTGTGCTATCCTCCTTCTAGGATCTTGATCAGCGCTCTTTTCCAGGTATGTTCCTTCCTTATCTTCTTTTCCTTTTTCTTGTTTTTAAACTTTTCCCAGACTCTCTTCATATGTTTATGGTAGTCCTTAATAAAATTTACCGAACCATGGATGACTCACGATCTTGGAAAAATCCCCTTTTAGCTCCCTATTGTGGTATGAAATTCTTACAAAGGCTCAAACTTGATAAAAACCTTTTGTTAGAAGCCGCTCAGTTCTGAGACCCTAGATTTCATGTTTTCAGATTCTCTCACCAAGAACTATGCCCCCCCTATATGAAGAGTTTGCTACTATTATTGGTTTGAGATTTTCTCCCGACACTCTTCCTTGCATTCCAAACTGCGGGCTGATTTGTGCGAGAGATGTAGCATAGACACTGGGCATTTCACTATTGACGGCAGTCAGATTAGCACCTCAAGATGCACTTTTTGCTTTGGAGCCACTAATTGAGGCACTGGATGACTTCCCCGACGTCCCTACCTACCGTTCCAGCATTATTTTGCTATTCTGCTTGTCCCGATACCTAACAATTACCATTGAGAGGCTAACTAGTGACTACCAACTGTTCATCATCACATAAGGTATGCGCCGTGGGTTGACCCTTTTTTCGTTAATCCTTGCTTAAACCATTCTGGTTTTAGATGCTGTCTGTGCCGATTCTTCTGCTTTCTTCACTAGAAGTGCCTTATTATTTAAGGTATATATCTGTCATTATTTTAAAGGTAGTGTGTCCCTTCTGGATTTTTACACTAGCTCTTCTTTGCGGGAAATGCGCCCTTTCAAATTTTCACATATCCCTGTGCCTTATTTTTGCCTGGAATGGATCCAACCCGATCCAGTGGGTTTTTTTTATATATGAAACTTAAGCATTTGTTTAGTTTTAGATCCAAAACACAAGGTTAGGAACAAAGCTTAGTATCTTTTTGAAATAAAATTAGCTAACGTTCTGCATGATGTCCTTGATACCTAACTTCGTGTTGATGTATTTCTAACTTTTTGTCTTCTTCTGCTTGTCAGATAGCTCTAAGAGAAACTAAGGTTGTTATCTAAGCCTCCTCCTCCGGCGATTAGAACTTACTCTTTGAGGCATTTTTTACCTCTACAATGGTTATATACTTTCGAGTCATCCGATGACGGTTTCACTCGACTGTCAACCCTTGCAGATGGCGAACTGAGCTTCATGTGTCTCTGGCTAGCTCTTTCTTCTGTGACTCAAGATGGTCCTTCAGGATACCTACCTTTATACGGAGTTCACGATGCGATTTTATGTACCACTGCTCATTATGCTCGAGAATTTGGAAGTCGCCAGGATATTGTGAGATGCCCATTGTCATTTCAGGGTGGTATCCTATCTTCGGCCTTTGTCACCTGGTACTATGATTGTAAGGCCCTGACTTATACCCTAGTTGTATTACATACCTTTAGGGTATGGACGTGGCTTAAGTTGTGTAATTTGTTAAGTAGTTGTATTGGGGATTTAATTGAAAGTTCAAAAGGACTTCATCGTATAAATTAAAATAGTTAAGTGATCAAAGTTGAAATATTGCATGATTAAGTTAGGTGAGATATTAATTAAGTTAAGTATGCTTAATTAAGGGGTGTGTGTGTGTGTGTAAGTTGGGTCCAAGTGTTGAGCTGAGAATTAGCCACCAAACTTTACCATGCATATATAAGGATGAAGAGGTTGATTTTGGGCATTTGTGAAGGTCATTTGGCTAGCCATCCTAAAGGGATAAGGAAAAGCAGAATTCTTCATTTTATTTCTCTCAAATTGCACACAAATATTAAGTTACAAATTCAAAGGAAAAGTTAGCCAAGTTGTTTGGAGTTTTAAATTGAAGATTATTTGGTAAGCAGTTCTTCTTTTTATCTTCTTTCTCTTCATATTTAGATGAGATAAATTCTGTAGAGATGGTTATTGATTTGTGATTAATTGTTAATTAGTTGGAGAATCAAGTAGGAAGACAAAGGGAAGGAGAAGGCAATTCGAGCTAGTTTGGTGATTGAAGGAGTTTTGCACATAAGGTTTGGGAATTTATGTGTTTTGATTCTGTGATTGGTAAATTGCATATTCTAAGGTGAATACATATGTGTTATGATGACTTGGATTGAATTTGGTGGCTACATGTGTTATATTGTCCAAATTAGAGCTTGTTAAATTATAAGTGGAAATTATGCCCAGAGGTACAGAATGACCTTTGACGATTTGTTTTAGTATACATTGAGTTTTAGAACTCAAAATTACATGATACTAATTTCGTTAGAACCAGGACTTCTTTGGCTAAAAATTTTGTAGAAATAACTATAATTTATTTTCGACTCTAAGGGCCTTAAAATCGCTCAATTCAATAGCTAAACTCTCTAGGCGGGTCTTTGGAGCAGTGTAGACAAATTTGGGTATATCTCCCTTGTTTTAGCTTCAAATGACTCAAAATTTGTGCCATTAGAAAGCTAGCATCCTGAAGATTAATTGTTATGCAAACAATTTTAGCTGAAAATGATGTTTGTTATGTGATTTTGGATGTGAATTTTGAGGTTGCAATCTATTTTGGTGAAACAGAGTTGGTTCAAGGGCTATTTTAGGTTAGCCCATCCCTCAGGTGAGGGACACCCGTCTCTCAGATGTGGCTATCCCTCACCCCCTTTTTTGACTACATGGTCCATTTTTTCATCCCAAATCCAACCCGAACTTCACCAAAACTTTATAGAACTTATCCAATACATGTCTGGAGCTGTATGATGAATATTTGAGTGGTTACCACTTGGACACATAAGTGAATAGGTTATGAACATGAGTAATTAGTGAAGTACTTAATGGTAAAATTAATCAAAAATTACTGAATAAAGTTAAAAATGAATTGGCATGCTATATTAGTTATTTATGAACAATGCAACTTGGTTAGATTGCTTATTGAAATATTAAACGTGTGTATGCCATTTTGATGTTGTATTAGTATTAAACGATGTGATATTAATGTATATATATGTTATATAAATTAAATAATGATTATTTGGCTTATCAAATGGACTATGTGCGTATGGAATTAATTTGTAAGATAATTAGTGTGGCTATTATTCAATGTGGTAATGATAATAATTGGATTAAGGACTATTAGCCTGCAAAGTCGAGTCTTGAATAGATTGTTTATATGGATCAAGACACCATAATTAGGCATGTGAAATAGTAATATAAACATAATTATATAACAATATATGAGTATGTTTTTGAATAATACTAAAAGGTGAAATTAGATATATTATAAATATATGAGCATGGATTATATGTAGTAATGCATTGACTAATAAGAAAATAATACAATTTTTTATTTATATAAGATAGTATGATATGTGAGGATTCTAAATGACTAGTTAAACATTAAATGTGTTTGTAACGTTAACATTGTTAACAAGGACATATATGTGAATGAAATGATTATGGTATCCATGAGACACTGCTACATGATATTTAATGAGCTTTGTAACACCCCTTACCCGTACTTAGGCGATCCCATCCGATAAGGAGTGAGATGCCGTATGAGTAAAGGTGCCACCACACATATACAGAATATACATACATCCATACATAAACATACATACCGAAATACAGGGTAACTTAAAACTTTACAAAACCATTCATGAAATTAGCTGATCATGCATTAATATAACGGAAAACATTACATTACTGTTTGATCAACCCAAAGGTAAAAAAGATAATTATAAATCCCAAAATACATGTACATAAGCGGAAGCTATTACAAAACTGATGTAAGAGAGTTCTATACAAAAAGAATTATCAAAAAAACAAAAATAAGGCCCTACACTAAGACCCTGCTGTGTTGGCTTCGATGGCGGCGACTCTCCCAAAGCAAAACTCCTTCCGCACTTGCAAGGGTAAACACACCGTGCTAAGCGATAAACGCTTAGTGGGGAAACACACATATGAAAGGGACGGCCATTCACAATGATCGTCAAACATAACCCATACAGATGGCACAATCAGAAATACTCATTAGATATGAATATAAACATACGAACATATAGAGTCATACACTTGATATCATATAACTGCCTTCATATTATCTCATTATAGCACAAATTCAGATAAAACATTCTCATAATTATCAAAACAATTAAAAGCAATTAAGCACCTGGTGACTCAAGGTAGTGGATAACGATTGAACAGATAGTACTTTACGGGTACGAGCCGGTTATGGACAGTACCTTACGGGTACGAATCGAGAAACCAATTTTTACTTTTAACTTTCACAAAACATTTTCAAAAGGGACCTTAAACAAGATCCATACACATAAAAGGTTCGCGAGGAACCAAACGGGGACCTGATCGGGGTCCAAACTGAACTGAGGCTACAGCTATAAGACTCTATTAGGCATGCCTAACTATCCACTTAATTGATTCGCAGGTTAAAAGAATACACAGTTAACATCCATAATTCAATAATAATAAGCAAAGAATCCACATACTTTGATAAATTAATACATGCACAATTATTGCTCATAATAAGTGACATTGCGTGCCAGAATCTAGAATTTAACATTCCTAAAACGTGTAAAACAAAAGAGGTTATATTGCAAAAACAGGGTAGGTCACGGTCACAACCAGATTGGTTGTCACCGTGACATACCAAAGCTCTCGGCAGAATGCTTATCAGGGGTACCTCACGGTCACAACCAAATTGGTTGTCACCGTGACATATCAAGAAAATCAACAGAACCCAAAAGCTGGACATCTCACGGTCACAACCAAATTGGTTGTCACCGTGACATGTCCCCAACCCAAAACAGAATTGAAGTTCTGGGTACCTCACGGTCACAACCAGATTGGTTGTCACCGTGACCCACCCAGAACTCCTCTCGGCAGAATGCATCTGATGCATACATCACGGTCACAACCCAATTGGTTGTCACCGTGACCCATGCCCAGATTCCACACTTTCGAGTCAAAACACCAGATTTTTCAACCCAACACTAAAATTCCTCACTCAAACCATGATATAATGACTCAAACTTTAAAATCAACCAAATCCATCATCAAAATCATGCCATAACAAAACCCACTCATAAATTCAAAGAACAACATCAAAAACATCAACAATTTCTAGAATTTCATTCAAATAATATCATGCCAACAATACATAAAACACAAATTTCCAAACCTTGCAATCCTTAGCTCCAAATTAATGAGCTCCACTAGATCCAACCTTCTCTTTGCCCTTTGGCTCTCGAGGAGGCTCAACTAAGCATCAAACCACAAAAATACACAAACTCAAAACCTAACTTCAAACCCAAAACAAGAAAAAAAAACAAGGAAGAAGAAGATGAAGAACATGAATCAAAGCAAGACAAAGACATAACTTACCAAATTAGAAGCAAGAGTGACCAATTTCCACCACACAAGCTTGGACCAAAAGGGTTAAGGGAAACGAAGAAGAAGAAGAAGGAGGAAGAAGAAGGGAGAACGGGAAAAAAAATGAAACCCAAATTCTGAACTTTCCCCTTTTCTTCTTTCTCTTTCTTTTCTCACTTTCCACTTGTTAAAATCTTAGTGGTGGAAACCGTTCACTCATACTCAAGATGAATATGTCATACACACACACAATGAAACACTCTAATAAATACACCCTACACAAGTATGAGCAACACACACAATGCTCTCTCATCTAACACACACACTATGATATGCTCACATGCATATAATCACAACTCCACTTATGCACACCTTATTTCTATATGCACACCCACACCGGAACAAAACCACAAAACATACAATATTCTCAAAATGCACTTATGATATGCCAAACACATACGAATACATACTCACATATATGGCTCATTCTACTAGGGGGTAAACGGGGTGTGACAACTCTCCCTTACTAATAAGAATTTTGTCCTCGAAATTCTCACCTGAACTGAACAACTACGGATACTGAGTTCTCATTGACTCTTCCGGTTCCCATGTCGCTTCTTCGACTTCGTGGTGATTCCATAACACCTTCACCAACGGAATCTGCTTACTCCTTAACTGTCTCACTTCCCGAGCTAAGATAGCTCTTGGTTCTTCATCATAAGAGAAATCAGGCTGAACTTGTACATCTTACACTAACAAAATGTGCGACGGATCTGATCGGTATCGACAAAGCATCGAAACATGAAACACATCGTAGAACCTTGACAACTCTATCGGTAAAGCCAACCTATAGGCTACCGGACCAACTCTGGCCAAAACCTCATACGGACCAATGAAGCAAGGACTAAGCTTTCCTTTCCTTCCAAACCTAAGCACTTTTCTCCAAGGAGAAACTTTCAGGAAGACTTTGTCCCCGACTTCAAACTGCACATCTTTTCTCTTCAAGTTGGCATAAGATCTCTGTCGATCCTTGGTCGCTTTCAAATTCTGCTGCACAATTCTGATCTTTTCGTCTGAATCTCTAACCAGATCTGGCCCAATCACTGATCTCTCGAACAACTCTGTCCAACAAACTGGAGTCCTACACTGCCGTCTATACAAAGCCTCATAAGGAGCCATACCAATACTGGACTGATAGCTATTGTTGTAGGCAAATTCCATAAGCGATACGTACTTGTCCCAACTACCCGGAAAGTCCAAAACACAAACCCTTAACATGTCCTCTAAGATCTGAATCACTCGCTCGGACTGACCGTCTGTCTGAGGATGAAATGCCGTACTGAAGTTTAACTTGGTACCCAAAGCTCGCTGCAACTCTTTCCAAAACTTAGATGTGAACCTTGGGTCCCGGTCTGAAACTATGGACAAAGGCACTCCATGCAACCGAACTATCTCATCCACATAGATACTGGCCAATCTATCCATCTGGTAATCCATCCTAACCGGCAAGAAGTGAGCAGACTTTGTGAGTCGATCCACAATAATCCAAATAGAATCATGCTTTTTCTGAGTCAAGGGCAAACCAGAAACAAAATCCATAGCAATGTCATCCCACTTCCACTCTGGGATGGATAAAGGCGTGAGCAATCCCGAAGGAACTTGGTGCTCAGCCTTTACCTGCTGACATGTCAGGCACTTGGACACAAAATCCACTATATCTCTCTTCATACCAGACCACCAATAAAACTGCTTCATATCCCGATACATCTTGTTACTCCCGGGATGCATGGTGAAAACTGTGCTATGCGCCTCACTCAGAAGCGGTTTCCTCACTTCCTTATCATCCGGAACACACAAACGGTTCCTATACAAAAGCGCTCCATCAAGAACCGAGAACTCTGACTGCTTGCCCAGACTAACCTCTTGCACAATCCTCTGAAGCTTCACATCAATCTTTTGAGCATCAACTATCCGTTGTCTTAAGGTAGGCTTGACTCTCAACTGAGCTATCAAAGCCCCATCCGAACCAAACCTCCATCTGAACCGTCTCAAAAATAAGGCAGAAACTGACTTCCGACTCAAAGCATCTGCGACTACATTGGCCTTACCCGGGTGGTAATCCATAATGCAATCGTAATCTTTAAACAACTCAAGCCATCGACGCTGTCTCATATTCAGTTCCTTCTGAGTCAAGAAATACTTCAAACTTTTGTGGTCTATAAAGATCCTGCACTTCTCCCCGTAGAGATAATGGCACCAAATCTTCAAAGCAAAAATAACCGCTGCTAACTCAAGATCATGCGTCGAATAATTCCTCTCATGTGGCTTTAACTGCCGAGAAGCATAAGCCACAACCTTACCTTCCTGCATCAGAACACATCCTAGACCAACACCTAAAGCGTCACTATACATAACAAACTCCTTACCCGTGATGGGTTGAGTCAGTATAGGAGCTTCAACTAACAACTGCTTCAACCTCTCAAAGCATGCTTGACACTTAACCAACCACTCGAACTTAACTCCCTTCCTCAACAACCTAGTCATCGGGGCGGTAATCACAGAGAAACTCTTAACAAACCGACGATAGTACCCCGCTAAACCAAGGAAACTCCGCACTTCCTGAACATTCCTAGGCGCTTTCCAATCAACTATCGCCTCTATCTTAGCTGAATCTACTTGGATACCCTTGGCTGAAACTATATGGCCCAAGAACGACACTTCCCGAAGCCAGAAATCACACTTACTCAACTTGGCAAATAACCGATGTTCCCTCAACACTTGCAAAACCACTCGGAGATGTTCCTCATGCTCGGTCTCATCCTTGGAATACACCAAGATGTCATCTATAAACACTACTACAAATCGGTCCAAGTATGGCCTAAACACTCTGTTCATCAAATCCATGAATGCCGCTAGAGCATTGGTCAACCCAAACGGCATGACAAGGAACTCATAGTGGCCATACCGAGTCCGAAATGCAGTCTTAACCACATCCTCATCCTTAACCCGAAGCTAATAATACCCTAATCGAAGATCTATCTTAGAAAAGACTCCTACACCTCGAAGCTGATCAAACAAATCTTCAACTCTAGGCAACGGATACTTATTCTTCACTGTGATCTGGTTAATCTGCCTATAATCGATGCACATCCTCAAAGACCCATCCTTCTTCTTGACAAACAGGACCGGAGCTCCCCATGGAGATATGCTGGGTCGAATAAACCCCTTATCCAATAGCTCTTGCAGTTGAGTTTTTAATTCTCTCAACTCTACAGGAGCCATCCGATAAGGTACCTTCGATATAGGTGTGGTACCCGGCATGATCTCTATGGCTAGCTCAACTTCCCTCTCTGGAGGCAACCCAGGCAAATCACTCGGGAAAACATCACTAAACTCCCGCACAACAGGGATATCCTCAATCCTTACTTGGTCCCTCTTGGAATCCAAAACCACCGCTAGAAAAGCCTCACAACCTTTCCTCAAAAACCTCTTGGCTTGAATTGCAGAAATCACGTTGTTCACAGAACTCGCACCCAAACCTCTTACAAACACTGGAGCTCGGTTCCTATCCCGAAGCACAAAGGTCTTCCTATAACAATCAACCACAGCCTGATGCTTGCCCAACCAGTCCATACCCAAAATCAAGTCAAACTCTCGGAACGGCAGCTCTATCAAATCCACTGGGAACTCTACACCGTACACAAACAGAGGACAATTCCTAAAGACTCTACTCACATTGACACTATGCCCTAATGGATTGGTCACACATATCTCATAGTCTAACTGATCTACCACATGCAACTTATCAACAATCTTATGCGTGCATAAATATGAGTGTGTGGAACCATGGTCTATTAGAGCATATAATTCGGTGTCATGGAGTAGGAACTTACCAGCAATCACATCAGGGGCATCTTGCTCCTCTCTGGCTCTAACAGCATATGCTCTAGCTGCAACGGGTGGAGGACGCTCAACAGTCTCAGAAATAGCTCCATCTCTAGGTCGACCGCCTCGACCTCTACCTCTACCTCTACCAGCCAGAGACACATTCGATCCAACTCTGCTAGCTCCTCCCTGTGGGGCTGAATCCTCATTTAACTGGGGACAACTAGCCAGACGGTGCTCGATGCTCCCACACTTAAAGCACCCACCAGTGAGCTACCTACACTCACCCCGGTGAGCCTTGCTGCAATGTTCACAAACAGGTATAGCATCAGATCTACCACCTCTGCCAGAACTAGCTACCGCTATTGAACCTTGCCTTCTACCTCTAGTAGCCGAACCAGTTGATGGCTCATCTTGCGGGTTCCTAGATCTCTTACCCGAAGATGAGGAAAAACCACCCCGTGCAAAATTCCTTCACTGAGCTCTCTCCCTAAGCAATGATTCCGTCTTCTCCGCCCTTATGGCAGCCTCTGCAATCTGATAATAACTTATCCCAGGCGTACACATCAAAGAAATCAAAGCAATCTTCAAAGACTCGTTCAATCCTGCTTCAAAATGCTTGCATCTGAAATCATCTGTCATAACCCCACGCGGAGCATAACGAGACAACCGATTAAACTCTTTCTCATAATCCGAAACTGACATGGCCCTTTTCTTCAAACTCAAAAACTGTGCCCATCTTGCGTCCCTATATGCCTGAGTCACATACTTCTTTGTGAATTCCTTCCCGAAGAATTCCCATGTAACCGAATCAGGCATCTAAGGTTGCCAACATACCAACTCCCACCATTCGTAAGCCGATCCTTGAAGCAATGCCACAGCACATTCAGCTTGCTGATCGGGAGGACATCTGACTTCCTTTAAAGCTCTCTTTACTTTATCAAGCCACATTTCAGCTAACTCTGACTCATCTAGCCCGGTCCCATAAAAATCCTCAACACCAGCTCTTCTTAAACACTCTATCGGAGATTTAGGGGCAGTCACCCTTTCCAAAACCTGAGCCATGTCCTGATACAATCTGAATATAGCCTCAAAAGGCATGGCAGCGGCCTCGAGCTGGACCCTAGCACATTGAGCCGACACAGAAATAGAAACAGACAGATCTATAGCTGGAGGATTCACACTTTCAGCGGATTCCTCAAGAGCACCACGAGCAGAATCAGAATCCAACTAACAATTAAGAGGACAACCGCATCAGCCAACACAGCCCTAGACATATATGTATCCACACATAGCATCACATAAACAATCACCCAGAAATGCCTAAACCTCACTCTGATACCATAACTTGTAACACCCCTTACCCATACTTAGGCGATCCCATCCTATAAGGAGTGAGATGCCGTATGAGTAGAGGTGCCACCACACAGATACATAATATACATACATCCATACATAAACATACATACCAAAATACAGGGTAACTTAAAACTTTACAAAACCATTCATGAAATAAGCTGATCATGCATTAATATAACGGAAAACATTACATTACTGTTTGATCAACCCAAAAGTACAAAAAATAATTATAAATCCCAAAATACATGTACATAAGCGGAAGCTATTACAAAACTGACGTAAGAGAGTTCTATACAAAAAGAATTCTCAAAAAAATAAAAATAAAGCCCTACACTAAAACCCTGCTGTGTTGGCTTTGATGGCGGCGACTCTCCCAAAGCAAAACTCCTTCCGCACCTGCACGGGTAAACACACCGTGCTAAGCGATAAACGCTTAGTGGGGAAACACACATATGAAAGGGACGGCCATTCACAATGGTCGTCAAACATAACCCATACAGATGGCATAATCAGAAATACTCATTAGATATGAATATGAACATACGAACATATAGAGTCATACACTTGATATCATATAACTGCCTTCATATTATCTCATTATAGCACAAATTCAGATAAAACATTCTCATAATTATCAAAACAATTAAAAGCAATTAAGCACCTGCTGACTCAAAGTAGTGGATAACGAGTGAACAGACAGTACTTTACGGGTACGAGCCGGTTACTGACAGTACCTTACGGGTACGAATCGAGAAAGCAATTTTTACTTTTAACTTTCACAAAACATTTTCAAAAGGGACCTTAAACAAGATCTATACACATAAAAGGGTTCGCGAGGAACCAAACGGGGACCTGATCGGGGTCCAAACTGAACTGAGGCTGCAGCTATAAGACTCTATTAGGCATGCCTAACTATCCACTTAATTGATTCGCAGGTTCAAAGAATACACAGTTAACGTCCATAATTCAATAATAATAAGCAAAGAATCCACATACTTTAATAAATCCATACATGCACAATTATTGCTCATAATAAGTGATATTGCGTGCTAGAATCCAGAATTTAACATTCCTAAAACGTGTAAAACAAAAGAGGTTTTATTGCAAAAACAGGGTAGGTTACGGTCACAACCAAATTGGTTGTCACCGTGACAGGTAGGTCACGGTCACAACTAGATTGGTTGTCACCGTGACATACCAAAGCTCTCTGCAGAATGCTGATCAGGGGTACCTCACGGTCACAACCAAATTGGTTGTCACCGTGACATATCAAGAAAATCAACAGAACCAAAAAGCTGGACATCTCACGGTCACAACCAAATTGGTTGTCACCGTGACATGTCCCCAACCCAAAACAGAATTGAAGTTCTGGGTACCTCACGGTCACAACCAGATTGGTTGTCACCGTGACCCACCCAGAACTCCTCTCAGCAGAATGCATCTGATGCATACCTCACGGTCACAACCCAATTGGTTGTCATCGTGACCCATGCCCAGATTCCACACTTTCGAGCCAAAACACCAGATTTTTTAACCCAACACTAAAATTCCTCACTCAAACCATGATATAATGACTCAAACTTTAAAATCAACCAAATCCATCATCAAAATCATGCCATAACAAAACCCACTCATAAATTCAAAGAACAACATCAAGAACATCAACAATTTCTAGAATTTCATTCAAATAATATCACGCCAACAATACATAAAACACAAATTTCCAAACCTTGCAATCCTTAGCTCCAAATTAATGAGCTCCACTAGATCCAACCTTCTCTTTGCCCTTTGGCTCTCGAGGAGGCTCAACTAAGCATCAAACCACAAAAATACACAAACTCAAAACCTAACTTCAAACCCAAAACCAGAAAAAAAAAAACAAGGAAGAAGAAGATGAAGAACATGAATCAAAGCAAGACAAAGACATAACTTACCAAATTAGAAGCAAGAGTGACCAATTTCCACCACACAAGCTTGGACCAAAAGGGTTAAGGGAAACGAAGAAGAAGAAGAAGGAGGAAGAAGAAGGGAGAACGGGAAAAAAAATGAAACCCAAATTCTTAACTTTCCCCTTTTTTTCTTTCTCTTTCTTTTCTCACTTTCCACTTGTCAAAATCTTGGTGGTGGAAACCATTCACTCACACTCAAGATGAATATGTCATACACACACACAATGAAACACTCTAATAAATACACCCTACACAAGTATGAGCAACACACACAATGCTCTCTCATCTAACACACACACTATGATATGCTCACATGCATATAATCACAACTCCACTTATGCACACCTTATTTCTATATGCACACCCACACCGGAACAAAACCACAAAACATGCAATATTCTCAAAATGCACTTATGATATGCCAAACACATACAAATACATACTCACATATATGGCTCATTCTACTAGGGGGCAAACGGGGTGTGACAAGTTTATGCCAGTGTGACTTATGAGAATTTGTTATGAATGTTACACGTGTATATGATCATTATATGATCATAGTAAATGAATGTGATTATGATGAAAATATCAGTGATGAGAATAATACACAAATGTGAATGTAAGCCTGCATTGACCGAGTCATGGATAGATAGGCATGCCTATGGAGACCTCTGAGTGTTGCAGCCTATATGTCTTGATGGCCATTTGGATCAAGATTGGATCACATTTGGGTTCCTTATGTGTTTTTGGATCCTGAATTGGATCCTTATATGTTTTTGGATCTTGGTAGATCCTCCACATGTTACAGAAATGAGTGTACCTTCGAGTACTTATACGATTATTCCTGTTATCCACCACTTTGAAAAATACAGGCCATATATGAATAACTAGAATGGTTAGCCGTTGGGCTATGTTTAATACGTTAAGGATTATGAATATGGTTACGTATATAAAGTCATTATAGAAAATTATTTAAAATGTTAAATATCTATATTTGTAATAATTAAGTAACAAGTATGTAACCTATTTGAATGCATTCATTTACATGTATTGAAAGTGCTTATACGTGTGAATTGGAGTGCACATTTTGATAAAAGTTTTAGTAATTCAGGATTCATGCCTATAATGACTAATATGAGTATGTTTTGCAAGAAACCCATGTGCCTCAAATATGTATAAACATTTTTATATCGTTTCTATAACACCCCTTACCCGTACATAGCAAACTACACCATAAAAGGGTGACTTACTACAATTGGTGAAGGATGTTATACAACTATACTTGAGAGGAACAATAATAATACAATGAAAACGAATGATAAAATTTCATAATTACTAAACACTTTCACATATTTTACAATTACAAAGTTCACAATTTTACTTTGTACATAATTTTCTTGTAAGTTTCAAATTAATATTACTGAAACCTATTCTATCAATATAAAATTAACTAAAACAAAATCTATGTAAGGAGCTCTTATAGACTTGTTAGCTTCGACTAATACAGATTGTCCTTGTTGACACCTCTATCTTAGAAAGCTGCACGGATGTTTTATGAAATGCTTAGTGGGGAAAGCATGAAATGGATGGCCACTCACAGTGGTCATCAATACATAGCACATCTACATAAAGCATGCTTATATAATTATAATAAACATATTTATCAAAAATCACATGTCGGAAACACATTCATTAAGTAATATTACTAATATAACTTTTCATTTATTATCCAATTCATTTTTCTTTTGTTCATATATTACTTCAAAATTAGTACTTATATCGTACATATATTTAAACATAACATGTACAACCTTATTGAAATATTCTTTAAACATTTACAAATCCCAATAACTACTTCTTATCTAATATGCTTTACCTTGAGTTAATGTTCCATACTTACATACCATACTCACTTAGTGATAATATAAGAATGTTCATGCATACTCGATGCATATGGATTTCTTGCAATACATACTCATATTAGTCATCATAGGCCTAATTCTTGAATTACTGAAACTTTTATCAGAATATGCATTCCAAGGTCACACATATAAGCACCTTTATTACATACAAATGAATACATTCAAGTAAGTCTCATATCAGTTATTTGATTATTACTAACACAGATATTAAACACTTTTAATAATTTCTTATAATAACTTCATATATGCAACTCTATTCATAATCCTTAAACATATAAATAGTATACATTACATGTATACACCTCTTCGAATAGTCAAAAGTCCTACACATTTGCTCATGAGAATAAGCATTCTTAATAATAGGCCCTTAAAGTTACACACATAAATACTTTCAATTATGCATTTATAATAAATGTTACTCATTTAATATTATTTTATTCATTTATTGCCTGCACGAACAAAGTAGTAGATAACGGGTTAAAATCGATAAGTACTCGAGGGTACTCTTATACAGAGGGATCCCACCAGCAATCTAACAAAACACATAAGGATCCACAACTGGAATCCAAACAAAAGGGAATCCACAACCGGAATTCCAAACAAAAGGCTACAACAACAAAGGACCCTATAGGCATGCCTAACTATCAACAACCCATCTTGGCAGGTGAAACATTTATTTAATCCAATTAAATCATGATGTGATTGCATTTGCATAGTTTATTTCACAAAATAATTTCATTCATGTATAATCCATTTAATAAGCCAAATAAAAATCATTAAATTCATATTTCACATTGCATAATATTTAAATGGGTAAGCAAATCATTTAATGAAGAATGGTAATTTTTAGCATTTACATAATTTATTTCAGAAAATAATTCCATATATGTATAATCTATTTAATAAGCAAAGTAATCATCATTTAATTCATATAACATAACATCAAAAATAACATACACACGCTTAACATTTCAATAAGCAATTTTAACCTAGTTGCGTTGCTCATAAATAACTAATATAACATGCCAATTCATTTTTAACTTTCTTCGGTAATTTTTTATTAGTTATACCATTAAGTGATTCACTAATTACTCTTGTTCATAACCTATTCACTTATGTTTCCAAGTGGTAACCACTCAAATATTCATCATACAACTCTGGACATGTATTGGATAAGTTCCGAAAAGTTTTGGTGAAGTTCGGGTTCGATTTGGGGCGAAAAATGGACTATATAGTCAAGACAGGGGGTTAGCCACACCTGAGGGATCAGCGTCCCATACATAATGGCCCTTGAGGGATGGGCTAACCCAAAACAGACCCTGCAGCAACTCTATTCTACGAAAAACAGATTGGAACTTCATATCAAACCTCTAAAATCACATAGAAAGCATCAATTTTAATCAAAATTTCTCCTGATAATTAAACCTCAGGATGTTAGCTTTCTAATGGCTTAAATTTCAAGTCAATTAGAGCTAAAACCAAGGAGATATGCCCAGATTTGTCTACACTGCTCTAAAGACTCGGCTAGAACATTTAGCTACTAAAATGAGCAATTTTCAGGCCTTTAGAGTCAAAAATAAATTATATCTATTTCTATAACACTTTTAAAAAAAGCAATTCCAGTTATAATCACATTTGAATCGTGAAATTTGGAGTTATAAATCTCGACTAATGCTCAAAACAGTCATCAATGGTCATTCTTCCCCTTTGGCCAGAACTGCACTATATAAATCAATTGACCTATATTCAACTAATTTGGCACAATCAATCCACCAAATTCAACCCAAAACAACATAACACATACAAAAACATCTCAGAATATTAAATTTATCAATAAATATTCAATATCAAAAAAATACACACAACAATCCCAAACCTATTTTCCTTTGCTCCTACTTGGTTTACTTGGCACTTTGCTCAACTATCTTTTCTTTCCCCTTAGAAGTAGCAGCCTTCTCTTATATAACCAATTCCAAATTCTAGAATTTGGATTAGAAATCAAATCTCCAAATGAAACTCAAGAGCAAAGGATGAAGAGAATCAAATTAAACTCTTACCTTTTTCTAGCAAAGCTTAACAATTCCACCATAAACCTTGAAATGACTTAAGCTAAGTTCAATGGTTGCCTTGCTAAGTTAGAATTGGGATGAAGATGAAGTGAAAGTCTAGCATTTGGACTTAGAATGGCCAGCCAAGGTGAGGTGGGGAAGAGACAAATCCCACCTCTCAACATTTATATATGCATGGTAATGCACACATGGCCATATCAACACAAGACACCTAACTTCCACTTAATCTAATTAATCTTAATTAATATTTATTTCCTTAATTAATCCTTCATTTATTTTAATGAAGCCAAATTCCCTTTTGGTCACTTGACTAATTTAATTTATTCAATTAGATCCTCTCGAACTTCCAATTTAATCCGATTAAGTCCCAAACACAAATACTTGACCAATTTCACAACTTAGACCACTCCCATATCCTAAGAGTATATAATACGACTAGGATACAAGTTGTGGCCTTACAGTTTCCAAGTGGGCATGATAAGAAAATTTGGAAGCTTAACTCAAGGTTAAGCATATTACTATAAGTGATTAATTTAATAAAATAATATGTGTAATCAAATAACGGGATAAATGTATTTGTATGATTTACGTACATGTCCAAGATCATGATCTAATGAATTATATATGACTTTGTATTGTGTTATCATTCGTGTGTATTGTTAATGATCACTGTGAGTGGTCGTCCATGTCATATGTGTTCCCCACTAAGCTATTATCTTAGCACAGGTGTTTCATCCGGGCAGATACCGAAGATAGACATGTCGTCAGTGACATTTCGCATCAGTCAAGGCCAATAAGTTTGTAGGAGTATTTTAAATATATTTTGTAACGGCTATTTGTAATGTAATTAGGATCTGTTTCTATAATAAATGATCTGTATGTAATATGATTAATGTGAAGAATATATTACATGACATGTATGTGAAAGCATTTTGTATTGAAAGAAGTTTTATGTTTCGGTTTTCATTAGTTGTTATTGTTCCTCATGTGTACAATTGTGTGGCATCCTTCACCAATCGTAGTAACTCACCCTTTTATGGTGTAATCTACTATGTACGGGTAAAGGGTGTTATAATGATCTTTGGGCTCGACTTCTTGTGAAGACAACCATCCCACGAATTGAGGAATGTGAGCTTACTACCTCTCTTGCATACTAGAGATGGGTAACTAGCCCTATAGTCAGCAATAGAACTCAGCGACTTAAGCATCTAAGTGGTGAGAGCAGTAAAAGATAGTTTGTTAAATATCAATAACATTTTCATTTTTATGCTAGAACTGAATGGGATAAATTGAATTTTGATGCTTTGAATTTCATTGTCATAATTATGTATATTTCCAATATGATTTCATCACACATAATCATTCTTTGACACGAATATCAAAAATGCAAAAGTAATATCTAATCTTGTTGCAAAACTCACTAGCATCGAAACTCATGTTTCTTATTAGCCCTTTCGAGTTTTCTTGATTTGATATTTTCTTTCTGCACCTAAGTTTTGCCCAAGGTACCTTTTTTATGTTTTCACCCTAGCGGGGTGCCCAATTTTAGCAAGGCCATCATTTTATCAGTCTTTGACCCGCGGGGCATTAATTATCTTCTTTTGATTTTTGGTCTTTAACCGTCGATTCTCTTGAGTCTGTCGACATTTATCGGTTCTTTGATTTTATTTCCATCACTGCCTGTTAAAATTGCTGCCCCTTTTAATAATAACTTCTTTAGTACAAACGAACCTTTCCAGGTTGGTCTGAACTTGCCACGTATATCTGGAACACCTTGCCTCTTATGCTTGAAAACTAAATCCGCTTCTTTTAGCAGATGTTTTTTAACCTTTTTTCCAAACAACCGGGCTAGCCTTTTCTGATAAAACTGATTATAATAGTAAGCTCGCATCCTATCTCCATCCAACATATTCAACTACAACAGCTGTTGTCAGGCCCACACAGTAGCCTCTAAGGTTACTCTCAATAACTGAGGTTTAATCTCTGCTGGCAGCACTACTTCTATTCCATGAACTTCTAGCAGTAGTTCTGTAACCCCTATAGTGCAAATGGCAGCTTCTCTGCCCAGTCCTTATATGTCTGAACCATTTTAGACAAGATCCTCTTGATATTTTTATTAGCTGCTTCGAATCCCCCATTAGCTTGCAGGTGATATGGAGAGAACTTGTGATGTTCGATGCCGTATTTTTGGAGCAATTTCTGGGTTTTTGCCTTAAATTAATCCCCATTGTCAGACACAACATGATATGAGAGGTCATATCTACAGACTAGGTTCCGCTCGAAAAACCTAGCCATTTCGCATGCACCAACTTTCTTGAAAGGCTCCACTTCTACTCATTTTGTAAAGTAGTCGACGGCGACTGTAATATATCGATGTCTCGTGGAAGCTGTCGGGTGTAATTCTCCTATTATATTTATTCCCTGAGCTGCGAACGGCCATGGAGATGTAAGGTTACAGAGTTTCGAAACTAACATGTGTCTCAAGTCTGTGTACTGCTGGCATAATTGGCTTTGCCTTACATACTGGGAACAGTTCGTATCCGTTGTGAGCCAAACGAATCCTTGGCACATAATCTTTTTGGCTAAGGTCAACCCATTCATATAAGCTCTACAAACTCTGGCATGTGTCTCCTTAATAACTTTCTTAGATTTTTTTTCTTTCAAACATCCTAACTAGATGCCATCGGCTTGCCTCTTGTACAAGGTCCCACCTACACTGACAAATTATGTTGAAAGCTTACGAACCAGCCTTTGGTCTTTCTCGATAGCTTCTTCAGGGAACTCTGACTTCTATAAGTAATTCTAGATGTCAGAATACCATGGCTTTTCGTTGGTAGACTCAACCTCCATTACATACTCGGATTCAAAACTAGGTTTTTCTGAGCTGAAGATTAATATTGTTTTCATGATCATACCTTCGAGATTATCCCATATGGACACTAAAGGTGCAAGGGCATCCGCCAACTAGTTCTCGTCCTTTGGAATAAAGTGGAAAGTGCAAGTGTCGAACTGATTGCTCAACATCTTCAGGTGCTTTACATATGGCATTAGTCGTTCTCCCTTTATAGACCATTCACCTCGTATCTAATGAACTACCAGCAATGAATCTCTGAATACCTCCGCCGTCCTCACCCCCAAGGCTAACAGTGCTTGCAACCCAAAAATGCAAGCTTTATACTTGGTTTCATTATTAGTAGCCTTGTATCTTAACTTCTTAGCCAATGGCAGCTTTTCTACATCTGGGGTGGTAAGAATGATTCCTGTCGCATCACCTTTACTACTGACCGCTCCGTTAAAATGCATCTGCTACACCTGTATTAAGATGGCCATGATGTCTTCATCTTGGAAGTTGTACTCAACCTGTTCTCCTTTCGATGGGATGCTCTGCTAAGAACTCTGCTATAGCCCGACCCGTAATGGTCTTCCTGGTAATGTACTCAATACTGTAATAACAATAGCCATCTTCCCATCTTTCCTAATAAGGAAGGTGCCACTTAAAGATACCTAAGAGGATTTTGTTTGGCGACAGCTTGTACCTTATAAGAGTGAAAGTAATGCCTTAATTTCTTAGAAGCCCAGATCATAGCTAAGTAGACTTTCTCAACCTCCACATATTTGATTTCATAAGGGAGAAACTTCTTACTAAGGTAATAGATTGCGAATTCTACTCCGAACTCATCCTCTTGGGCCATCATAGCGCCTATGGAGCTATCTTCTAAAGCTAAGTACAAGATTAAAGGTTTAATCGGCTGAGGTGGCCTCAAGACTGACAAGTTCAACAAATATTCCTTATGGAGTAGAAAGCGCTTTGATAGTCATCATTCCATATCATGGGTTGGTTTTTTCTGAGGAGTTTAAATATTGGTTCATAGATGGAAGTAAGCTTAGCAATGAACCTGCTGATGTACTATAATTTTTCCAAGAAACTCCTGACGTCCTTTTCCTTCTGGGAAATTGGCATTTCTCTGATGACTTTGGTTTTATCGGGATCAACTCAATCCCTTTCTCACTTACAACGTGACCTAGTAGCTTTCCTGAAGTAACTCAAAAAATACATTTCTTAGGGTTCAGACGGAGATCGTACTTATCAATTCTTTGGTAGAATTTTTCTAAGGCCTCAAAGTGTCCCTATCGATTGGCTGATTTGATCTTTAAGTCGTCGACTTACACTTCGACTTCCTTGTGGATCAAATCATCCAAAATCTTAATGGCCATCCTTTGGTAGGTAGCTCTAGTATTTTTACCCAAAAGGCATCACTATGTTGGCAAATGTTCCCCACTAGGTGATAAAAGCAGTCTTGACACGATCTGCGATCTTGTTGAGGATCTGATTGCACCCGGTGTATCCATCCACAAAGCTATACATTACACAAGCGGTAACATTATCAACAAGAACTTCAATATGAGGTAAAGGGAAGTCATCCTTTGGATAGGCCTTATTCAGGTCGCTATAATCTATGCATACTCGAACCCTTCCATTCTTTTTGGCTACAGGAACTACATTAGCTAACCACTTTGGGTATTGTACTCCTATCAAGAATTTAGCCTCGATCTGTTTGTGTATCTCTTCTTTCACCTTCTACGAACATTTTGGTTTGAGTCTTCTTAGTTTGTACTTGACTTGCTTAGACTCGAGATAGGTCGGGATGTCATGTTCAGCAATTTCTCGATCAATTCTCGGCATGTCTTCGTAGGTCCAGGCAAAGACTTTTTTATACTTTTTTTATTATTTTCTCAAATTTTTCTCTCTCTTCAAGAGTCATGTCAGATGCTATTAAGATTCCCTTTGGGTTTTCTGAAGTCTCGAGATTAAATGGTGTAGCATTAATAGAATTAATGTCAAATATGAATGATTTATGTTCGTGATTATGCATATTGAAATCATAAGGAACATCACACAAGTACTCAAAATCATTCATTTTATTGATAACAGAATTTAAAACATCAATATTAAAAAGTTCAGGAAAAAAAATAATATCTAAAAACTATCATCATGATTTCCCGTCGACGCGAAAGTCACAGCCAACGGTTAGGTGGTGTCCTAGCTCTTTGGAGGTTCTTCAGCAGCCTCCAGTTAAATCTCGCTCTTTTGCTACTGGTTCACAACTTTGTTTTCCAGCTTCCCCTTTCCTTTTACCTGGGTGGCCAGAAGTCTATCAGTGACAATTTCCTCAAGTGAATCTTGGTCCCAGACAGCAGCTTAGGTCAAAATTTCTTCATCATAGAAATCCTTCACTAGCTTGATAACTCTGATGTCCCAATCGTAGACATCGTTGAAGACCTCGAACCCCGAAATGATCTTGCCATTGATCCATTAGGGCCCAGCCTCTCCAGTGTAAGCACAAATTGAGATTGCTGGTATAAAACTCTCTTTAATGTGGGGGATCTCCTTCGCCTTCTTCTTACTCTTTATGGTGGTAGGTTTATACCCTAAACCTTTTCGATCCTTCTGGCCCCTTATTGTGATGGCTATTTGTTGTCCTTGAGAGTTCCTGCCTAAGCCTGCCCCTAGAAGGAAAGACATCTTCTTCATCATGTTAACCACTTGGGGGCTTCCTGTAATGTCCTCCTTCTTACTGAATATAGTAAAGGGTTGTTTTGAAATCTCTAAAATGGAGACCTAGTTTTCCTTTGTAGCTCGAATGGTCATAGCCTATCCTCCATGAGGGATTTTGATCATCTAATGCAGAGTGGATTGTACCCCTCCTATCTTGTGGGACCATGGCCTTTCGAGTAATGCTGAGAAGTTAATAGGAATTAGGAGGACCATGAACTATGCTTCTGTCTCTACTGAGCCTATCTTTACTACTGCTCTAAAGGTGCATGCTGCTTGTCTCCTAAAATTGTCACAGGCGGTGATTGTGAGATCTAACTTGCTCAACATACCCTCATTTAGACCGAATGCAGGGATTGCTACCAAAGGACACACGTTTATAGAAGAGCCATCATCAACCATTACACATGCAGTATGCTTTTTGTTGATCTGTGCCCTTATATATAATAAGCAATTGAGGTTGCAACCCTTTGCTGGCAAGTTCGCATCTGAATACACAAGGCTTTCTCCGAAACTCCCCTTCACAATGTCCAAAAGTTCCATTAGGGAGATGGTGGTTGCTACCATTGACTCGCACAAAGCCTCTACCAACTTTTGCCTATGGGGTGGTGATTGTCTTAGCAAGTCCCATATCGATATCTAAGCCGATGTTCTCTTCAACTGCTTTATTATCAGCATTTATTCTGGCTCCTTCTCTGCAAGTGGTTGTTCTAGTTCCTACTTCTTCTCAACTTCAAGAACTAGCCTTCCGCTCCGGGTCACTGCTCTAATCTTTTAATCGTTTGAGCTCCAAAGATTAGAGGGCTCGTCTTCTTCCTCTTCACCTCCACTCTCACTAGTGGACCAACAGTCAATTGTCACCACGGGAATCCCTTCTTCACTCACCTTTTGTTCATGGAGTGTGATAGCAACGTACTCATTTCCAGAAAGGTCTTTTAACACATACCATTTAGGCAGACTAGACTCGATCATGAAAACTTGCGGGGGCACATTGTTGTATCCGAAATTCTTTTGGCTCTCCCTTCGCTCCGGATCAGTGATCTGTTTGGTATCAATAAGATCCTAAATCTTGTCTTGAAAAGTCTAGCAACTATTTGTTGTGTGCCCCGTATGTTAGTGATACGGGCAATATTCATTGTTGTTATGTCCTAGTTGGCTTAGGTTCTTGGCAGGTCTGGGTTATAAGGGTTGTAGCTTCCCCTCCTTCATTAATCTCTTCAATACCCATGATAAAGATCTACCTAAGTTCGAGTAGTATCTTGGCCTCACCTCGATGGCTGAAACTTCTACAGTCTTTCCCATCTTGTTGCCACTAGAACTTCCTAACTTGCTTGCCCCATGAGTGGCATACCCCTTCTTAGCATAGCCATTACTTGGCCTTTTTGCAAAGTACTCACTTTTAGCTTCTATGGCAATGTCTTTCAAGGACTACGAATCCTTTAGCCCCTTTATTTTCAACCCCTCTTTTAGGTACAGATTAGCATTCCTGATGAACAGTCTAATCTGATCGGTAATGTTGGGTTTGTGTTTCATCTCCATAACCCTATTCCTACACCTGGTGAGGTACTCATGAAATGACTCTTCCGACCTTTGTTGTGGGAACTCTAAGTCCTTCAGGGTGACCTCCGTCCTCGTACTGCAGTCGTATTGCTTGAGAAATTCCTCAGTCAGAATGTCCCAATCTTCCCCATCCTCCTATCGAGCCCATGATACCAATCAAGTGCGGGCCCTATTCAACTCAAGTAGAAGTATTCTATCTTTTGCTTTCTAGTTAAAGTCATACCCTTCATCACCTGTGAGTACTGCTTAATATGAGCTGAGGTGTCTGATGTACCATCAAACTTCGAAACATCAGGCATTCTAAAATTTTGAGGGATCAGGTCCTCGCCATCTAACTCCTTATCTTTTAGATTCATCCTTTTTTCTACAGTCAACATATGAGACATTGCTTCGAACTTCTCCTTCATCTTCCTCCACAACTTATCTTCAGGCTTAGGTGCCCTACCTCTTACCACCGGCTCCTCATCTTCGAAGAAGTCAAGGTTAGGGTTATGAACTCTTCTTTGTTCTGGTGGTGTTGTAGTTCTAGGGTTAGCAATTGGCGGGTGCGCCACTTTAGGAAGATCTTCTCTGGCTTGCTCTTGCTCCTCTTATTGTACATCAAGAGTGTGATGTGGTTGTTCAGCGAGCAGTGTCACTACAGCTGTGAGGTTTCCCATCATTGTCATCATATGGGCTTCAAACTCTTCAAACCTCCTTTCCATTTCTTGCCACTATCTATTCATCTCATCGGTAAAAAGGGCACTAGTTGGATCAGCTTCTCTCGATGGGTTAGCCATATATATATTTTTGCTAAAACTTCTAAAGAGTATATTTTGCTGCTATCCGTGAGTGATTCAGAACCCCAGTCTGTTACCCTTTTTGGCAATTCGAATACTGGATTCCTAGTTAAGCGACCGCCGAGACCTCTGAACCACTTAGGGGAATCTATAACGGCTGCAAGCACACACTATTATGATGATGCATGAATGGGGTACAATGCATGGTCATAATAATGTAGCATTGACAAATGCATGCAAGCAAAGTAGATCCTTCTAACCTTATCACTCCCACACACAAGGTCATACGGTCTCTTCCTAGGTGAGCTTAGCCCAAGGGTCAATGGGGAACCCAATGGATACGTGTGGTGCTTGAAAAAAATTTGGCAGTATAACCTCTCTTATGTAAAGCGCATACGTATGGGTTTTGACCATTACGTATTCAAACAATTCAAAGAGAATAAGATGGGCCCATCAAGGTTTGAAAGCCTTTAATGAGTGACAATCTAATTTGGTTGAATTTGTTCAATATGCCATGGTCCACATAATAAGCACAATATTAAGGCTCATACCACTTAGGGAAAGTATCTACTTTTCATTACATGGGCTTTAGTTAAGGTTGATATTTCATAGTTACCCAAGCATGATCCCTGCCAATCTGTCTAGCTCATCATGAGCATAACGACAAGTCGGGTCATCATTTAATATACCAAGAATGGTACTAGACTTGGGCTGGTGATTATCTCTAACACTTCCCTACATTGAGTGAATGTAGGATCGTGCTTCGAGAATGCACCGGGGCTAGAAAGGGACTAACTAGCGTAGATCTAAGGCTCTATAATGCAATGAAATGCAAATATTGAAAAGAGATGGAATTTCAATTAAAAACTCATTTATATATTATTAACCAAAATACTTTCAAAGCAAAGTTTTCAAGTCCCCAATGGAGTCGCAACTGTGATGCGCGTCGAACCTGAGTGGTTTCCACGAGGCCCGCATTGAGGGTCTGAGAAGTGAGTTCACATCCATTTTGGGCAATAAGAGGTGTTTTTGAGTTGCCACCCAATAGAACATTAGAAAAGTTTCGTTTGACCTCATTGAACCTGAGACTATGCATGTGTGTCCATTTTGGGCTATCAAGAAGGCATCTTGGAATTACCTTCCAATGCGACGCTGGAATGGTCATCAACCTTATGAAGCCTAGGACTATGCATATGACTCTATTTTGGGTCATGAGAGTATCTTGGATTTACCTTTCAATAGAATGTTGAAATGGTCATCTAACCTCAAGAAGCCTAAGACTTCATAAATACGTCTATTTTGGGCCATTATGAGAGTATTTTGGAATTACCTTCCAATAGAACATTAAAAGGGGCATCTAACCTCATGAAGCCTAAGACTAGAGATAGTTCAGAACTTCGCTCTTATTCATACCTTGGTTAAAGTTATAAGTGAGTTTTTAGTTAAACTTTCATTTCTTTTCTATTTCAATTCATACAATCAATTAAATTGCAGACTTCAATCATTTAGGCACAAATAATAAAGCAAAATAAAATACATTAATTTACAGCTAAACCAAGAGTTAAAAGCTAAATAATATATAAAGAAGGTCTAAAGAAATGAACCAGAAGGTCATGTCTGTGTTGTCCATTTTTGCTTTCCTTTTATCATCCTTGGTCAAAATAAGCTCACAAACCCATTATAATAACATGTTAAATGTTATATGGAAAATAAATTGAATATTAAATGCTAAAAAATTAATAAGTAAAATAATAAAGGAGTTTTACTTGTATAGAAAACACATGGCATGACGAGACAAAAGAATTACTAAAGAAAGGAAGGAGCCAAACCAAGGAAAGTTAAATGGAGTTTTCATCCAATAGAACATTGAAAAGTGATTCGATCTTATGGGGCCAAACCAAAAGAAGGGTTTGAAATCTCACTCTTATTCATACCTTTAATTAATATCGAGTTAAGTTTAAAGCTTTAAATTAATAATTTCATCTCTCATCTCTCACGTATAAATAATGGCATAAAACATAATGTGCATTCAATCATCATGAAAGTGATTTAAAACATGATATATAACATGTCTCTTGACTTGAAATTAGATATATACTATGATGGCATAATCTTTATACCAAATCAAGTTATTTATTCATTTTATTTTAATAAGGACATTGGTCCTCCGATGTAAAATTGGGGCAAAAAATTTTATTGAATTTTCTTGAATGAAAATTAGGATATTAGTCTTATTTTATTAAGAAACTTACAGTTAATTACTTAAATATAAAGTAGTTTGCCTTTTATTAAAGCTATTGTTTTTAATATGAGCTATGGGTGGAAAATAGGATATTTGTCTATTTTATTAATAAAAATCCAAATTATTATTATAAATATTTTTGTGTTATATTTTCATCAATCGTGTCAAAATATTTTTTATTATACTAAAAGCTTGTAAATAAAACATATAAATAAATAAAATCTAATATACTCCAAAAGGGATAAATAAAGCAAATACATTGGGAAGTTAAATGGGAAAATTAAATAAATGCATAAACATTAATGAATGCGATAATTTAAATAAAGCGATAAATAAAAAAAAACTAAAACTTAAATAAAAAATCCGATAAAATAAATAAATGCAATAAAAAAATTAAAATAGAAAACCAAATAAAGGCAACAAAGCAAAAACCGAAAACAATATAAAATTGTTTTAATGGAAAGCTAGAATCAACGAGCATTAGAATTTGACTCCACACTTATTGAATTCAACATAGCAAAAAGTACAAGTACAAAGGCATTCAACAGACCTTGCAGAAGTCCAATGATTGTTAAAACCCACATGAAGACACAAAATGAGATTTGAAAGATAATGAATGCCTATTGAAAGCAAGCTTTCTTCTTCCTTCTCTATTCCATGAACAATGTAGCTATGGGGTTAATGTTTATATGAACAATAATCTATAAAACCTTATAAAAATAAAGAAAATCATGCTAAACCCAAATAAAATCATTTTATTAAATTTTATTTGATATTATTCATTTCATTCAAGGATCTACCCATTTTATTGGACTAAAAAACACAATAAAATCAAATAAATATTCTATATAAATATCTAGCAAATATGCTCATACCCATTTAAAATGGGTTTCACAACCTAGATCTAAACACATGTATTTAAAGAATACACATATTAAAAACCATATAAACTAGATTAAAAACATGAAAATAATTCAATAAGAGAATGAGTGAATCAACCCCTTTGGGAGTTCTAGCGAGAGAGAAATAGGTCCTTATATGATTTTACCTTCAAGTTTTGTCTACAAAAATTATAAGGAAACTCCAAACATTTAAAGATGATCGAAAATTAGAGTTTTTATGATTTTTAGATGATTATTTCAGGGATTATTTAGGTTGTTTGGAGAGAGAAAAGTCCTAAAAATCACCCAAAAATTGGACCCCTTTTAAAATCAAATTGACAACATTTTATAGAAAACTCGAGGGGTTCAACGCCCGTTGGTAAGTTGGCAGTGGTAATTACCAACTACCGTTGAAGCCTCAATATTCTTAAAATGCACATTTTTATGTTCTCAATGAGCATTTTTATGCTTCAACTAGCATTGGTAAATGTCAATTGCTACTCAAAGAAAACAACGGCCGTTGACATCCATCAACGACTATTGAAACATAAAAAGTACCTTTTAGTTCACAAAATTTAAATTTTTATCCTTCTAAAATTCCTATTTGAAGGGAAAATAATAGAAAAAATAATTGATGTAACAATAAAAGATTGATACCTACTTGTTATAGCACTGAAATCTCGTTGCGGAAGCGATACAATAATCTCTTTTTATTTGGTCACCGGTCTGGCTTTTGCCCACTCGGGATAAGAGCAGTTAGATCACAATCTAAGAGCTCTTGTAAGATTAACACAATAAATCGTGAGTGGGAACGAACAGTCTTATGGCATATACGTTTTCTCGTTACCAAATAATGAGATCTCACCTCTATTTATAGAGATCCTAAAAGCTAGAAACTTATCCCTAGTCTAACTCAGAATCCTTCCTAAGATAGGATTTGGTAAACTTTATCAAATTAAATTACTCAATTTAATCTAAATTGGAACTCAATCCATTATAAAGTCATGCGCGCATTCCAATTTTATCATCTCCCACTCGCACATGACGGAATACATTCCATTTATAATCTTCAGTTACAAGATAATAGATTGTGTGACCAGCATACCTCGAGAGCACTATTGCTATACACATGTTAGGGATATATAGCTTCTCGAAAAAAGTGATCCTTTTATTTCACATATGCCTAACCCTAGATGACCTTATCACAATCACTGTTTTAACTCATGATCTCATAAAACATTATTCGTGTTCACTATTATGTTTCTACTTATAGAAACGATAATAGACATGTCAGTGAACCACAAATTCTTATGAATGTGATCAAAAAGTTATCTTTCCCTCTTACTATATGCCATGCATCATGATTCAACTCATTTTTCTAGTTAGATCTGCCAGACCTAAATTTTTCCCAGATCTTTTGGAGACTAGCTAAACTAGCCACATTGAACCATACTTCAGGAATAAGTTAAGGGTTCTAAGGGTTGAAAGTATAAATAGGGTCTCACAATAGGAAAAGTTGAGATCAACAGTATTAAATTTCCATCCATTTGGTCACTTAAGCACACACGGTATAAAACATGTGTTATGGTGTTCTTTCCTTCCCTTAAAAGGAGCGCATGTCTCACATTAAAATAATGTGTATATAAAACGCCATACAAAAGCGTAAGGTTGCGATGCACCAAAGCAACTAACTTTAGTTCGCCTACTTAAGAACTACTTCTGGCTTTTAAGACAGAAAATGGTAGTTACATATAACTAACCATCGAATACCATACGATCCTTATTTGGATCTCAATCCAAAGCATGCGACCTCATGTATGACTTTATCTCGCGCCTTAACCAGACATATCTTCTAATTTATGCAAGACAACACTTTTATTTTGAACAGGCTTTCAAGCATACTCATTTGTTCAAAAATTGCCTCATCTTAGTCTTTACCAACTCATTGACAAAAACTAAGGTAAACACCCTTGTGAGTGGGCTACTTCTCTGTCTGACATGCTCAAACTCAAACTATTAACAGTAAGTGTTCACACATTAAACATTTACACTCATGTATTAGCAACAATGAACTTTATTATTATTCACAAATAATAATGTTAAGGGATTACAATAAAGTTAGTACACATCAAATTCTACGCAAACCCTGAAATCTAATGTGTCTCTCAAGCACATCTTTCGTTACAGGTTTAGTCAATGGATCTGCAATCATATCATGTGTAGATATGTACTATAAGTTCACATCTCCCCATGCAACTACATCTCTAATATAATGATACTTAATGTCGATATGCTTAGTCCTACTATGAAATTTTGGATCTTTTGTGTAAGCTATCGACGATTGAATGTCACTATAGACTATCACTTGTCCCTCTGAGGTAGTTATTCTTAAATGGTCCATTAACCATTTCAGCCAAACTGCCTCTTGTATTGTAGCTGCAGAAGCTATAAATTCAGCTTCAATTGTTGATAAGGCTACACAGGTTTGTTTCTTGCTACTCCATGAGATGGCACCCTTGCCAAGCAAGAATATGAAACCTGAAGTGGATTTTCTCTCGTCCACATCTCCAGCCCAATCAACATCAGTGTATCCTCTCAATTGCAGATCCTTGCCTTCATAACAGAAAGAATAATCTGCTGCACCTTTGAGGTATCTAAGTATCCTCTTAACTGCTTTCCAATGTGCTTCACCCGGGTTAGATTGATATCTACTTGCCATGCCCACTGCATAGCAAATATCAGGTCTTATACACATCATTGCATACATAAGACTACCCACGACACTGGCATAAGGAACGTTTCTCATACGTTCCACTTCGTCTGGCGTCTTAGGACACATCTCTTTGCTAAGAAACTGATTCTTAGCAATGGGGCAGTCTATGGGTTTGCAGTTCTTCATATTGAATCGTTCAAGGACTTTGTTGATATATGTCTCTTGTGAAAGAGACAACAACCTTCTCGAACGATCTCTTGAAATCTTAACTCCGAGAATGTAGTGTGCATGACCCATATCCGTCATTTTAAAGTTGGACGATAACAAATCTTTGATTTTATTTACGTATTCTTTGTCATTTCTAGCTATTAGTATGTCGTCTACATACAGTGTTAAAATGAAAAAATTATTTTGAGAGCTTTTGTTATATACAAAATGGTCTTCATCAATCATGTTGAACCCAGTCGATATGAGTGTTTCATGAAATCTCAAATACCATTGTTTAGAAGACTATTTAAGGCCATAGATTGATCTTTTCAATTGGCAAACCTTATGTTCGCTGCCTTTTACGATGAAACCTACAGGTTGTTCCATGTAGATTTCTTCATTCAGTTCTCTATTGAGAAAAACAGTCTTTACATCCATTTGATGTAGCTATAGGTCTAAACTTGCCACTACGGCAAGAATTAACCTTATAGACGTAAATCTCACAACAGGGGAGAAAGTCTCTTCATAGTCAATCCCTTCCTGTTGTGTGAACCCCTTAGAGACCAGCCGAGCTTTGTATCTTTCGATACTTCCATCAGCTTTTCGCTTTACCTTGAGAATCCATTTATTCCCAATCGGTTTGCATCCTTCCGGTAGATCAACCAGTTCCCAAACACAGTTTGATGTCATAAAAGCCATTTCTTCTTCCATTGTATTGATCCATTTTTCTTTAGCTAGGCATGAGAAGGCCTCTTTTATGTTTTTAGGCTCTTCCTCGTCTTGTGGGGTGACTAAAAGGGCTTCGTTTAAGCCTTCGATCTCAAATTATCGGCGAGGAACACTTATCCTTTTAGACTTACACAGTTCCGAATCTTGATAAACATGTCTCATATATTCGTCATAATTCGGAATGCTCCCACTGGGACCATGTTCCATACTCCCACTAGAGTCAGGAATGCTCCCACTCAAATCAGGGTCTCAAACATCCGGATCTTGTGGAGGAAGAAGGTTCTTCCTCTAACTCCCTCCTACTTGGATGGAGTGATCCTGATGGTTCATCTTCCTGCGTTTCATAGAAAGTGAAATCTTGATTCACTTCGCCCAACTTTGGAAACTCATTTTCCAAGAATATGACATCTCGTGATTCAAATTCAGTCACATAACCATTTTCTTGCTCACCCATGAATACATATCCTTTTGATACTTCAGAATATCTTACAAAGATACTCTTTTTACCTCTTGGTCCCAATTTACCAAACTTGCTAGAGGTATCATGGACGTAAGCAGCACAACCCCAAGGTCGTAGATGGCTTAGGTCAGGTTGCCGACTAGTCCACAACTCATAAGGTGTGGATGTGATAGATTTTGAGGGTACACGGTTTAGAACATATGTGGCAGTCAATAAAGCATCTCCCCAATAGGAAATAGGCAATTTTGCCTCTGCCATCATAGATCTAACCATATCAAGGAGAGTTCTATTTCTCCTTTCCGCAACACCATTTTGTTGTGGAGTTCTGGGAATGGACAGCTGATGTTCAATTCCTTTTTCATCACATAAAGCTTTAAATTCATCTAAAAGATATTCCCGACTTCGGTCAGTTCTTAAAGCTTTGATCTTTTTATCTAATTGATTCTCAACTAAGTTCATAAAAGTTTTAAAGCAACTCAATGCTTCTGACTTGTGAGAAATCAAGACATGACCACACCTTGTATAGTCATCTATAAATGTGATGAAATAGTAGGTCCCATGCCTAGCCCTCACATTCATTGGACCACAAATGTCAGAATGCATTAATTGCAATGGAAATTCAGCTCTAGTTCCTTTTCCGAACAGTTTTCTCACCAATTTTTCTTTTAGACAATGCTCACAGGTAGGCAATTCGACCTCATTCAAATCACCTAGTAAACCAGTTTTGGCTAACCGACTCATTCGATCTTGCCCAATATGGTTTAATCTAGCATGCCATAATTTTACATGATTCTCATTATTATGTGAAGTAGAAGAGATTAAAGAAAAATTTTTTTATTCATAAAGTTAGGATCAATATCATAAATAATGAAATTGTTCGAAATAAAACTAGAACCATAATAAACATCATCCAAACATAAGCGCATACTGTCATCTTTAAAATGTAAATCAAAACCAAGTTTTAATAACATAAGAACAGAAACTAAATTCCTACTAATATCTGGAGCATAAAGCACATCATGTAGGATCAGGGTTCGACCTTTGTGTAAGACTAATCTACACATGCCAATCCCTCGAACTGGCATTCTTGCGTCGTTTCCCACATATATTTATTTGGCTCCATTTGGTATTCGCCGAAACTATACAAAGGCATCTCGATCCTTTGCTACATGGTATGTTGCTCCTGAATCAACCACCCACAAAGGATGAAATTCAGTTAGTAAAACAGAACTAGATTCGCAAATTTCACTCACTCTTGAGTTAGAATAGTGTACCTGATTGGGTACAGTGCAGTCTCTTGCATAGTGTCCTTTCTATTGGCAGTTAAAACATTTCACTTTTGAGATGTTTATCTTTTTCTTGCCTTTGGACCTTTTAGAATTATGTTCTTTCTTCTGCCTTTTATTCCTTTTGGTAGGTTCCTTATCTCGACCTTTAAAGCCCTTCCTTTTGTTCTGGTTTGAACTCGTTCCACCAGAACAGGACTGTGCCACATGCACCTCGGCATTGACCTTAATCGATGCCAATTTGTCCTCTTCAAGCTCCAAAAGACGAGCGACATCCTCAAATGTCTTAACACTATCCATATGAGTCAATTGCATTTTCATATGCTCCCAACGCTTGGGTAAGGAACGGATGACAGCTTGGACCTGCTGCTCGTCGGTCAACTTATGACCATATTCACTAAGCTCACTCATCATATTTTCCATCTCCCTAAGATATTTCCACATTGAATGATCAGGTCTCTTCTGATAAGTATCAAATTTTATCGTCAAAGATCAGAGTTTAGTTAGAGTCACTCCTCCAAACTTCTCCCGCAAAGCGATCCACAGATCCATTACGTTTTGATACTTGCGAAATTGCTTAGTTATACCATCCTCCATAGCACTCAGCAGAATGATATGAGCAGTGGAATTCTTCTTCTTCCATGCCAAATAGACATCTCGGTCCCGCCTATGCTGGGCCGTATTGCCATCCTCAAGTTCAGCCATAACCGAACTTAATGTTTTGAGAGCCTCTTGCTCCTCAAGCACATACTGGATCTTCATACTCCAGATTTCGTAATTGTCGCCATTCAATTTCAAGTCTTTATTTAATTCAGCGATAATTGATTTGGAAGTAGAAGCCATTTGTATCCTCTAATTCAAATGGAACAAAGTTGCACGTTATTATAGGAAATTAGGCAATACATGCAATTTACTATACACCTGAAATAATAACCTAATAAAGTTTTCTATTAAACTCAAATTCGAAAAGGTTACTAAAAGTACTAATTACCTTCTAAGTTCTAATGTCCAACTTTAAAGGTTAAGATTTCATGCATAGTAAATCAGAATTATTAGATTATTAAGTTCTTATACTTATGAGGGAAATATTATTGGTTTTTATTTTTTATGAAGTCTCTACTTAATAAACATGCAAATATTTTACTCATAAAATATTGCAAGGCAATTAACATTTAAAAAAAACACATTTATTAAAAAATAATTAAATGCCATAAGAAATAAACTCATTCATTCAACCAATAAATAAATCCAATAATTCTCAAATAAGACACACATGTCAAATAATAATAATAGGAACTATAAATCCTATGAAAACAAACGCTAACTATAATTAACACTTATGTCAACTACTCTAGAAAACTAGATCTTCTCAAGATCTTCACTGACACTGGGACTGATTCTTTGACTAACTTAATTAACTCTTAAGGCAACTCGTAAGTTCGCTGATGAGGCCATGGACGATGCACTCTATGTCCACTTCTTAATTTCATCACAGATGGAATGTTGCTCCTCAACACTCCTCTTTTAGCAACTCTAGCCAAAAAATGGATGATAGATTTCCTATAAACTCTATCTCCTATGTACCAAGTAGTTTCCAAAAGCTCTCTTAGAGCTGGATGATATTCAAAAGAGTTAACCAATGCTTTGATTAGATCTCTATCATCCCTTCCTAGGCTTAAACCTCCTATCCAAATGCATTCCTGCATTTGTTCATGCATAGCATCAATATCATCAGCTCGAATATTCCTCCGCATTCTCATTTTGCTTACTTAACGCACTCCTGCATTTTTTAAAGCAATCCCATGCAGGATTTTAGGAATCATAGGTGTTCTTATCATAATTTCTAAAACACATTACAGAAATTTAAATGGTTAATACACTCATGTATAAACACATATGATTGGAACACATTTCAATCAACAAATAAGGACAAATAAAATACATAAAAAAAATTTCAAAATATTTTAAAAACAGAAAACACATTTTCCATAATTATTTTATAATATTTATTTTAAAAAAAAACAAAAATATTTTATGGTCATCAAAAAATTTTAAAAAATAGACCAATAAATCAAAAATATTTTGAAAAACACATTTGATAAAAAACGGAGCTGATTTAGAGGCCGGAGAAAGCCGCATGCGCCCATACGCGTTGACGGGAGGGAGGAAGACGCGCTTAGCACCTTCAGCGCGACCTCCCTCTTGATCAGATACGTGTTAACACCACAATGTGACATGTGTCCAATATATACGTGTCCACGTGGCACCAAGTGGACACATAATTGCCACGTGTCATACCACGTGGAAATGACGTGGCTTGACACATGGCGAACTCTGATTGGTGCACGTGTCTGTCACTGACATGTGGCAGGCTTCAACCTTACCACGTCTCCACCCCTGATTGGTCCACCTGGTGCCCACGTGGCTCTCAGCGGACAAGTCAGATCCACGTGGCATAACCTCGGTCTGCTACATGGCTCTCGACCATTGGGCTACGTGTCAATAACGCATCACGTTATTGACACTTATTTGTGCACATGTGGGCCACCGCCCACGTGCATGCGCCCAACGTGTGGTGGCACGTGCAAGCCACACGCCACCTTTTCGGCGAAATTAGGTCTCCAGATTTCTGCCGGTCAGGGGTTCTTGGGGTTTGTGAACACAATGGTAAGGTAAAAAATAAAAAAATCCCAATTTCTAGACTAGCATTTCGAATATTCAATTTTATCCCTCGAGTTTCAGTGTACACATACACGAAATTGAGCTAAAATATAAACGCACATATATTTTTCACACACAAAAAAACAAATTTTTGTTGCGTTTCATGCTTCCTAGATCTACAAATTTTACTCATAAAATTTTAGATCATTTTTAAGCCATATGCCAGGACGCAAAAAAATGAGGCTCTGAAACCAAGGAAGGGAAAATAATAGAAAAATTAATGGAGGTAACAATAAAAGATTGATGCCTACTTGTTGTAGCGCTGAAATCTCATTGCGGAAGCGATACAAGGATCTCCTTTTATTTGGTCACCGGTCTGGCTTTTACCCACTCGGGATAAGAGCAGCTAGATTACAATCTAAGAGCCCCTGTAAGATTAACACAATAAATTGTGAGTGGGAACGAGCAGCATTGCGGCGTATATGTTTTCTCATTACCAAATAATGAGATCTCACCTCTATTTATAGAGATCCTAAAAGCTAGAGACTTATCCCTAGTCTAACTCAGAATCTTTCCTGAGATAGGATTTGGTAAACTTTATCAGATTAAATTACTCAATTTAATCTAGATTGGAACTCAATCCATTATAGAGTCATGAGCGCATTCTAACTCTATCACTATTTGATCCTTCGACCCTTTTTCACACCTTTAAACTGCTGAAACCCTTAATTATTTTAAAAGACTGCTTTATCATCAGGTTCATTTGAACAAGGGAGGCCCAACCTAATGTCTACACCAAGTATAATGGAAAGGCATATTCAAATGTCACTTGTACGTGAGGCATTTTATGACATGGCATATATTTATGGTACATGACGTAGAAGCATATATGATACATGATGTGTCATATTAGGTATGCACAAATGTATGATGCACAAAAGGTGCGAAAATGGCATACTGAAATATGATATATTTATGGTGCACAGTGCAAGAATATATATATAAGATGTAAAGGAATTTACACAATACATGATGCATAAAATGGTAAGTATGTACATATGCACATTACAAGGAAGGCATATTATAACATGACATATATTTATGATAAGCATATGATTTATGTGATGAACATATGAATAGCCAAGATATATAACTACCAGTTGCATGACATGCACATATGATACATATGTAGATAGTGTGTGATGTAAGGTGCATAATACGCCTATACGAAAGGTCTATGGTCTACATGTGTGCATGGTATGTGCATGCAAAAGATCTATGAGCTGTTAATGGTTATCCCCTAGGCCAAATATTTGGACTTTTAAGTAATGTCATATTTTCATTTTATAAAAAAAAAAAAATTCTCCACATTAATATATTTTTGGCATGATACTTTATAATAATGTTTATGAATAACTATTTAATGTTATTTTAGTTATCCCTAGTCATTTATCACTAAAGGGCATAATGATTAATTAAGACTAGTATGGGTTTCATTAATAATCATGAGATGATTATATATGGTGATATAAATCAAACTTGTAAGTACTTGTTAGAGAACACAGTACTGGATAGACCCGCTGTGAGATCACTGCATGGGCAAGTGTCATAAGTGATCTCATAATAATTATATTAATAAATCCTTAGGCCTAAGATTATCATAGTTTCCTATATAAGGTACATCATACTTTGATATAATCAAACATTATCTTTAATCGGATAATCATAAAGGTTATGATTAGGCATGATGAGAATTATGCAGAGAAAAGTGAATAATCCAGATAAAATTTGTCTCTCTTTTATGAGAGAGATATCTATTGGGCCCTTCGATAAGTAGGACTGAGAAAAAGCATGGTCGTGTTCAAATGAATTGATAGTGTGATCAATGTCATTTAATGTTATCAGTCTACTTAGTGATCGAGAAATTATATGTTTGAACAATATAAGTTTGACATGAACCAAGACTTATGCTCAAGCAAGATATTGTGTGACAAAAGGATTATAACATGTTTTATTGGTTAGGTTAAAATCCGACTATCGATATTCATATTATTTGGATAGTCATAATGTCTTACTAGAGGCCACTTAAGACTAGTGGAGTCTACAATAGGATTGAGCCCACTGCCAACCGAATATGAACCTATTGGTCGTACATCTAGAACATAATGAACGAGATAGAGTTTATTTGGACATTTTGAATTTTAAATATATCAGATATAAAATTCGAAATAATTTAAGAGATAGAATAATATTTCTTATTATTTAAATAAGAAATAAATAATTTAAGAGATAATAATATTTCTTATTATTTAAATAAGAAATAATATCCCTTCAATTTCTCTCCACACATTAGGGTTAACGTGACTATATATGTGTATGTGTGTGTGTGGGTGTATAAAATAATAATAATAATAATAATAATAATAATAATAATAATAATAATAATAATAATAATAATAATAATAATAATAATAATAATAATAATAATAATGCCCCAATTACTTTTTAGCTATTACCGCTATCTTTTGGGAAAAGAGAAAGGAGTGAAAAGTTTGTCTTATTCTCTGCCACCATTCTTTGAGAAAGAAAAAGTACAGAGAGTGACTTAAATCCTAGTTGCACAAAAAAGGGAGCTAGCAACCCTTGCAGATTTGTCCATCACTATTCGTGTGTGGATACCAGCGAAGGGTGGTCGTTCCTTGGAGCAACACCTAGAGTTCGAATCGACCTTAGAAAAAATTGTTCACATTGGTGTAGGTATTGTTCAAACTGATCGGATTAAGGCATTAATCAATTTATTCTGCACATCAATATGTTGGTAATTGGTGAACCTTTCCTTTCGAATCAATTGAATGACATGGATCCCAGTGGGTTTTGATTTATACCGCTGCATTTATATTTTGAATATATGTCATAAAACCCAACACGATCTATAAGTGATACATATGTATAAGACCTATACATGAGGTGGATGTGCATTTACGGTACACGGTGTAAAGTTTAAAACTACATGATGCAAGTGCATGGTAGAGTAATATTTATGATGATGTATACATGTGCATGTGATGTCATAAATATATATATACATGATGCATGTTTACATTGTACAATAAATGATGGAAGTATACATGGTCGATATTCAAGTGAGGTGTATGTGTGCAACATAGACAAACACATGCAGGTCTCCTTCCAACCTTATTTCTTGCACACATATGGTCTAGTCTTTTATGTCCTGGAAGGGCTTAACCATGGTTAGCAGAGAACCGAATAGACTTATATAATACATAATCAAAAATCGTCATTATAACACTCATATGTAAAGCGCATTCACAAGGTTGGCCCATATTTGTTGGGTAAGTTCAACCAAGCTAAGATGTGTAGTCTAGTCTATCCTAGTTATAAAAGTGCCCAATAGACTTGGATGAGCATCTTTGGGCTTAATTCACAAATAAGATCCACATAGTATACAACGAAATTATTATGGTTATACTACCTAATGGAATTATCTAATGTACATTACACGGGCTATGTCAAAGTCTCATAAATTTATTGTTATCCAAGCATGATCCCTTCGTAACGGTTTTATTTCATCATGAGAATAATAACCAATTTGTTCACTATTTTATATACCCGAAGGTACAAAGCTTAGTTTGGTGGTTATCATATCTAGCATGCTCCCATTTTTAGTGAAAAATAGGTTTGTGCTTCAAAATGCCACCAGATGTAAAAAGGGATGCCTAACTTAATCTAAGGCTCTAGTATGTAATGCAATTGCAAAAAATGATAATGATTATAACTTAGAGATTTGTTTAAGTTTAATTATTAGGGCACTGTCAAAGAATGGTCATATAGGTCCCCGATGGAGTCGTCATTGTTCGCATACCACAACATCCGATCTATCTTAATTTGGAATAATCAAGGACTTGTCCCAATTAGCCTATCCTTAAAAGAAAGCTCCTTAGGGAATCCTATCTTATTCCTAATAATCTAGATGGATTTATGATGTGCACCATAAGGTGGTTTTTATTTATGAAGGTACCACTTGAAACAATGGGGAAAAGCCTTGAGGGCTAATATCATATATGGTTAAAAACCCTACTCATATCCTTTATAATTAACCTTAAATGTTTAATCAATTTGAGTTATAAACCTTATCACACAACATAAACATACGTATCCACATATTCATTTTGGAAAACAGTAAAAACATGTTATATATACAAGAATATAAAAACATTCATGTTATATACATATATACATGGCATCTCTTGGACCTATTGGTTGGTTTGAACACTTTGGTCCTTGCATGCAATTTATTGTGCTTTGGGATATGGGTCCTATAATGCGTGCCAAAACCATTTTATCTAGTCATTCCCACTTTTAGGAAAGTCTAGGCGGAGGTCTCTTGGTCCAAGGATTAGTCGCAATAGTCAAAGAATTCGATCCAATTTGCCCAACTCAAGTCCTCTTAAGGGATGAATCTAGTGTCTTGGGATATTCTTATCCTGTTATTTATGATTGAGCCTTAGGATGCATTGTTAGGCTCCACAAGATAGGTTTTGTAGAGGTGCTACCCAATAAAATATTAGAAAATGGCTCGACCTTGTGAAGCCAAACTATAGAAGAGTTTAAAATCTCACTCTTATTAATACCCCTAATCAACTTATATTCAAGTTTGAACCTTTAAATTAATCATTTTGTCCCTCTTCTCATCAATGTAACATTGGATAAAACATAAGACACATTGTAGATACTGGGTCCTGAGGCAGCCCAGATCAGGATTACCCAATAATGAAATTAAGTGTGCCTGTTTATACGCATAAATGAAAGTTGAAAGAGATGGTTTCCTTGTCAAAATGATTTAATAAAAATAAATAAAAATGTGTTTTAAAAATTTTTAAAACACATTAAAAAAAAGTGAGTTTTGAAATTATAGTGTTTTAGCAAAAATGTTTAAAAAAAATGTCAAAATCGGCCGTCGAGGGGGGATGGATAGCTCCCGGCGCGCGTCGGCAGCGCCCAAAGCTCGACGCGGGCGGGTGACCCTTTGCGCGCAGGGCGCGCTCGACCGCACGCTGGGTGACGCGAGGCACGCGCATGAGCGACGTGCTGGACGTCGCCCAGCACGCACGTGCTGTGCTCGGAGACGCTCGTCGCGCACGCTGACGTGCATCGCTCGCCCCTGCCGCATGCCCGTCGCCCCTCCAACAGCCCTATGGGCGTTTTTGACACAAAATTCATGTTTTTTCTTCATTTTTTTTGTAGAATTTAATTTTTAAACCCTTTTTTCTTCTAACCTTTCAAATTATTCATTTTTTTTTGTTAATGGGAATTACATTGTTTTAATTTCTTTAATAAAAATCTGATTTTGGGAAGTATAAAAGGATTTTTAGAGAGAGAATTAAAGGGGGAATTTTTCTCAAGAAAAATATTTTCTTCTTCTTCTTCTTCTTCTTCTTCTTTCAAGAAAAATTCTCCAAACATTCTAATTTATTTTTTTAAGTTAATTCTTGAGAAAACAATTTTTTGTTGTTGGGAATTTTTTCTTCTTTTTAACAATTTTTCTCTTGAGACAAAGAAATTAATTATTTGTTCTTGAGATAAAAAGTTTCTTCCATATTTTATTTTTCTAATCCTATTTTTTTCAAAATCAAGACAAGAAAATTGATCATCTATCTTCATTTCATCAAATCAAATTTTGAGGGTAAGTATTTGGGTTTAATTTTGCATTTTCTTTCACCATTATAATTTTTTTGTTTATAATTAATTAGCAATCATGTAAATTCTCTTAACAATTATTTTTGTATTTTATGTGATGTAGTCATTGATTTAATTTTTTTTCCTTAACATAATTTTTATTTCTTATTCTTGTGTTCTTCTTTGATTGTTCATATATTATTATTATTATTATTATTATTATTATTATTATTATTATTATTATTATTATTTAATATGCTTTAACATGTTTTGTTTATTTTATTTATTGTTATTTTTGCTTGCTTGATTGTTCATCTTCTTTATTGTTGTTGTTATTATTATTATTATTATTATTATTATTATTATTATCATTATTATTATTATTTTTACTTTTGCTTTAGTATTATTACTATCGTGATTATTATTGTTATTATTATTATTATCCTTTTTGTTACTCTTATTATTATTATCTTTTATTATTATTATTATTATTATTATTATTATTATTATTATTATTATTATTTGTTATTGTTATTGTTATTATCATTATTATTATTATTTCTGTTTTCATGCATGTTGAATTGTTAATATGTTAAGTTGCTTATTTTTATTATATCATTTAATTGATTTGTCATACATGATGCATTTTATTTTATTTATTTTTCCATCTTCATATGCTACATGTTTAAATCCATTTTTTACCACTAACATCACTTTTTATTTGTGTTTTTTTTTTCAATACTTTGTTTTTATGTGTGGGCTTTTCCAATGGCAAGTGGGAGCTCATAGAGATTTGAAGACACTATCTTAATTTAATTTGTCATTTTTATTATTTTTCATTATTATTTTATTTTATGTAATTTGTAATAAATTTATTTATTTTTATGCACGTCAATTAAAAAAAATCACATAAAAAGTTTTGTATTAATAAATTGAAATTTTTTTCTAATAAAATGGGACTAATGTCCTAATTTTAATCCATAAAAACTTACATTTAAAAAGAAGAGTTAACTTTCTCAAAATTGGATCACTCATCCCGATTTTTCCAACGTATACCAAAAACAACTTTTCAATTTTCTAAAGTGGACATGAAGGAACTAATATTCCTATTTTAAATAATATCCCGATTTATGAATGTTTATTTTATTCATTTGGTTTATTTATTTATGTATTGATGTTTTGCTTGATTTTATTTGGGAGATTGTATTTTTTGTCCCAAATTTTAAAACCTTTTTTATTTGGGGGGGATTGCATTTTTGTCCCAAATTTAAATACTTTTTTATTTTGGGGGATTGTATTTTGTCCTAATCTTTTATCTTTTTCTAGTTTGCTTTATTATTTTATTGCTTTCTTTATTGCTTGATTTGCGCTTTATTTTTTAATAAATGACCGTGTGAGAAGATAGATAAAATTTTTAGAATTAAAAACCCATTTATAATTAACCAAGGCATTAATAAGAGTAAAGTTCCGAATCTTTCTCTGGTTTGGACCCCGAGGTTAGATGAACTTTCCCAATTTCTTATAAATTGGGTGGCGACTCCAAAATAACTCAAAGGTGCCTAAAGGTTTCATGGAATTAGATGATTTTTCCAATGTTCTATTGGAAGGAGGTGTCCAAAATGTCTCATGAATGCCCAAGATCAAAAGACGCAAACCCCTCTCGAGCCCTAAAAGCGGATTTTTGGGAGAAGGTTGGATCCTCGCGCGTCACAGTGGCAACTCCACTGGAGATCTTGAAACTTTGCTCCGAAACTATCTTGGTTAATAATATAATTGGTTTTTTTTTAAATTAAAATTTTATCTATTTTTTGATAAATTACATTGCATCAATGCTAGAGCCTTAGAATTATGCTAGTTTGGTCCCTTTCTTAACCTCGGTGCATTCCCGAAGCACGACCCTATGTTCACCCAATGTGGGAAAGTGTTAAGAATTATTACCAGTCCAAGCCTCGTACCTTATGGTATATCAAATGGAGACCCAATCGATCATTATGCTCGTGATGAGCTAGACCATTTGGTAGGAACCATGCTTGGGTAGACCTAGAGTAACACCACCCTTGACCAAAACTCATATAATTACAATAGAAACCTCCACTAGGTGATATGTACCCTAACAATGTGCTTGCTATGTGGGCCCTTCTATATTCAAAAAATTCAAACATATTAACTGGACACTCATCAAAGGCTTTCATGCCCCGGTGGGCCCATTTCTGTTTGAAAAGTCCAAATACATAATGGCCAAAACTCATAGCATGTGCTTTAAATTAAGAGTGTTATGCTGCTGGTTTCCCACCATGCACCATACGCACCCATTGGATTCCCCGCTAACCCATAGGTCAAGTCCACCTAGGAAAGAGACCGTATGACCACTTGTGTGGGAGCAACAAGGTTGGAAGGATCTACCTGCTTGTATGTGATTGTCTATGCTGCATCAACACAATAATGCATTCATGTATCATTCTAACAGTTCAAATCTTTCAGCCATCATAGATTCACCTAAGTGGACTAGAGGTTCTAACGGTCGGCTGGTGAGGACAGATCTGCCCCTTGGGTTGTCAGAATTAGTGTCTGATTGGAATTTCGAGCCACTCTCAATGACCAAGGAATCATCCATAGAATTATCAATGGCAGAGGAGACCAAAGCTTTAACCACTCAAGAACATGCTAGGAGGCTAGAGGATTTTGAGAAGAGAATGTTAGAAATGATGGGTGCCATGGCCGATAGGGTTGCTCATCCTCCTGCTGCACAACCACTTGCTGCTCCACAACCACCGATAATCCATGCTGGGGGGCAAGGTGAACCACCTGCTCGCGAGGAGGTGCCTCTTGTTGATAATACTATCCACCAACCCGTCAATGAGCATGGAGCTGTAATGCCAATTGAGCGGAGAAGGGCAAGGTTCCCTAATCTCGAGGAGGACTTTGTAATGGAGGAAAGAGATCAGGAGGCAATAGCGCCTCAAGTTGTGGGGGGTAGAGCACCTAGGGCAGAAGATGAGGCAATAAGAGGGATGAGGCAACAGATTGAGGTAATCACCCGATTTTGAGAAGAGAATGTTAGAAATGATGGGTGCCATGGCCGATAGGGTTGCTCATCCTCCTGCTGCACAACCACCTGCTGCTCCACAACCACCGATAATCCATGCTGGGGGGTAAGGTGAACCGCCTGCTCGCGAGGAGGTGCCTCTTGTTGATAATACTGTCCACCAACCCGTCAATGAGCATGGAGCTGTAATGCCAATTGAGCGGAGAAGGGCAAGGTTCCCTAATCTCGAGGAGGACTTTGTAATGGAGGAAAGAGATCAGGAGGCAATAGCGCCTCAGGTTATGGGGGGTAGAGCACCTAGTGTTGGGTTTCTACGGAATTAAATTACATTAAACGCAGCGGAAAAATTCGAAACCCGAAACAGGATCCAAGTATTTTCGATTGATTCAAAAGGAAGAGATTGAATTACTAACCTTTAGAACGAAATAACTCCTTTGAATGCGAACTGAAGACGCTGCCTTTACGCGAACGTCCTCTATCGGTATCCACACGCACGAACAAAAGATCAGAAATCGCAGGGGTGCTAGCTCCCTTGAATGCGAATGGATTTTCTTTACTTTCTTTCTCAAAGAATAACGATGGCTGTGTTTTTTTTTTTTTTCTTTCTCAAAGATGAAAACTGGCTCTGTTTTCTTTTCTTTCGTTTTTCAAGGAAGAAAGATTACGGCCACACTAATCCCTGTTATTCTTAATAACGTGATTAGTGTTTTATTTAGGGTTAAACTCCTTTACTACATATATCCCATATATAATTGTATATATATTTCAAATCTTTTTCCTCTTAGGAAAAGATAAATAATGATATTATCTCTTAATTCAAAATTAAGATATAATATATATATATATACATATATTTATATATATATATTTATTTATTTATTTATTATTCTAAATAATAAGAAATAATATATTAATACATATTATTATCTCATATTCAAAATAAGAGATATTTATATGTATAAATATATATATATAAATATGTAATTTCGAAATTAAATATAAATACCTATATTTATATTTTATTCCGAAATAACCCAATAAAATCCATTTTGTTCATTTTGCTCTTGGTGTGTGACCCAATAGGTTTATATTATGTTGGCAGTGGACCTAATCCCATAAAAGCCCACAAGTCATAATTGGTCTCTAGCAAGACATTATGACTACCCAAATAATATAAATATCGTTAGTCCGATTTTAACCTTGCAATAGAACATGTTATTATCCTTTTGTCACACGATATCTTGTTCGAACATAAGTCATGGTCCATGTCAAACTTAAATTGTTCAAACATATAATTTCTCGATCACCAAGTAGACTGATAAATTCAAATGACATTGATCACACTATCAATTCATTTGAGCACGGCCATGCATTTTACAGTCCTACTTATCGAGGGGCCCAATAGATATCTCTCTCATAAGAGAGGGACAAATTCCATCTTGATTATTCACTTTCCTCCTCATAATTCTCATTATGTCCGATCATAAACTTTATAATTATCCTATTAAAGATAACGTTTGATTATGTCAAAACATAATGATCCTTATGTAGGAAACTATGATAACCTCAGGTCAAAGGATTCAATAATATATCTATTATAAGATCACTTATGACATTAACCCATGAAGTGATCTTATAGTGGGTCTATCCAGTACTTTGTTCTCTAGCAAGTACATATAGATTTGATTTATATCAACATATATAATCATCCCATGATTATCAATGCAAATCTATACTAGTCTTAATTTATCTTTATGCCCTTTATTGATAAATGACTAGGGACAACATGAATAACGTTGTTATTCATAAACATTACAATAATGTAACATGCCAATAATATCAATACGAAGAAAACCATTATATAAATGAAAAAGTAATGATTACATCAAGGTCCAAATGCTTGGCCTAGGGCATAACCACTAACACCTAGGGCAGAAGATGAGGCAATAAGAGGGATGAGGCAACAGATTGAGGTAATCACCCGCATGCTATGAGCTGAAAAGGGGATTAACCCCGAAGATAGAGATCTGGGGGATGAAGAGTTGTTGCCCCAAAGGTTCAAGATGCCTAAGCTGGCGAAGATCGATGGTACTTTGGATCCATCTACACAAATTAAGCAGTATACCCTGGTGATGAAAGGAACAGGGTTAACCAAGAAACAAAAGGTGAAATATTTCTGCCTTAGTCTGGTGGGTTCGGCTATAGACCGGTACCATGGGTTAGACAGGAGGTCCAAGGAAGATTTGGACCTTTTGACTGAGGAGTTTATGAAGCAGTATGACTGCAGCACCGGAATGGAGGTCACCTTAAAGGACCTTGAGATTTTATAGCAAAAGAATGATGAGTCATTCCATGAATACCTTACAAGATGGAGAAATAGGGTCATGGAGATGAAGAGAAAGCCTGACACTGCTGACCAAATCAGGCTATTTATCAGGAACTCTTGCCCTTACTTGAGGGACTTGCTCAGCTTTAAGGGACTCAGAGACTGGGAGTCGCTTAAGGATATTGCTGTAGAGGCTAAAGAGGCTTACCTAGCAAAGAAAGCAAGCCAAAATAACTTTGCTGGGAAAGGTTATGGCAACCAATCAGGGTACAAATTAGGCAGTGCTGGAAGCAGTAATAATAGAAGCGGTAAGACGGCCGAGGTTTTAGCCACCGAGGTTGGACAATGTCAGAGGTACCACTCTAATTTTGGCTGCTCTCTATCTTGGATATTAGAGAAATTGACAAAGGAAGTAAAGCTGAGACCATTGCCACCCAGGCCAGCCATAAATCAAGGAAAGCCGGGGCATAGAGATGATCAATACTGTGCTTACCATCAGCACACTTGGCATTTGATAGATTATTACCGGACTTTGAGGAACAAAATTCAAGATCTTATTGATTCCAAGGAGATCATTAACCTTGAGAAGAGAGACAGGAAGAAGAGGGAAGGCTATAATGCAGTCCCCCCTCCATGAATGAGATCGGAGAAGAACATTAGTTTTTTTTAGTTGCTTTATTCCAAGAACCATTTTTATGACAATATTTGCAGTACTGGAAATTTCAATAAGATGAACAATCTTGCGTATTTGTATATTATCTCTAATGATTTTATTTCTCATGATCACGATGCATTCATTTTTTGATATTAATTCAATTAATACGATTACATTTAATCTCGGAACTTTAAAAAATCCAAAAAAAAATCTTAATAGTATATGATATAACTCCTGAAGAGAGGAAAATTCTGAGAGCTGAAAAAGAGAAAATAAAAATAAAAAGTAGTGAAAAAGAAAAAAAAAACTAGTTGCAATTAGGAGATTGGATGAAAACTCACTAAGAGCACTAGAACCTTTCTGATTACCCATCAAAGCGATCCCTGGATAAGACGAAACCTAGAAAATAATTTAGGGAGCCCTTCTTTTTATAGCTCTCTAAATGACTATTTTCTACCTTTATTTCGCAAACGCTTGCTAGCCCGTTGAGCCTTTTATGTTGGTATGCTAAATGCGTGCCGATTTTGTTGTTACACGTATTGAAATTACCCTTCATCTAATATGATTTTTGCTTCCCCTTAGAAGAATGGTCGCTCTAGAAAGGATGGATTTACATCATTGATAATTCTTTGAGTTATCAAAAATTGCCCTGGTAAGGATGGGCTTACACTTTGGGAAGAAGGTTTAGTTATTCACAAACTCTGCATAATCAGAGACAAAAGAAAAAAAAAGAAAAAAGAAAAAAAAAGAAAAAAAAAAGAAGTAGAGCTCAAGATAGTAACCCCTTGATGAGTTTCTGTGGTTATCTTTTTAACTTAATTGTTATTCTGAGCTTGATAAGCTAAAGTATTATCAAACCCAAATTCAAGAATACATTTATAGTACGGAATTCAGCTGAGAATGGTCCTCCCATCAGTCAACTAAATATTATGGCCATTTTTTTCTAGCAACCTGATCCTCCTTTGATAGCCATCTACCTAAGCCTAACGTTACAACCAAAGTAAGACCTTTTGATTCTTAGTTCAGTCTTATCTAATTAGTGGAGATGACCTTGTAATAAGGTTTGGTACGTAGGAAGAGGCATATGGTGTTTCTTGAGCTTCAAACGGGGAGCCACGAGTGCATTTATGCATTTGAGTTGAGTTTCGTCCCCAACGTTGCATCTAGAATTTGCTTCAGAAAAAAAAAAAAAGAGCATCCTGGGCAAAAATTAAGGAAGAGATAAAATTTTCAACCATAAAAACCCGAGAGAGCTAGTTGATAACAGGAGTTTGATGATTTCAAGATTTATCCTGAGATTAGATGAGGTCTTATATTCTTTAAGTTAACGCCAAATAATGATCATGTGTTATGAAATCAAATTGAAACTTGTGCATTTATGCAATATTGATGTAGTCAAAGCAGTTCATTTTGCATACTCAAAGTTGTCTAGTTCCGACATGAAGGTAGCAATTGTTACTATCTTCCCTTTGCTTTTCTCGCTACTTGGGCCCTTCAACTGATGCATTCTTCTGTCAATTGTGAAACCAATTCTACAGCACCTTCATGATAAGATTTAGCTCATACAACCATGATCTAAGACGTAAGTACATGGCGATCACGCCTGAAAGATTTTTGGCAACAGCTTCAGCCTCCTTTACAATCTAAAAAAAAAAATAAAAAAAGAGCCGTTAGAGACGAAAATCGTAATTGGCGATAGGGTGAAAACCTAGAAATAAGTAGTTTGTCCTTCAAAAGAAAAAAAAAAAAAAGAAAAGCCGCTGGATTGGGTTGGATTCATTCCAAGCAAAAATAAGGCACAGAGTTATGTGAAAATTTGCAAAGGACGCATTTCTCGCTAAGAAAAGCTAGTGTGAAAATCTACAAGGGACGCACTACCTTCGAAAAAATGACTACAGGTATCAGATGAGAATCTCACAACCCCAAAGGCATGAAATTCAAAAGCAGCTTCAAAAGACATCGATCCTATCGCAAATTGCAGCCAGCCTGGCTATAATCTCTAAGTCCACTTAGTGAATTCTTATCCTGCATTTCTGCATGACACATACATTTCACGTGCATGCTCACTATTTTTCCTGCATATTTGGCTTTCCATATTTGCAGTAAGAGAGATTCGATGCGGACACTGGTAAAAGGTGAGTGGCTACATCAATCCTAATATCAATCCAAACATCAATCCAAGCATCAAATCCAAAGACCTCTCAGGGGCACTGCTTCACATCTTTGAAGGGTTAGTACGATGACGGCACTACCACTCCACGGAGGGTTAGCACGATCACGGCACTACCACTTCAAATCTCAGAAGGGTTAGCACGATGGCGGCACTACCATTCTACGGAAAGTTAGCACGACCATAGCACTACCACTTCAGAAGGGTTAGCACGATGATGACACTACCACTCCACGGAGGGTTAGCAGGATCACGACACTACCACTTCAAGTCTCACAAGGGTTAGCACGATGGCGGCACTACCATTTCTCGGAAGGTTAGCACGATCACGGCACTACCACTTGAACAAAGATTTACATGCTGACGGTAAATACCACTTCAACGAGGATTTACACGATCACGATAACTCACTTTAGAAATAAAAACATGCCGACAAGCTGGAAATAACCACCACAATAACATCGTCCAGTCCAGAAAGACGGCCACCTCAGGTAGCGTTTCTTTTCCTTTTCTGAATTTTGGCTAACCTAGGCACCTATGCACTAGCCTTCCCAAAATTGGGAGCAACTGTAGACACCGGGTCTCGAGGCAGCGCAGATCAGGATTACCCAATGATGAAATTAAGTGTGCCTAATTATAGGCAAAAATGAAAGTTGAAAGTGATGGTTTCCTTATCAAAATTGATATATTAAAAATAAATAAAAATGAATTTTAAAAATATTTTAAATTTTTATTTTAAGATAAAAAAATGAGTTTTGAAATTAAGTGTTTTAAATAAAATTTAAAAAAAAATCGTTGAAATCGGCCGTCGGGCGGGATTGGCAGCGCCCGACCGAGGGCGACGCGAGGCGTGCGCAGCCTAGCACACGTGAGAGACACACTGGGCACGGCGATGCCCGTCAGGCGTGCCAACGGGCGACGCTTGCCCCTGCCACGCACCTGTCGCCCCTCCAACAACCCTATGGGCGTTTTTGACCCAAAATTTATGTTTTTTCTTCATTTTTTTTATAGAATTTAATTTCCTTTTCTCTTCTAACCTTTCAAATTGTTCAGTTTTTTTTTTTTTTGTGTTAATGGGAATTAAATTGTTTTAATTTCTTCAATAAAAATATGATTTTTGGGAGGTATAAAAGGATTTTTAGAGAGAGAATTAAATGGGGAATTTTTCTTAAGAAAAATATTTTCTTCTTCTTTTTCAAGAAAAATTCTCCAAACATTCTAATTTATTTTTTTAAGTTAATTCTTGAGACAAAGAGAACAGTTCTTTGTTGTTTGGAATTTTCTTCTTCTTTTAATAATTTTTCTCTTGAGACAAAGAAAATTAATTCTTTGTTCTTGAGATAAAAAGTTTCTTCCATATTTTATATTTCTAATCCTATTTTTTTGCAAAATTAAGACAAGAAAATTGATCATCTATCTTCATTTCATTAATTCAAATTTTGAAGGTAAGCATTTTAAGTTTAATTTTGCATTTTCTTTCACTATTATATATTTTTTTGTTTATAATTAATTAGCAATCCTATAAATTCTCTTAAATCTATTATTTTTGTATTTTATGTGATGTAGTCATTGATTTAATTTTTTTCCTTAACGTAATTTTTATTTCTTATTCTTGTGTTCTTCTTTGATTGTTCATCTATTATTATTATTATTATTATTATTATTATTATTATTATTATTATTATTATTATTATTATTATTATTATTTAACATGTTTTAACATGTTTTGTTTATTTTATTTCTTGTTATTTTTGCTTGCTTGATTGTTCGTCTTCTTTATTGTTATTATTATTATTATTGTTGTTGTTGTTGTTGTTGTTGTTGTTGTTGTTGTTAATATTATTATTACTTTTGTTTTAGTATTATTATTATTATTATTATTATTATTATTATTATTATTATTATTATTATTATTATTATTATTATTATCCTTATTATTATTTATGTTTTCATGCATGTTGAATTGTTAATATGTTAAGTTACTTATTTTTATTATGTCATTTAATTGATTTGTCATACATTATGCATTTTATTTTATTTATTTTTCCATGTTCATATGTTACATGTTTAAATCCATTTTTTACTACTAACATCACTTTTTATTTGTGTCTTTTTTATTTTCAAAACTTTTTTTTTATGTGTGAGCTTTTCCAATACCAAGTGGGAGCCCATAGAGATTTGAAGACACTATCTTGATTTAATTTGTCATTTTTATTATTTTTCATTATTATTTTATTTTATGTAATTTGTAATAAATTTATTTATTTTTATACATGTTAATTAAAAAAAATCACATAAAAAGTTTTGTATTAATAAATTGGGATCTTTTTCTAATAAAATGAGACCAATGTTCTAATTTTAATCCATAAAAACTCACATTTAAAAAGAAGGGTTAACTTTATCAAAATGGGATCACTCATCCTGATTTTTCCAAAGTGTACCAAAAATAACTCTTCGATTTTCTAAAGTGAACATGAAAGAATCAATGTTCCTATTTTTAATAATATTTCGATTTATAAATGTTTATTTTCTTCATTTGGTTTATTTATTTATGTATTGATGTTTTGCTTGATTTTATTTGGAGAATTGTATTTTTTTATCCCAAATTTTAACACCTTTTTTATTTGGGGGATTGTATTTTTGTCCCAAATTTTAATACTTTTTTTATTTTGGGGGATTGTATTTTGTCCCAATCTTTTATCTTTTTTTAGTTTGCTTTATTATTTTATTGCTTTCTTTATTGCTTGATTTGCATTTTATTTTTTAATACATGACCGTATGAGAAGAGAGATAAAATTTTTAGAATTAAAAACCCATTTATAATTAACTAAGGCATTAATAAGAGTAAAGTTCCGAATCTTTCTCTGGTTTGGACCCCGATGTTAGATGAATTTTTCCAATTTCTTGTAAATTGGGTGGCGACTACAAAATACCTCAAAGGTGCCTAAAGGATTCATGGGATTAGATGATATTTCCAATGTTCTATTGGAATAAGGTGTCCAAAATATCTCATGATTGCCCAAGATCAAAAGAAGCAAACCCCTCTCGGGCCCTAAAAGCGGGTTTTTGGGAGAAGGTCCGCACACGTCACACGCACTCATTCATTTTGAAAAATGATTTAAAACATTTCACATAGCATTCCTGTTAACTTGTAGTTAAATCTACCTAAACATGGCATCAATAAACATCAAATTGAGCCATTTATTATTTAAATTTGGTGAGGACTTTGATAATCTCATGCGTAGACACTGGCTTTAGAGCACCCTTGTTCAGATAAACATAGTAATGAAGCAATTTTCTAAAAGAATAGGAGGATTCAAGAGTTTGAAGATATAAAAAATGTTAAAGGATTAAAATGAAATGTTATTTTAAGGATTAAAATGAAAATTTATTTTGAAGGATCGAAAAGTAAATTTGAATGGTTTTAAAACTTAAAAAAACTTGAAGGATCAAAAAGAAAACTAGATTGGACTAAAAAGTAATTTAATAACTTAAAATGAAAGTTTCCTTAGAATTCCAACATCCACGGCCATTAAAAGATTTTAATGGGTATTGATGTTGGCTTTTTTATGTGTCAATGGCCGTTGGTTATATCAACGCTAATTGAATTATAAAAAATTATAAAAACACACATTTTAAAATTGAATGAGACTTCAACAACCATTTGTAAATACCAACGGTCATTGAACTTCTCGACTTCTCTTATAAATAGCTATTATTTTGATTTTAAAAATGGTTTGATTTTAGAGAGATTTTTTGGTGTTTTTTTCTCTCCAAGTGTCCTAAAAACCTCTAAAAGATCCCCTAAAAAATCATAAAAACCCTTATTTGATCCTTGAATCTTGCAGATCTTTGGATTCTTAAAGTTCTCTCTCAATCTTTGAAGGCAAAATCTAAAGGTAAATTATACAAAGGACCCCTTTCCCTCTAAAACTCCAAAGGAATTGTTTCACCCACTTGTTGAATGTGGTAAATCAACCCTTTATTACTTTATTTTTTATGCTTTAATGTTGTTTATATGTGTTTTTCTTTGCTTTTAATGCTTTAATGGTCATGTTTAGATTTAGATTGTGAAAACATTTTAAATGGTTATGAACATGTTTGTTATATGCTTATTTACTGTGTTTGTTTGATTTTATTGTATTTTTTAATCTCAATAAAGTCTTTAGGTTTTTGAATAAAAATAGTATTTTGAAAAATTAAAATTGAAAATTTTATTTGGTCCTTGTTTGATGCATTAAAGCATTTGTTTTGAAATGTTCTAAGGTTTGAGGATTAAACCGTAAAAAACATTTTAAGATAAAATGAAAAATTTCCATTTTCTTCCCTTTTGTTCATTCTTTTAGTTTTCTTCCATTTTTCCTTTAATTATTTTAATTCTCTCGAGTTAATCTTTTTCCAATGTAATTGTATATTTATATTTATTTCACTTTGTGTATTATATCTTAATATAAAGTTAGATTTTACCGCATTTATTTATTGATAACTAAGGAAATGTTATTTGCTATGGCCCAGACAGTCGGCCCAATACACCTGGCAGGGCCCAAAGCCCATCAGCAAAGAGCTAGAAGCTAAGGCAGCGCCCACACCCTTCACCTGCTCCCTGTCGCTTCGCCGCTCACCTGCTCTGACTACCAGTTATCACGCCCCAAGCACTCAAGTGCATCCCTCTTGTCTCCTATAAATAGCCCAACGCACAGTGGCACTAGGTATAAAAGAATCTTTGAGACTCTCTCTCTAAGAATTCTCTCTCTAGAAAGCTACTAATTTAAGCTTCAGAGTACTCACGCCTGGTCCGGCCGGGCACTCTTTCTTGCAGATTCCAAGCGTCCGATCGGCTCTTTCTCTCTTTTAGATAAAAACTCCCACGTCTTATCATTTGGTGCTTTCATTAGGAGCCATGGCAAGTTCAAGATCCGATGAGCGCATAGCTTTTAGAGAATATAATCGTAACGGCAACAACCAGGGCAGATCTAGGCCCGTAGGGAGATGAGAGAGATCTCCCAGGTCCCCAGCTAGGGATAACCTTCTCCCAGAGTTTGACGATGCCATCCTACGGCAGCCGAAAAATACTCCTGTTACGGTCAAGGACATGTGTGCCCTCCTTAGTGATTTCACTAAGTGCATTATCCAGACGATTAAGAAAGGCAAAATGCCTAGAATCTCTGAAAGAGACCATGAAGAGTACTTCATCGACGAAGACTTCAAAAGGAGGAGAAACAAAGGATTCTCCATCAACAAGCCGCGAACTCATGGAGGTTGGGTATCAGGACACCAGGAAGATATGACAGGGGGAAGGGAATGATGTCCTCAAGCAGAAACTCCCCCTACTTCCCCAGCAGATCTTTCACCTCGTCCATTGGAGATGACTTGTCTTTCATGTACACATCCAACCGCAGCCGCTCCAGAAGATTAAAGGACGAGTTCACCTCCACAACCATGAGTAGGGAGGACAAGTGGTTCAAGCAAAAGCTCAGGCAGTTTGGCCTGACAGGTTCCAAAAAAGGTATTTTTGAAGGGAAAACCTGTAGAAACATTGCATCTCCGTTTTACAGGGAGATAACAGAGTCCAAGTTGCCTCCCAGGTTGAGATATGTGGTGATGGACAAATACACAGGTAAAACTGACCCTGCAACTCATTTGGCAGAGTATTTGACTAAAGTGTAGATTTACACCTACGACTGCAGAATCGCCTGCAGAATCTTCCCCACCACCCTAAGAGGAGATGCTCTGAATTGGTTCTATGAGCTACATCAGGAATCAATCACCTCCTTATGAAAACTCAAAGAGCTGTTCACCACGCAGTTTATTGTACAGATATGAGCGCCGAAGTCGGTGAGTGACCTGTGCAGTCTTTACCAAAGAACCGTTGAAAGTCTTAGAGACTACATAAATAGATTCCAAGCCACGATATCTGAGGTGAGGAATGCGAGCATGGAGATGGCGATGACCGCCTTGGCAGGGGTCATCATTGATCGCCCACTATTCGAGTCAATAACTATAAGACTGCCAGTCATCTTTTCTGATCTGATGGAAAGAGCCAGACAGCACATCCAGTTGGATGATGCCTTGAGGTCTAGCAGAGGAAGAAGGACTAACGTCATGGACAGACTGCAGCATCCAGATGGACAGTCTTTCAATCGAGCTCCCGTGTCCGAATGGATAGCGAGGAGCCTGGACAGAGCTTCCACTTTGAAAAATCTAGGCAAATGAAAGGAGGTCGGACAGGGAAGATCAGATTGGTTAGACAACCAGCCTGCCCAAACCTTTACTCCGCTCAACACCAACCCAGCCCAGGTGCTGATATGGATTCGAGAAAAATAGAAGAAAGTCAATTGGCCCAAGAAACTGTCCGATCGAAATAGAAACAAGAGGGACAACAGCAAGTACTGCGAGTTTCACAGAGACGTCGGTCGCACAACTGATGAGTGTTACTCGCTGAAAGAGGAGATCAAGCGACTTTTGCAAAGGGGGTCCCTCAAAAGATTTGTAGGTCTGGCTAGAGGGGAAAGTCCCTGTAGACAGCCGAACTTCAAGAAGGATAATTCTGGCTCGAAAGATGACGATGAGCGCAGAAATCTAAGAAATCCAGACCCACGCAGACCATATGCTGGGATTATAAACATGATCACTGGAGGATCATCTTACGAAGAAGACCTGTCCAGGAAGAAGAAGGGGAAAGGCATGTATCTCTCCCATCAGGCCGAATGGCTTGCTCCAATCACCGTATCTAGTGAAGACGCACGAGATTTGATGTTTCCTCATGAGGACGCTCTCATCGTCAGGGCTCGAATGAACAATTTTGATGTTAAAAGGATTTGGGTGGATAATGGCAACGCTGTGAACGTGCTCACCCTCCAAGCCTACAGAGCCATGGGACTGCCTATCGAGGAGTTGAAGCCAAATGCCATCCCGCTGAACGGGCTCGACAACGCTATTGTCCCGGTAGTGGGATCTAACGAACTTTTCATCGAGCTTGGCCAAGAGGCACTCGCCCACGCCTGCAAGGTAACCTTTATGGTAATTGACGTGATTTTTACCTATAACGCCATTTTTGGCAGGCCCCTACCCTTTCAAACCGGAGCTGTCACAAGCATACGGTACATGGTGATGAAAATCCCAACTATAGGGGGCATTGCCATTCTAGGGGGCGACCAGAAGGCATCCGGCAAGGCGTATATCACCATGATCAGGCAGCAAAAAGAGGCCATGATAGTGGAACTAGGGGTAGAATTGTCCGAGCAAGGAGAGAGGCCAAGGATGGATCATGTTGAAGAAGTAAAAGCAAGGGCATTATCGAAAGGCAAAAGCGTCCAGATCGGGACCAGCATGAGTGCAGAAGTAGAGGATGTCGTCATGTAGGTTTTAATGATCAACCAGGCGTCCTTCGCCTGGAAGCCAGAAGACATCCCTGGGATTGATCCCAAAGTGATCACCCACAATCTTAATGTGGATCTAACTCACCGGCCGGTCAGACAAAAGCTGCGCAGGCATGCTCCCGATCGGAAGTAGTTCATATCCAAGGAGGTTGACAGGCTACTGAAGGCTGGGATGATCCGAGAGGTCGATTACCCAGAGTGGCTCGCCAATGTGGTCCTGGTAAAAAAAAAAGACAGGAAAACTACAGATGTGTGTAGACTTCACGGACCTCAACAAAGCATGTTCGAAGGACAACTACCCCCTGCCAAGCATAGACCAGCTGGTGGATGCCACTGCAGGCCACGTAATTTACTCCCTGCTTGATGCATACGCTGGCTATCACCAAATCCTAATGTGGCTCTCGGATTAGGAAAAGACCAGTTTTATTACAAACGATAGACCTTCTGCTACAAGGCAATGCCGTTCGATCTGAAGAATGCATGTGCCACATATCAGTGTCTTATGAACAAGATTTTCAAAGACCAGATCGGGCAAAATGTGGAAGTCTATGTGGATGACATGATCGTCAAAAGCAAGAGCCTGAAAGAACACCCTGCCGATCCGGCAAAGGTTTTTTGCACGCTGAACAAGTTTCAGATGAAGCTTAACCCCGATAAATGTTTCTTTGAGGTCCCCTCGGGAAAATTCTTGGGCTTCATGGTTTCTCAAAGAGGGATTGAAGCCAATCTAGAGAAGATAAAGGCCATCCTCGAGATGCAACCCCCGAGAAGCGTAAAAGATATTCAGAAGCTGAATGAAAGAATCATTGCCCTCGGAAGATTCATCTCCTCTTCAGCCAAACGGTGCACTCCCTTCTTCAAGATGCTGAGGAAGAATGAAGCTTTCAGCTAGGGAGCGGATTGCCAACAAGCTTTTGAAGAATTGAAGAAATTCCTCACCAATCCCACACTGCTTAGCTGACCTATGCGAGCCAGGTGCTCAGGGGCACAGAGTTGAAGAAGGGCCCGGTCCAGCAGCTCATCATTGCTCTCATGATGTGCACAAGGAAGCTAAGGCAATACTTTGAAGCACACATGATTGTGGTCTGGTCGGGTCAGCCGATCAGGAAAATCCTCCAGACCCCCGACCTAGAGGGAAAGATAGTGGGATGGAAAATCAAACTCCAATCGTGGGATGTGAGATACGAGCCCAGGACGGTGATAAAGGCCCAGGCTCTAGCAGATTTTATTGCTGAGTTCGCTGGCGAAGAGTCGAATAGTCAGCCCAAACGTCCAAAATGGGAAATGGTTGTGGACGGTACTGCGACTGACACTCGAGGAGGCGTAGGTATCGTAATAACAGGCCCCTTGGGCACTGTAATAAGGTACGCAATAAAACTCAGTTTCCAAGCTTCTAATAATGTGGCAGAGTACGAGGCACTTCTTCAAGGCTTGAGACTGCTCCATGCCATCCGACAGGAGTCAGTAACTATAAAGAGTGACTCCCAACTCGTGACCAGCCAAGTCTTGGGCACCTTCGAAGCCAGAGAAACCAATAAGATTCGGTACCTAGCGAAGGTCAAGGCCGCATTCAGGATACCTGAAGAGTCTGGATCAGACTGGATTCTCCAGAAGGTGCCGAGAGACCAAACTGCAGCTGCCAATCGGCTTGCAAAAATGTCTACCTCTGAACAAGGAGTGGTAAAAGAAAACATCACTGTTGTTGACCAAGCCTCCTCCTCCTTAGACGAGCTAGAGATGATGGAGATTGAGCAAGAGGATGAAACTTGGATGAGCCCGATCAAGCGGTACCTGCAAACAAGGCAACTACTGGAAGATAAAGTCGAAACCCAAAAGATATCCCGCAAATCCCTCAATTACTCTGTAATTAACTGTGACTTGTACAAAAAAGCTTTCATTCACCCCTGGCTCAAATGCATAATGGAGGAAGAAGGAGACTACATCCTGAAAGAGATCCATGAAGGCATTTGTGGGGCACACGAAGCTAGTAAGGCCATAGCAAGAAAAGTACTCCAGACCGGATACTTCAGGCCAAGCATTTTCAAAGATACCCAGGAAAGAGTGAGAAGATGCCAACAATGCCAGATTCATGGAAGGGTCATAAAACAACCCGCAGCCGACCAACAGCCGATCGGAATTGTATGGCCATTCGACTAGTGGTGCCTGGACATTCTAGGACCCTTTCCTCAAGGCAAAAAGCAGATGAAGTTCCTCATTGTAGCAGTCAATTGCTTCTCCAAATGGATCAAAGCACAGCCTCTAGCGACGATCACAACAGAGAGGGTCAGAAACTTTGCATTAAAAAATATCATCTACAGGTATGGCTTACCTAACATTTTTATTACAGATAATGGCAAGCAGTTCGACAACTCCATCTTCAGAAATTTTTGCTAAGGCTTGCACATCAACCTGAGATTCACCTCAGTCACCCACCCCCGAAGCAACGGGATGACCGAAGTCTCTAACCGGACCATCCTGGAAGGGCTGAAGAAACGACTGGGTGAGGCAAAGGGCAATTGGACTGAAGAGCTGCAGAGTGTCCTATGGTCTTACAGGACTTCACCAAGGACGGGCACTCATCAACTGCCATTCTCTCTTATTTACGGCTCTAAAGAAATTATACCAGTAGAGATCGGCCTCCCATCCTATCGGTCAGCATTCTATTCCGATCGGATGAACATCCAGGAAAGATGCTAAGACTTAGACGTGATAGAGGAAAGGAGAAAGGACGCCTACGCCAAAATTGCCACTTATAAACAAAGGGTTGCCAGATACCACAACACGAAGGTGAAGTCTAGAGCTTTCAATGTTGGTGACCTGGTGCTCAAAAAGGCAGACATAGGTATGGGAAATACAGGAGTCGGGAAACTAATGCCGAACTGGGAAGGGCTTTACAAAATCTCCAAATTCTTAAGCCCAAGTACATACAAGTTCAGAACATTAGAAGGGCTAAACATACCCAGAAGCTGGAATGTCGAAGTACTCAAGAAGTACCACCTGTAATAATGTATCAGGAACTGAATTCAATAAATAAAGAAATTCTTTTCCATCTCCATAAAAGGTATGTATGGTACAACTTATCCGTTAGGCTTGACGCTCATCCCAAGCCGAAAATGCGAAAGTTGGAGTCCATTTGTTTGCAAGTCAAGCTCCTCCATTAGGCTTGATGATATTCCCAAACTGAAAATATGGAAATCGCGTAACTCCCATTGGCTCATCCGCTAGGTTCGATGCTAATCCCGAACCGAAAATGCGAGGGTCAAATTAGACTGTAGTTTCTCTTGAGTTAAGTGTTGTGCAATGATCACGGATCAGAATGCAAATTAAAATGCTAACTCGATGTACGAAATTGTTCGCCCAATTCCAAGTTAATGCGAGGATGAGAGGTCATTCACTATGCTTGATGATCGGATTATGTGCCCGATCTCTAAAATTCTAATTCATAACTTGCGCTAGGTGACCGACTGATTGTGCTTTTCCAATCAGATCGGACAAATTAATCACTGTTTTCAAAAGTTATTGACTCTAAAGCTTAAAAAGCTTCTTTAAATTCAGGAAGTATCTCTGCTTAATTAGCTTGATCATATTAGCAAACCATATATGAAAGAAAAACCTACAGTTTATTGAAAAATGATAAATTGTACAAGTTACAAGAATCATTACAAAAGGAAAACAGAAAAATCTAAGTCTCTATGTCTACAATTTCTACATTGACAGGGGCTAAGATCGGGTTAACAACAGGCTCTGCATTTGGCTTGGCAAGAAGTTGGGAAGACTCGGCAGCCGCCTCAGAGATAGGCTCTGCTGGCAAGGAAGCACCAACTTCAGGTCCGGACAGCACACCAGGCAGAACTTCAGACGATAAGAGGTTTCCACCGGTTGTTCCCTCGGCTGCCTCCTCCTCATCATCACTAGATGGTGGGTCAGGCAGATTCCCTGGGTCCTCCATCCAGTCGAGTTCAGCCTCAGGAAAGCGCTTCCTGGCCTCATAAATCAACCGAGACAGCAACTTCCCTTGAGCCTCACCCAATTGATCAAGTAGTTGCTCCTTCTGAGAGGCAAGCTCCTCCTCAAGCCTCTTTCTCCATGTCGTCTCCTTATCTGTCGAAGTGGCCTCCAGGGAGTCCCGCTTGGAGCGAAGCTGGTCGCACTCCGCCAAAGCTTTGCCCCTCTCCTCGTTAGCCTTAGCACACTCGGTGCCCAAAAGCTTACACTTGGCGCTCAGTCTGGTCACCTCCTCCTCGAATCTCTTGCATGCGCAACTTCTCCCTTCAGTCGATCGACCTCACTTTGTCGAGTCTTCAACTCCTGGGCATGTTGAGAAGCCTCCTCCTTTAGGCTTGCTATCTCCGAATGAAGGACAGAGGCCTCCTTCTGAGCAACATTAGATCAAGCATCTGCCTCCCCCTTTGCCTTAGCAGCATCCTCCCACCTCGCCTTTAAGAAGCTCGCCATATTGTGCAAGCGTAGGCCCCTCTTGATCAGCTAAAAAAAAAGAAGAAGAGAAAAGGAGAAAAGAGAACATCAGTAAGAGAAGGCATCATCGATTTTCAAACATCATGAAATGAACTAACTAAATCTCACCACTAGGCTCTACTGATTAAACATGCTGCACTCCCGGGCAAGCAAGCTGGGATCTCCCATGTCCTTGAAGTCATTGTCCTGAAGAATACACCGGCAAATGTAACTGGCAACTACCTTATTGCCCACTGACCAGTCATTACTGAAGTTCTCCCTCAGTACGCCCTTCAGGGGCATGGTTCGCCTCTCTGGGGATCCCCCTGCAGTTCGCCGGGCGGACTTGCCTTGGACAGGCGCCTTACCTTTCACTGCGACTCGGGCGTCCGATGCAGCCACCGGTTCAGCAACCTTCTTTAGAGCTGCCTCTTTAGCCCGCTTCTGCACGGCCTCATCTAGGTGAGTCACCTTCTTTTGAGTGACCTCCCTTAGAAGTTGAATGCCAAGAGGACCAGCGGCTGGCTGTGTTTCCTCAGAATTAGACTCGTCCCTCAGCCAGAACTGCCTGAGTGGACACCGACCCTCTACACCAAACAGGGAGGCCGCAGGACCAGAAATAGTCAAGGCTGGACGAGAGGCGGGGACGGCGGCAACAGTATTGGCAACCGGGGAAGGACCATCCACTGGACCTTGTGAAGTATGGACTTCTGAAGAGGGTAAGATATTCCTTTTTTTGCCTTCCTCTCCTCTCTTGAAGCCCGTTCGGCCTCCCTCTTCGCCTTGACCCGATCGGTAAGTTGTTTTGCCATGTCATCTCCTCCAGCCATCGCGCCCGCAGCTGCATCACAGAGACAAACAAGATAAGTATTCTGGCACGTTCTCAGCAAGTGTACTGAATCGGCAAGTAATATAGTGGGGTAAAATTAGGACCCCGAATTATCGTACCCAAGGGATTTGTGTACAAGCAATGAGAATCAAGAGTATGCTAAAGAATTCCCAATAGTTTGAATTGATTTAGTTGTCTATTGATTAAAAATAAAGAATTTAAATAACTAAAATAAGCAAGCAGAAATAATCAAATTAAATTGACATCAAAAATTGAAGAAATAAAATGATGGAAAGATTAACCAGATAAGAATTCAAATTAGACGAACGTTGCTCGGGTTCACTTATCCACCCCATACCCAAATGTAAATAAAATTAATCCAAGAACCAACTATGAAAGAAATCAGGATAACCCTCTTAACCCAGGCTTCCCAATCCGGAGTCAGCCATTCTAATTATATGACATCCCAAATCGGAATCAGCCACATAACTAGCCTACGCACGGGTCTAAAATCCTAAGTTTGGTTTATTTTTCCAATACGGAGTCAAATAAACTAGAACTCAATTATCTCACTCACCATTTTAGTCCTAAATCATGAAATTCTGCACTTCTAGATTCCCGATCGAAGTCGTCCAAAAGACACAGCAAGAATGATAAGAACTGAATGTAAATAACAATGGCATCCAATCCATATAACTCAATAACCAACAAAGATACATGAAATAAATCATTCATCAAAATTGGAAATTAACTTGAGAAAATAAATCCCATGAATTAACAATAAGAACCAGTGAAATAAACCATTCAATCATATATTTAAATTCAAAAGATGTTCAAAATTCACATCATGGGTAGGGGATTCAAAGATCCCCAAACAACTAAAAGACTACTCACGATCCATTACAAAATCAAAAGGAAAGAGGAAAGAATAAACCCAGAAATTCATGAAGGCGTAAATCCCAGTTGAATCCCACGTTCTTCAATCTCCTTCCTCAAATCTTCAATGGAGAAAAATCTGGAAATTCTAATGTAAAAACTGTGTATTCAAATTAAACTATGTGTTTCCAATGTAAAAACTCTTGAATTGCAAATTAATTCTAAAGATAAAATTGAAAACCTAAATCAAGAACAATAGAAAAGAAACCCAAAATTCTAGTTCTAAAACCCTAATATGAGAAAAGGCTGCCAAAAATCCGAACTCCTTGCCCAAACAGCAAACTTTTCTTTTTATATCCCGAGGGGGCACAGTGGTAACCAAAATGGTTGCCACCGTGAGGGTGTCGAGGAAGTAAATCTGCCTTTCATGTAGGATAGGGGTCACGGTGGTAACCAGATTAGTTGCCACTGTGAGATGCTCAAATTTCACTTCTGTCCAGGAATTACCTGTGTCACGGTGGCAACCAGATTACCTTGCCACCGTGAGGTACCTCCTCACTTGCTACTGCCTTGGTGCGAATTATGTCACGGTGGCAATAAATCTGGTTGCCACCGTGAGGTACTTCTTGCCTGCATTCTGCCCGAAGGATAAATATATCGCGGTGGTAATGAATTTGGTTACCACCGTGACCCATAGTATACCTGCATTCTGCTTTTGACTCCTTTGAATGTCACGGTGGTAACCAGATAGGTTGCCACCGTGAGGTACCTAAAAAATTGCTGCACATAAAATTCAAACTCAATCAAAATACTAACTAAAATGTATAAAAAATCTAATTTTACTAAGATTGACAAAATTAATCTAAAGTAAGCATATCATGACAATAAACACTACTAAACACCCACAAATCATACGAAAATACTATCAAATCTAAATACTAAATTGAAGTTATCATATTATTTCCACCCAAATTAAGATTGAATGCACATGCAATACATGACTGCCAACTTATGCTGCTTCCCCTACTCCAATCTTAATGCTCACGTTCTGCATTTTCGCCAGCCTCGGAGCTAGAAGACCCGAACAACGTCCCTAGAAGATAATTGGAGTCCTAGGGTTTTCCTCGCCTCGCCACAGCGTCCATCAATTTCTTGACGTCGGCCTCGTACAAGGGCTGACCGGTAGCTTGGCCTCTCAAAACGGTGGCTCCTCCGATCGGGTAAGCCGCACCCCGAACCCACCAGCCATCCCCACCAAAAAATACCTCTCCTTGAATCCTTTCATCGAGGAAGGGACGTTAAAGAGCTTCCTCTTCGGTCGGCTGGTAAAGTAGTACTGTGTCCCATCACTTCGACCCGAGATGTAGAAGAAGTGGGTGAAGAGATCCAAAGTTGGAGCCACTCGCTCTATTTTGCAGAGAATTTTAAAGCAGGCCACCGACCTCCGCCCGTTCGGATGTAGTTGGTTTGGTGCAATCCCATAACCTCTCAGTACCGCTATCTCGAATGCACCAAACGGGAGCCTCATTCCTGCATCCAAGCTTCAAAGGTGGTAGATGAACCACTCATTCTTCTAGTGGCCGAAAGGCCCCTCCGTCATCGCTATGGAGTCAGGGCAAGGCATCACAAACACATTCGCAGGGAAGCTATATCGAGAAGGAATTTCAGCCACTTCTCTAGGGCTCAATCTAGAAAAATGATCAGCCACCGACTTGACCCTGTATGCCTCCAAGAAACTCCTGTTTATTGATTGACCACTTCTAAAAGTCATTTTCAGCGAAAGGGGTAGAAGCATAGTAACCCCTAGTCTCTAATAGGGCATTGAAGATCTACGCTAAAAACTTCTTCCCAGAAATTCGAAGTAAGACGAATGCAGAGGCGTAATGGAAAGAATGAGAGGAAAATCAAAGACAAGCGAGTAGGAATTACTTACTTGCTTGGATAATCTTGTAGGAACTTTAAAAAACCTCTGGCATCAGAAAGCGAGAAATCGCCGAAAAGTGAAATAAATGAGAAGAAATTTTGGCAGAGTTTCTCTAAGGGTTACTAAAAAGTAAAGAAAAAACCGCCCAAAAGTTACCAATTTATAAGCAAAAACTTCTTGAATACACCAATCGTCTCGCCACAAGATGCTCGCTACGTGTCATCAAACCATCATTACGTTACGAAGAACGAAGAGTCACCATCGACGTGCACGTAGCATTAAATGAGATAGCTGTCTGAATAGACGCATCTCTTTAGATAAGCGCCTTTCAAAATTCAAAAATCCTGCCGACGGTCGCTTCCCGATCGAAGCGCTTCAAAGTAAAACTCTCCCGATCGGACCCTTTTGATGGGAGGCAAGTGATAACTATGGAAATGTCATTTATCATGGCCCAGACAGTCGGCCCAATACACCTGGCAGGGCCCAAAACCCATCAGCAAAGAGCACCATGCGTGAGCTAGAAGCCAAGGCAACGCCTACACCCTTCACCTACTCCTTGTCGCTTCGCCGCTCACTTGCTCTGACTACCAGTTATCACGCCCCAAGAACTCAAGTGCATCCCTCTTGTCTCCTATAAATAGCCCAACGCATAGTGGCACCAGGTAAAAAAGAATCTCTGAGACTCTCTCTCTAAGAATTCTCTCTTTAGAAAGCTACTAACTTAAGGTTCGGAGTGCTCACGCATGGTCTGACCGAGCACTATTTCTTGCAGATTCCAAGCGTCCGACCGGCTCTCTCTCTCTCTTTTAGATAAAGACTCCCACGTCTTATCATTTATTTTAATGCATTTATTTAATATTTGTATTTATTTAATTTTCATATTTAATTTTTGCATTTATTTATTGTTTCTATCACTTTTGGAGTAGATTAGATTTTATTTATTTACATGGTTTTAGTATAATAAAAGTGTTTGGATTCACTAAATGGAAAAATCACATAAAAATGTTTATAATAATAAATTTGAATTTTTATTAATAAAATGGATCAATATTCTATTTTTCACCAAAAATTCATATTAAAAATAATATTTTTAATAAAAGGAATAGGAAATTATTATAAATAATCAATTGGAAATTTCTTAATAAAGGTCGGACCAATATTCTAATTTTCATTCAATAAAATTCACAATAAATGATTCTTCATAATTGGCATCAGAGGACCAATGTCCTCACCTGATTGGAATAAATAAATAAATAAACCGTTTGATGTATAATTATGCCATGCTAGTATAGATTTAAATTCAAGTGAAAAGGCATGCTAGATACCATCTTATACTTTCCAAGATGATCGAGGGCACCTTATATTTTATGCTATGATTTGCATGCGTGAGAAGAGATATAAAATGATTAATTTAAAGGCTAAAACTTTTGATACTAATTAAGGGTGTGAATAATAATAAGGTTCTCATAGATTGGTTTCATAAGGTCAGACCACTTTCCAATATTTTATTGGATGACAACTCCATTAGCATATCTTGTGATGGCCAAAAGACGCATTTCAAGGTTGATCACCAAAAATGGGATAAGAATACCCCAAAATGCTAGACTCGTCCCTTAAAAGGACTCGAGTTGGGCGAATTGGGTCGAATTCTTTAACCATTATGAAGCGACCACTTTTGAAAGTGAGACTTTCGACATCCTTCCCTAAAGGTGGGAGCGGTGTAGATAAAACAGTCCCCCATATCACCAACACACGTCACATCATGTGACTCGTGAACATATTTTATTCGTGAATTTTTATTGGATGAAAAATAAAACATTGATCATATTTTTATCGAGAAATATCCACTTATTTAACCAATATTAAACATTTTTCCATTTATTAGAACTACCATTTTGGTGTGAATTTCGGGTGGAAAATAGGACATGAGTCAACTTTATTATAAAAAAAAAACAATTTAGTACTATAAGTATTTTTATGTAATTTTCCTATTTTATTCGTGTAAAAAAAACTTTTTACTAAACTAGAAAGCAATAAATAAAGTAATAAATAAATGCATAAAATTAAATCTAATATATTCCAAAAGCAATATAAGCAATAAATCAATAAATGTAAAAAATTAATAAATGCAGAAAATTAAATAAATGTGAAAATTAAATAAAGGAAATGAAATAAAAAAAAAGGGAAAAATAAAGAAAACTAGAAAACCACATTTACACGGGTTTGGAAAGAGCAAACACACCCGTGTAAATAGCATAACAACCTGCTTGGATCTAGAAAGAAACATGGGCTTGTTGAATGTTTTACATGCCTATGGAATCTATAATTGCATTCCTTTTTACACATCTCAAGGATGATATCGACTGCAGGGTCTGTTGTCCCATTAATGAACAATAACACATAAATTTTCTCAAAAAATCAAATAAAATCCATTAAAATCAATTTATTTGGTTGTACAGAAGATTTTATCATTTTTATTGAAAATCAAAGCATTTTTATCAAAAACAAAGCATTAAAAATCATCCACAAAACCTAAATATAAATCTATCAAAGATGCATAAATACCCATTCCAAATGGGTTTCACTCTAAACATATAATAAAGTAATAAAGGCATCAAAAAGCATAAAAAAATAAAATCAATAAAGACATAAATAAAACAAGATATTAGTGGGCGACCCACCACATTCAACAATTGAGTGGGTGAATCAACTCTTTTGAGGGTTTAGAGAGAGAGAGAGTTTCCTTGACAATTTGCCTTCAAATTTTTGTCTTCAAAGATCAATAGAGAACTCAAGAACTCAAAGATGTAGAGGATTCAAAGTTCAAAATAGGATTTTTGCGACGGATCCCCTTTGAAATCAAATTAATAGGTATTTATAGAGAAATGTTTTCCAAAAACACACCCTTATTTTTGTGACTACATTATAAACTAGAAAGACCCAATTCTAATTAATAAAGCAAGATGCTTAACTTTATTTAAATCAGATTATAATGATTTTTTGAGATGGATTAAACTTTTGCTAAGTATATAATTACCTCAATTTACCACTTATTTCAGTCGTGCCAAACAATTTCTAATTTAGCAAGATTTAGCTATTATGATTCTCACAATTTAAACAATGTGCCTACTGAAGAAATCATGGAAATCATAATCAATCAGAAATTCATAATCAAAATAAATACCGAAGATAGCAAGAAATCAAGTAAATCAATTAGATCTCATAGATAATAAATCATAATATGAATTATCTTCTAACTGGAACAAAGAATTTAGCTACACTTGTTCATGATCAAAATGTAATAGCAAAGAAAAGAAAAACTGAGATAGAGACATGAGAATTATAGAATAAAGTTTGTTCTCTGTCCCAGTCCTCCTATGAAAAGGAAAGTTTACTTCCTACTAAAATTTAAATCCTAATGCAACAAGGAAACTAAGTAATAAAAGAAAGTACAATCAAAATTTAATTTTACTTCCTAATCCTTCCAAATGTATGAAATCTTTCAATAAAAGCCGCAATCAACTAATTCCAGCAAAGTAGGAATTTAATTCTCGATTCATCACAACTTCTCAATTCTGGAACTAACGTCTTTTGTGCCCAACGCTGTCCCTACAAAATGTCGCCTAGATCTTTAAATTCCACCATTTAAGTTCCCATTACTGTGAATCTATCAAATGCCAAAAACAAGAACAAATCATCTAATCCCCAATGTATTTACTTTAAATATGTATCATTTATAGACCAAATATATGCAATATAAGCCAATTATAATTCGGCTAATCGGTGACATAAAAAATTTTCTCGTCATCAAAAACTAGAATGACATTTTTAGCCATTTTTTCTTTATTAATAGCATATCAAAGTCTTGTGCTACCTTTAGCTCTTCAAGTGTTGTGATCATCTTGAGGAATCTCTCATCGTAAAGCACCAAATGATAACTTTAAAAATAACAAAGAGTAGTCCGCCTAGTAAGGAGATGTCCGATTAAATGCTCGGTAGGTTCTGTCTGTAAATAAAGAAAGAATGAGTTTCCCTGGTTTTGACATGGATAAATACTCCAAACTCATTTTAGTTCTAGAGAGAAAATAGAGAGAGAAGCTCTCAATAATATGTCAAAAATGTTTGCCATTAAGTGTATTAGACTATTTCTAGTGCCCATTATTGTGTACTTAATTCGAGGAATGTCATAATTAGTTGGCATGACTTAAGAGAGGGAGGCATGGCTCCTTTGAGTTGGTTAGCCTGGTAGGATTGGAAGAGTGGCGCAAGTCAGGCGATGCCATACTTTGGAGTGGGTTCTCTGATTAATGAGTCCCATTTGTTGACTTGCAATTATATATTATGAGCTTATATCTTAAATTGAGCCATGCTTAATGACCTGATATATTGAGTATCATCATTTATAAATTGCATACTTTTTTTTGTTTAAAAAAAAGAAAGAGATTCTTTTTAATGTGTATATATCTCTGATTATTAGATTGGAATTCTGTATCCATTAGATTTCTGATTGTGAAAAGTTATAGATAGTGAAAAGGAAAGCCAGTGACTAAGAGGAGTCTTCCACGACTAGTTCATTTGGTCACTAAAGCTTGTCGTTTGTCTTTTTTAAAGACTAGAAAATGATTTCTAACAACTAAACATTTGTTTGCTAGACATCATTTTTTCTAATAGTTGAATTAAGAGAGAAGAAAGTTATTCTAATAAGCATCAAGAATTGGAACCTACTCAGGATAGTAGGTTATTGGTAATATTCATTACAACAAATGACTTTTTCTTTATTTTCTTTTTAAGGATAAAAATATATAGTTCAATGGCATAACTAAGAAATTTTAAAAAGACTAACGTCATTTTGCAAGCAATTGTAGGTTTACAAGCATCATACATCACATGTAATAGGTAGAAATTTAAAAACTTGCAAACCCAAAAAAGCATGATCTAGTCAAAAGAATTGAAAGCCTAAGCTAAAATTTAGAACTTTACCGTAGGATTTTGTTGAACATTTGTAAAACTTTGCACCGGGTTGTAGTAAACCACTAATGTCCTTACTTCAAAGCACCTCCAGGATATCCACACAAGAATCAAAGTCCAAGAACTTTCAAAAGGTGCATCAATGGCTGAAATTGGCTCAGAGACTAGAAAAGCCAATTCGGTTACAAGAGAAAAAGAGAGGAGAATTAAGGTTTTGTGGCTAAAAGAGTTCTAACTTGACTTAACCCATTAATTGTGACTTTTAAGATGTATTTGTACACCTCATGGGTCAGGTTAGGGTTATGTTAGAATGGTTGTACCTCCTAATTGAGTTTGGACCAATAGGATGGGCTTAAGTGACACTTATAGGCCCAACACACAGAGTCTACACATAGAGCCCTGAATGAACTGGGCATGCGCATCTAAATAGAGGAAATTACACCAAATGACAGTTTTTTATTTATTATTTCAAAAATATCACTTTTTTAAATTCCTTTCACAATTACCCATTATCTTTAAATATATTTCGTAAATGTCTCTAGGCTCTCCAAGCCATTCTCAATCTCCTTCCATCTCTAGGCTCTTCTCCTCCAACAGAGAGAGCGGCACTCTTCTCACCATTTCCCCTCTTTTTTCTTCGATTTCTTCTCTTACTTTCTACACTCTCACATCGATTAGCTGCTGATCAGGTGATGACTCTTTTCTTTTTTATTTTTTTCCTTTTTGTAGAATAATTTTATTTTTGTTTTTGTTCTTTCGGGTTTTAGTTCATTTGGATTGGTGGTTATTGGGTATTATACGATTTCGATGTTATCTGGTTTCGTAATGGGTAGATTGGGTTTATTGTTTTCTGATTTTGAAATTATATGGCATCTCTTGCAGTTTTAAGTTTTGCTGGCAAGATGCCGACTTTTGCCAAACCGGAAAACGGTTTAAAGCGAGCTGAAGGTGAGTTTTATAATTCCTGGCCCTTTTTTATCTGCTAGTTACTTGTAATTCTGTTGTGTGAAAGCTTGTGCCCATGATTGTTTCCTTTTGCTAGAATTTCTGAGAATGCTATTTTACCTGGAAATTTTTTCTTTTTTGTTGTAAGATTATATATCATATTGACTGCTGTTGATATTAGCTAATGTTTCAGTAGAATGGTTAAAATAGCTAATGTTTCAGTAGAATTGTTAAAATGCTATATGTTAGTATCATTTGTTTTGTCTTTCTCCCCATATTTTTGATTTGAAGATCTTGGATAGTGGTAATAAATTGATGTCCTGATGATGCTTATTTCTGAATAAGATGGTGGAGGGCTAACTTTATGTTAGAGGTGCTTTTTTTTTATTTTTTTTATCTTTTTCTATTTTAATTGTAATATTTAGTGAATTAGAAGAAAATATTACTGGAAATTATGTCCCATTTCAAATTTTGTTAAGTAATTGACATGTTCCTGTGATCAGGAGAATGAAAATTAAGCCTGGCAATTTGATGAAAGCTGAGATGAGTCCAGGAGGATGTGATGCTAACCCATCAGAGGAGAAAATGGTGAAGAAAGTTGAAGAAGCAGGGCAAGATTATTGGGTTATGGTAAAATAAAAGAATATCAGAATGATGTTGTTTATGAAGAATAAGAGATTGGATTGGCAAGTGCTGAAGTCTATTATAAGATATGTGATTATTCGTGTTGTTTTTTATAAAGATGGAGTCCTTGAAGAAATATGTAATGGAAGAAGAAATGAAAGAGATTCATGCTTTCTCAATAAAGAAAGCTGCGACCCCAGTATTGTGGAGACAACTTGAGTGTAAAAAATCTTCATCTGACTTGAGTCCAAAAAATCTTCATCTTCTTCTTAATTTATGTTCTCAAACTCTGTTTAAATGAGGAAAGCATATTGGAAATATTACTAGGATAAATTGCTTCATTTTCTTACTTGGATACAAATTTTACAGAGATCCTTAAATTGTGATCTTAATATATCTCTTTTAAACTACTTCTTGAATTTACAAGACGATCTCTGCTTAATTTTTTTTTTTAATTCACCCCTGCTACCATCTATTATATGATATGGGTTATGGCATTAATCTCATGAAGATTATAATAAGTCAACTTGAACACATGGTTAAGTAATTAAATGAGTATGTAGAGTGTATGAAAATGAAGTTTAATTAGCTCACTGAATTAATTGTTAAATTCATAAACATTTAACCAAGAAACAAAAATATATTATGATTTCACAAATTTAACACAAGTTCTAAATTGCCAAGAAACAGTTTCTAATGTTAACATTACATATAAAACTACAGAAGTTCCAATTGAAAAAAATTGCAACGTACTAAACATGAAATTTCAGAGAAATCTAACTCAAATAGGATGTATTGTGGCTTTTAAGATAATATGGTGAGCAAGTATGGACGAGCCTGAGCTTGGGGTGGACGAGAGGGAACAGTCAGGTATACTTGGGGGCTTAAAGAATTTGTTGAAGCTGGAGGTGCATGAGATAGTGGAATTTGGTGTATTGTTGGAGTAGATAGACTATGAGGTATAGTTGATCCGGTCTTTTCTGCGCTGAGCTGCAGGACCACTGCATGACAAAATGGAATCAGCCCTCTTATGGAATGGTCCGTAATAAAATAAAAAAATTACTTTTCATTGTATAGATTGAAAAATTTTTCTTTTTCAAATCAAAGTCTCCAACCTGAAGTTAAACACAATATACATCAAATATATGCAATATACATTAATTAATAGTCAAGTATAAACACAATATAAAATAAATATACATATAGTATTTAACAAGTACACATCAAGTCATATATATAAACAAATTGAAGCCTATAAATATCATTCAAGCTTTTTTTAAATTGAAGTAACGCACAGTATACATCAAGCATATGTCTAATATACACATAACATACATATAATTATCTCACAATATACATATAGTATACGAACAATATACATATAATACACAATTAATATACGCACAATATACATATAATACATATCTAATATATACAAAATATACATCTAGTATACGAATAATATACATATAATACACATCTAATATACATGTAATATACAGACAATAAACATCTAATATACGTATAATATACATATAATACACAACTAATATACTTCTAATATACATCTAATACACATAATATATATCTAGTATACAGACAATATACATCTAATACATATCTAATATACACATAATATACTTCTAGTATACGTATAATATACATATAATACACATCTAATACACACATAATATACATCTAGTATACAAACAATATACATATAATATACAACTAACATATGCACAATATACATCTAATATACATCTAATATACGCACTATATACATCTAATACACATCTAATATACATCTAATATACGCACAATATACATATAATACACAACTAATATACTTATAATATACATCTAGTATACAGACAGTATACATCTAATACACATCTAATATACATCTAGTATACACATAATATACATATAATATACATCTAGTATACAAAAAATATACATATAATACACAACTAATATACGTACAATATACATCTAATATACAAACAATATACATATAATACATAACTAATATACGCACAATATACATTTAATATACGCACAATATATATTTAATATACGCACTGTATACATCTAGTATATGTATAATATACATCTAGCACAAATTTAGTATATGTATTATGTATCTAGCATACGCACTATATACATCTAGTACACATCTAATATATACACAATATACATTTAATACACATCTAGTATACGCACTATATACATCTAATATATGCATAATATACATATAGTACACATCTAGTATACGTACTATATACATCCAAAATATACACAATATACATCTAGTATATGCACAATATAGTATACGCAATATATATCTAGTATACGCACTAAATTTCTTTTGATTAACAAAAGAAGAGAGAAGCTTAACATAACCACCTCCGCACTCAATATCTTGCTCAAGTCTTATTGAATATTGGACAACCAATGTTCTATTCTTGTTGCTAAACTCTTGTCTCTTTGCAGATATTGCAAAATGTTTGGCATCACCAGTTGTTTGAATACCTACAAAATATCCATATCAAGTGTCCAACAACTTATTTGCTAGCAAGTGAAAATGAGACTCAAATCTTGCAAGTTGTTACTAGTAATAGTACATATAAAAAATCACAGTTTGAGAAACTGCTAAAATGTTTGAAGAACAAGCTAATCACAAAATTTCCAGCATTTGTGCATACTAAAATGAGAACTTTGTTTGCTTGCATATCTAAAACCATTTGGTGTCTGCTCAAGCTCAATATTCTCAACACTGAAAGTACTTTTAAGCGATTGAAATCGCTTAAAAAATTATTGGTTTTGAAATCAAACCAAAAACAGAAATCATTAATGAGAGGATACCTTTATCATCTGGATCTCCGGACCACTTCCCAGCTATATGTTTGAACAAGCATGCCTGTCCTTCACTTCTTTTCCAATCAGATTTAACCCAGCAAATTTCCAACCCATCTTTTTTTCACCAACAAAACAAAAAGATCTAAACTTTTAACTAAAAAATCCCAAATCATGCCAAGAATAAAATAAATCAACTTTTCCAAAAAAAAAAAAAAGTAAATCTCGAATAATTACCAAATATAAAAGAACTAGCTAAACGGAATGTCACTTTTAGTGATCAACCAAGTTGAACTACCTCTTGTAATCAGCAAAGAGCTTAAATGATAAATGGATAGTTCAGACCCATATGTAGCCAAGAAAAAAAGAATGCTTCCCTTTAATCAATGTGTGTCATGCATTGGTTGGGAAAAAGATTGATCTTTTCACACTAAAATTGTATTCAGTCTTCGATTTATTTGTGTATATATAGTTCCTACTAATGCATGCTAAGCTAATATGTTATCGTAAAAGAAAAGCTGTTTTGAAGCTGAACAATATCCGTATTAGAATTTTAAGAATTTTTTTTTTCATTATAAAATATTTGCACTTTTTTATTTTGGAACAAAATTAATGCTTTTATCTGAAATTAATTCCTTGGAAGGCAGAAAAAACGTTAGCTGAAAACTTTCAGAAACTTGCAATCATATAAAAAGAAGAAAAGATCAAAAAAGCCTGAAACAAAATGAGTTCACTTTCTTATGTAGTTTATGCATGTCATCAAGAAATTGATCTATATTTTGACAAATTGCTTTATAATTATATTAGATAAAAAATCTGTACACTAAATATATATACATTGTGTCGCTGATGAGGTTTTAATTTCAAAATAAACAAAATTTTGAACAATTGAGCCCCATTTTTCGGAATTAGATCAATCAAAATAACCATTTTATATTAGAAATTTCATTGGATGAGACAAATGCTAATACTACACTTTGGCGGCATACAGGCCATTCATATTTGCAGATGAACGACAGCCTCCAACTCAGATGTTTGGAACAGGATTAATGCATTAAAAGAAAACAGAAGTTTGGAAAAGTAAAAATAGAAAAGGATAGCTAACCTGATATCAGCCTAAAATTTAGCGATACAAAACAGAGCAACATTACTTGGGAAAGTATGCATTACAATACTACATATCAAAAATCAGATGACGAAATAGGCTAAAAGGCCATTCAAGTAAACAGAAACCATATTCAGCATGCCATGCACAAACAACGAAGTTTAAAAAAAAAAAAAGAAGACAAGTTTTGGACCAGATTCTTTGAGCTTGATGAGAACCAACAGATTTACATAATTAAAAATTAAAAAAGAAAAAGAAAAAATGAACAGAAGAACAGCTAACCCGCGATACACCAGCCAAAAAGAATGGAAGATGGCAACGGCGAAAGGAGCGCGCTGCGGAGGGGGCGATCGGCAGGTGGGGACGCCGGTGGAGGGCGAGAGGCGAAGGGTAGGGGCGACACCAGATCTGCAAATCGGGAGAGGGGATAGAGGGAGAGAAGAAGAGAGAGAAAAATGGGATGTAAGAAAATAAAAATGAAAAAGTGATATATATGTAAATGAAAAATGTATAAATGAAATTAAAAATTTAAAATGTTGTATAATTGAAATAATGTGAGAAAGGGGTATATTTTTGTTGTTGTTTTTTATTTTATGTATAATTATGTAAAGAGCCCATCTAAATAAGCACTAAGCCCATTCAAATTTCATATTAATTAAGCCCTATAACAATTATTAGATGCATCTAATGCAAATTGCAATCTCCAGCTCATTAGTAGTTATATGCACATACTAGGCTTGATGGGCCTTTTTGTGCATCAAACTTTATTCTCTAAGTCTTAAACCCTTTATTTTCTCTTACAATCTTATTTAATAAGTTCCTACGATATCCTATGTCATACTTATACATTGTTTTTTTACCTCAGACGTCTATTCTTATATGTGTGTGACCCTTTGGTTTTCCTGTGCATGTTAGCAGTACAAAATATAACTAAGAGTCCTAATTGAACTGGGACTCTTATGATTTAAATTATTTTAAATCATATTATCAATTCTCAATTGATATTTACCATACTGTGACGCGCGCTGAACCAGAAAAGGCCCCCGAAAGCTCGCTTTTAGGACTCGATAGATTGGTTCGTGTCATTTGATCTTGGGTAACATGAGACATTTTGGAATCCCCACCCAATAGAACATTGGGGAAGTTCATCTAGCCTCATGAAACCTTTAGGCACGTTTGAGATATTTTGGAGTCGCCACCCAATTTATAAGAAATTGGAAAAGGTCATCTAACCTCTGTGGTCTAAACTAGAGAGTAGTTTAAAACTCCACTCTTATTTATGCATTGATTAATTATAAATGAATTTTTAGATTTAGAAAATTTCATCTCTCTTCTCACACGATTAATGCAATTTCTTTAAAGGCGCAATTCTAGCATCAAGAAAGTGATAAATGAAAGCTGTAAAGAAAGCGGTAAATAAAGCAGTAAACACCCAAAATACATCATTACAAAATATAAATTAGGGCAAATACAATCCCTAAATGAAAATAAAAGGTAAATAAAATTGCCCCAAAAATAATTAATTACAAGGGCCCATATGATATATAAAATAAATCTAAACAATTAAGCAAAATTAAACAAAAGAGGAGACATGTATAAATCGGGATATCTATTTGGTTTAGGAACATTGGTTCCTTCATGCTCACTTAAAGAGGGATCAAAGAGTTATTTCGGCTATTGGCTTGAAAATCGGGATGAGTGATCTCATTTTTAGAAAATTTAACTCTTCGTTTTAATTCGTGATATTTTGCATTCCTTGGCTAAAATCAAGGACATTGGTCCTAATTTATTAGTAAAAATCCTGGTCTAGTTATAAAAATATTTTCGTGATTTTTTATCTTACACGCGTACAAAATATAAATACTTTATTTATAAAAAACACAATCACACGAATAAAGGGTTAGTAAGGTCTCACCCAAGCGGTATAGTTTCCTACGCGTGAAGTAATCGATAGCGACTACGATAAACCTATGCTCGTTAGAGGCCGTTGGATGTATTTCTCCCATGATGTCAATCCCCCAAGCTGCGAATGGCCACAGAGATGTAAGATTCCATAACTCTGAAACCAGCAGGTGTCTTAGATTGGCGTACTTAGTTGACACTGCTTCACATATTTAGAGCAGTATGTATCCATCGTGAGCCAAAAGAACCCTTGGCGCATGATTTTCTTTGCCAAAGCTAGATCATTCATATGAGCTCCACAGACCTCAGCATGGGTCTCCTCCATAACCTTCTTGGTCTTCTTCTCATCTAAGCATCTTAGTTGTATGTCATCAGCTTGCCTCTTATACAACACACCATCTACACTGACGAACTGGGTGGATTGCTTGAGAACCATCCTTTGGCCCTTTTCAATGGCCTCTTCGGGGAATATTGACTTTTCTAAATAATTTTGGACATCGTAATACCACAGCCTCCCATCAGTAACCTCAATATCCTCGACCTGCTCGATTTCAAAGTACGGCTTATTTGAAGTAGAAATAAGTACAGGCTTCATGACTATTCCTTCTGGGTTATCCCACATAGATACCAGGGTAGCCAGGGCATCTACTAATTAATTCTTATCTCGAGGCACGTAGCTAAAAGTGCAGATTTCAACTGACCACTTAGTTCCTTCAAGCACTTCACATACGGTAATAGTCATTCTTCCTTGATGGACCATTCACCCCTAACCTGATGGACTACTAAGGATGAGTCTCCGAAGACCTTTGCTACTTTTGCCCCCACAGCTGAGAGCACTTCCAACCCGAAAATGCAAGCCTCATATTCAACTTTATTGTTGGTGGCTTTATATCTCAGTTTCTTAACTAAGGGAAGCTTCTCACCTTCTGGCATTACCAAATTACTCTTACTCCAGCTCCTTTGCTATTCACTGCTCCATCAAAGTACATCTGCCACTTTTGCACTGTAATAGCTGCCACATTTTCATGTGGGAATTCATATTCAAATTGATCGCCTTCGATCGGATGATCGGTTAGAAACTCTGCAACTGCCCGGCCCTTAATGGTATTTCTGGTTATGTATTCCACATTAAATTCCTGTATCAATATCAACCATCTCCCCATCTTTCCTAGCAAGGAGGGTGCTTCCTGAACATATCGAAGAGGGTTTTGTTTGGCAACTACCTGCACCTTATAAGAATGGAAGTAGTGTCTTAGTTTTTTTGAAGCCCAGATTACTGCTAGATAGATCTTTTCCACCTCAACATACCTGGCTTCGTAAGGAAGGAATTTCTTACTAAGGTAGTAAACTGTAAATTCAACCCCGAATTCATCTTCTTAGGCCATCATAGCACCTACAAAATTTTCCTCTATTGCTAGGTAAAGGATTAATGGCTTAACTGGCCATGGCATTCGCAGAACTGGAGGGTATAGAAGATATTCTTTGATGGTATCAAAAGCTTTCTTGCAACTATCGTCCCACTAAACTGGTTGATTCTTCCTGAGAAGCTTAAAGATCGGTTCGCACACTGAAGTGAGCTTAGAGATGAACCTACATATGTACTGCAGTTTACCTAAAAACCTCCTGATCTCTTTTTCCTTTCGGGGTATTGGCATTTCTCTAATATCTTTGGCCTTGTCAAGATCTACCTCGATTCCCTTTTGAGTTATTACATGGCCCAGCAGTTTACTCGAGGTGACTCCGAATATGCACTTCTTGAGGTTAAGGCGAAGATTGTACTTGTCGATCCTCTGAAAGAACTTCTCTAAAGCCTCAAAGTGGCTCTCTCGAGTAACTAACTTGATCATCATATCGTCAACATACACCTCTAGCTCCTTATGGATTAGGTCATCAGGAAATTTGGTGGCCATTCTCTTATAGGTTGCTCAGACATTTTTTAACCCAAAAGGCATAACCCTATAGGAAAAAGTACCCCATTCTGAGATGAAAGTCATCTTGATCCGATCTGCCATCTTGTTGAGGATCTGATTGTACCCAGCATATTCGTCCACAAAACTATACATACTGCAGGCGGTAGTGCTATCCACTAGGACATCTATGTGAGGCAAAGAAAAGTCATCCTTCGGGCAAGCTTTGTTCAGGTCTCGGTAGTCAACACACATTCGAACATTTCCGTCTTTTTTGGCTACTGGGACAATATTAGCTAACCACGTTGGGTATTGAACCTCCACTAAGAACTTAGCCTCAATTTATTTTTGCACCTCCTTTTTTACCTTCTCTACCCACTCTGATCTGAGACTTCTGAGCTTCTGTTTGACTGGCTTGCATTCCGAATAGGTTGGAATGTCGTGTTTAGCAACATCTTTCGATCAATTCCCGGCATGTCTTCATAGGTCCAGGCAAAGACTGTTTCATATTTTTTTAATATTCTCTCAAATTTTTTTCTCTCTTCAGGAGTTATATCGGATGCTATCAAGATTTCCTTTGGGTTTTCTAAAGTTTCGAGATTAAATGAGGTAGTATTAGTTGAGTTAATGTCAAATATGAATGATTCATATTCGTGATCATGCATAATGAAATCATGAGAAACATCACACAAGTAAGCAAAGTTGTTCATCTTATTGAAATACTCAGAATTATAAACATCATTGTCAAATAGTTTAAGAATGAAAAGTACATCTTCTAAGTTCTCATTAACATCTTCTGCTGATGCTGGCACCGAAGCCGACGGTCCGCCTTCTTGATTGTTTGCAATTTTTGGGTCTTCAAATTCTGGCATTATTACCTTAACTTCCACCTTTTCCTTGCCCTTCACTTGCGTGGCCAACAAGCTGTTAGTGATGACTTCTTCAGGGACTTCTCGATCCCATGTAAAACTTTGGCTGAGAATCTCCTCGTCCCAGAAACCCTCTACAAACTTGACCGTTCTATTAGACCAATCAAAGACATCATTGAAGATTTTAAAGCCCGGGGTGATCTTATCATAAATCCATTGTGGCCCGGCCTCTCCGTAATAAGCACATGTCGATGCGGCTGGCACGAAACTCTCCAAAATATGAGGGATCTTTGTAGACTTCTTCTTAGGTTTGTTCTTTCCGGCTTCAACCATATAACTCAGCCCTCTTCTGTCTTTTTGCCCGATTGTGGTGATGGGTGCCTGAGGCCCTTGTGAATTCTTACCTAAACTAGCCCTTGGGAGGAAGTTCATCCTTTTTATCATATTAAAAACCCGAGGGCTCTCTACTGAACCAACCTCTTCATTCATCATGGTCACATGGAATCTGCTGAAGGGCTTGGTAAAAATCCCTAGAATAGATACTTGATTATCGTTGGACGCCTTAATGGTCATAACTTGACCCTCATGGGGGATTTTGATCATTTGGTGGAGGGTAGATGGAACCCCTCCCAGCTTATAAAACCATGGCCTCCCGAGTAGTACAGTGAAGTTGGCCAGAATAGACAGGACAATAAATTCAGCTTCAGTCTCAACTAGCCCAGTTTTCATCTGCGCCTTGAAAGTCCCAGTGGCTTGCCTCCTCAAATTTTCATAGGTTGTGATGGTCAGGTCGGATCTGTTCAACATGCTCTCATTCATCCCGAAAATAGGTAGTGCCATGAGCGGACATACATTAATGGAAGATCCATTATCCACCATGACGCAGGCTGTGTGTTTGCCATTGATTTGGGCTCTGATATACTGGGGACGATTGTGATTACGACCCTTAATTAGTAGGTCGACATCAGTGTAGACTACATTCTCTCTAGACCCCTCTTTTACTATATCCAGCTAGCAACTATTGATTTGCATAAGTGTGACGCGCATCGTGACTCCCACAACCCAGTAAGGGCCCTCGCTTTGTATCTGCTTTAGGATTCGAGGTATGAAGGTTCGCGTCTTTTGATCATGGGCGCCATGAGACATCATCGGTATGCTCCTCTCAATAGAACATTGGGGAGAATAACATAGCCTATTTACGCCTAAAGGCACCTTTGAGGTATTTGGAGTCGCCACCCAATTTGCGTGAAATTGAGAAAATGTTTCTCACCTCTATTGGTCTAAACCAGAGATATGGTGTCCGGAACTTCCCTCTTATTCATACTTTGGTTAAATATAAATGGGTTTTTAACTTCTTAAAATTATATCTCTCATCTCACACGATCGATGCATTTTAAATTAAATAGCGCATTGCAAGTACTCAAAAAGCGATAAAGGGAAGCAATAAATAAAGCAGTAAAAGAAAGCGATAAATGAAAGCGATAAACACGCAAGCACGCAATTACAATAGAAATAGGGACATAATATAACCCCAATAAAAGGAGGTTAAAGATGTAAGTGGGACGGAATACAATTCCCCAAAAGATAAAGTTGCCCCAAAAATTAATTACAAGGGCCCAAAAAGGAAATGAACTTGAATTTAAAACACTCACCCAAAATTAAAATAAAAGAACATACATAAATCGGGGCATTATTTAAGGAACATTGGTTCCTTCGCACTTGTTCGAAATTTAGGAACATTGGTTCCTTCGTATTAATTTGAAGAGGGTTCGAAGAGTCATTTTTGATTGCTTGAATTAAAAAACCGGGATGAGTGATCTCATTTTTGTAGAAAAGTTGACTCTTCATTTTAATTGTGACATTTTTATTGTCGGGCTAAAATAAAGGACATTGGTCCCGATTTTATTAGTGAAAATTCCAATTTAATTATAGAAATATTTTTGTGATTTTTTATCGCATGCGTGCGCGAATAAAAATATATATTTACAAATAACACGACATAAAGAAAGGGTTAAGAAAGGTCTCACCGAACCGGAGTACCCGCCTACGCGTTGCGACCCATCCGGGGAGTCACGGGGCGCTCACATAGCCCGACTCAAATTAGAATTCATACAAAAATTGACATCAAAATATATTAGCAAATATTCTAAAAATTAATCAAATGAAGGCGAGATAATAACAATAATAAAAATTATGACGATGGTAACCACAATGAAATAATAACAATAATGATAATAACAATAAGAATAATAATGATGGACAATGATAATAAATAATAGTTAATATAATATAAAGGAATACGATAGTAATAATAATAAATATGATGATAATCATAATAATAATAACAATGTAACAATAAATATGATGATTAAAAGATATAATAGTCATAATAAAACCATATGATAACAATAATAATAATAATAGTAGGGTGGTAGTAATGCAAATAATAGTAGTAATAAATGACAAATAATATGAAAACAGAATAATCAATTAGAAATAATAATAATAATAATAATAATAATAATAATAATAATAATAATAATAATAATAATAATAATAAAAGACACTAAATGCATTAAACATGGCAGGAACTCATTAATGAACATAAACACAATAAAAATAATGATGATAGCAAATTATCAAATTGAAGCAAGCAAATAATATATTAATAGTGATATTAACACATTAAAACGCTAAAAGTAAACAATATACATGATAATAATAGCAAAAAATAATATTAACAATAATAAATAATATACAAAAAAAATAAACGAGAATGAGTTCAAGAATGTATACCCTCAGAATTGATGAAACACCAGCTTGTCGGCATGTGAAACCACGGCTGAGTGACTGATAAACACCAGCTTGTCGGTGTGTGAAGGCGCCAGACTTTGTAGGACGTGATTGATGAAACACCAGCTTGTCGGCATGTGAAACCACGGCTGAGTGACTGATAAACACCAGCTTGTCGGTGTGTGAAGGCGCCAGACTCGGAAGAGCGTGATTGTTAGAACGCCAGCTTGTCGGCGTGTGAAACCACGGCTGAGCGACTGATAAACACCAGCTTATCGGTGTGTGAAGGCGCCAGACTTTGTAGGACGCGATTGATAGAACACCAGCTTGTCGGCGTGTGAAACCACGGCTGAGCGACTGATAAACACCAGCTTATCGGCATGTGAAACCACGGCTGAGCGACTGATAAACACCAGCTTGTCGGCATGTGAAACCACGGCTGAGCGACTGATAAACACCAGCTTGTCGGTGTGTGAAGGCGCCAGACTTTGTAGGACGTGATTGATGAAACACCAGCTTGTCGGCATGTGAAACCACGGCTGAGCGACTGATAAACACTAGCTTGTCGGTGTGTGAAGGCGCCAGACTTTGTAGGACGTGATTGATGAAACACCAGCTTGTCGGCATGTGAAACCACGGCTGAGCGACTGATAAACACCAGCTTGTCGGTGTGTGAAGGCGCCAGACTTTGTAGGACGTGATTGATGAAACACCAGCTTGTCGGCATGTGAAACCACGGCTGAGTGACTGATAAACACCAGCTTGTCGGTGTGTGAAGGCGCCAGGCTTTGTAGGACGTGATTGATGAAACACCAGCTTGTCGGCATGTGAAACCACGGCTGAGTGACTGATAAACACCAGCTTGTCGGTGTGTGAAGGCGCCAGACTTTGTAGGACGTGATTGATGAAACACCAGCTTGTCGGCATGTGAAACCACGGCTGAGTGACTGATAAACACCAGCTTGTCGGTGTGTGAAGGCGCCAGACTCGGAAGATCGTGATTGTTAGAACGCCAGCTTGTCGGCGTGTGAAATCACGGCTGAGTGACTGATAAACACCAGCTTGTCGGTGTGTGAAGGCGCCAGACTTTGAAGAACGCGATTGATAGAACACCAGCTTGTCGGCGTGTGAAACCACGGCTGAGCGACTGATAAACACCAGCTTGTCGGTGTGTGAAGGCGCCAGACTCGGAAGATCGTGATTGTTAGAACGCCAGCTTGTCGGCGTGTGAAACCACGGCTGAGCGACTGATAAACACCAGCTTGTCGGTGTGTGAAGGCGCCAGACTTTGTAGGACACGATTGATAGAACACCAGCTTGTCGGCGTGTGAAACCACGGCTGAGCGACTGATAAACACCAGCTTGTCGGTGTGTGAAGGCGCCAGACTTTGTAGGACGTGATTGATGAAACACCAGCTTGTCGGCATGTGAAACCGCGGCTGAGCGACTGATAAACACCAGCTTGTCGGTGTGTGAAGGCGCCAGACTTTGTAGGACGTGATTGATGAAACACCAGCTTGTCGGCATGTGAAACCACGGCTGAGCGACTGATAAACACTAGCTTGTCGGTATGTGAAGGCGCCAGACTTTGTAGGACGTGATTGATGAAACACCAGCTTATCGGCATGTGAAACCACGGCTGAGCGACTGATAAACACCAGCTTGTCGGTGTGTGAAGGCACCAGACTTTGTAGAACGTGATTGATGAAACACCAGCTTGTCGGCATGTGAAACCACGGCTGAGGGACTGATAAACACCAGCTTGTCGGTGTGTGAAGGCGTCAGACTTTGTAGGACGTGATTGATGAAACACCAGCTTGTCGGCATGTGAAACCACGGCTGAGCGACTGATAAACACCAGCTTGTCGGTGTGTGAAGGCGCCAGACTTTCATGCAGGAACAAAAAAACTTGTATGCAAGGGTAAGTTATGCATGTGCATGTGCATATGTTATGCAGAATGCAGGTGACACCATTCATCTGAGTGGTCTAGGGGTCGAGGTGCGATAACTTTTGCCGAAGCGACTCATGGCTCCGTGTGGTCGCTTATGCTCCCAAGCGTCTGAAAGCGAGGTCCTGCTTTATGGACTATGACTCATAATTCTTCAGGGAGGATTGCCCGATGTGTGTTTTTACTTGAAAGGGGTTGCCCAAGGTAATGCTACCTTATCACTCCAAGCGTCATTGTTTTAAAGGTAGTGCGTCCCTCGTGGATTTTCACACTAGCTTTTCTTAGCGGGAGATGCGTCCTCGTCGGATTTTCACATAACCCTGTGCCTTATTTTTTGCCTGGAATGGACCCAACCCAATCCAGCGGCTTTTATTTCTTTCATTTTTTTATAGGGCAGACTGCCTGTCGCCAGGTTTTCACCCTGCCCCTTGGCCTAACTTTTGCTTAGAGCGCCAGTCACGGTTTTCATCTCTAACGGCTTTTTTTTTTTATTTGAGAGAAGTTGGAGTTGTTGCGAAAGATCTTTCAGGTATGATTGGTATGTGCTTATGTCTCAAATTTTGGTTGTATGAGCTTGGTTTTTCATCGGGATGGTGCTGTAGGGTTGGCTTCACGGTGGGTAGCAAGATGAGTTGGCTGAAGTGCCTGAGTGATGAGAATGGTAGAGGGTAGATAGTTGTTGTAAAAGATCTTTTAGGTATGATCGGTGTGTATTTGCATCTTAGGTCATGGTTGTCTGAGCTTGTTTTCTATCATGAGAGCGCTATAGAATTGGCTTCACATTTGATAGCAAGAGGAGTTGACTGAAGTGCCTGAGTGGCGAGAGTGGCAGAGGATCGATAGTACCAATGCGCTGATTTTATGCTAGAACCAGGCAACCTTAAGCGTTAAAAATGAACTGTCCTGATCACAGACTTCACCCTAAGTGTATGTAAGAGGAAAGTACTTAGCCCTACATTGGATAAAGGACCCCTCGGCTTGGGCATCTAGTTGGTGAGAGCAGGAGTAGAGTAGCCATTTAGATTTTACTTTTCATAAAAGAACTAGGAAATGATGAGTTAAACTGCTTTTGCTTTATGTATTTGCAAAAAACTGTGTGCATTTCAGCACGATTTCTCTATACATAATCACCATTTAACATGGATTCAGAATGCAAAAATTACATCTAATCTCGGAGTAGATCTTGTAAGCATCAGACTCTTGTTTCCAATCAGCCCTCGCGGGTTTTCTTTATTGAATATTTTCTCTTTTTTTTTTTTAAGCCTCCGCCATGGACCCTCCTTCAGTCTGTCAGCATTGGTTGAATTCGCTTTCATCTTCATCTGCCGGGGTGATTGCTGCTTCTGAGGGTGGCTCCTCTTGGTATCAAAGTCTTGGTCTTAACCCTTGCGCAAACTGGTCAAGGTGATGGGTTCCTTATTTGGGGCTTGAATATGAAGTTTCGCGTTTGGCCTTTATTGGCTTTGGTGGGTCAACCCCGGAATGGCCTTTCAATGGCTGAGATAGGGTGACAAGTTGGGCTTAGATGATATGGGGTACTTTTATCGGTTTTGGTTGTTCGAACCCTGGAATAGCCTTTCAACGGCCGGGATTGGATGGTTTGTGGGTTAGCCTTTTATATCCTTTTCAGTAGCTAAGAAGAATGACAATGTGCAGGTATGTGTAGATCAACAGGATTTGAGCGAAACTTTTCTTCAAATAGTATTCCCTTGCCCCCTGATCAATTATCTCTTTTCTTCTCTCTTCTTTTTTTTTTTATTTTTTTTTCCTTTTTTTTTTATTTTATTATTATTTTTTTTTTTTGCAACCCAATTTTTTTTTTTTTTACAAGCTTTGCTCAAGTCCTTAATTTTACACATACGTGCACTTTTCATCTTAACCAATGGGACCATGTTGCTCAATCTAGTCGGGCATATAGTTTTAGCAAGAATTTTGGCTATAAGGGTTCTGGATGGTTAAGAGTCGATCATAATTATTTTTGGGGTACACATTTCAAAGGGTTGAGAGGAAAGGGTTCACGTTGTTTGGTTTTGATGAGTTGTATTCTGGTGAGTTATGTTTTCTTCGTGAAGGTCTTGAGTCTCATTCGCCTAACTCCTGATGTAGCTTTCGAAGCTTGATCTTATTTGGTGGCATCATATGCATCCCAGATGTCGTGGGAGTGCAAAGAAATGGCTTTCGACATTCGGTTCGTCGTCATGTTGGCTCGTGGAAGTAGTATTAATCTCAAGAATGTCCTTATCAATTTTCAGCATGTCATACCAGATCCGTGCAAAGGCTTTTTTTTTATTATTATCTCTCAAGTTTTTATCTCACTTCAGGAGTCATAACAGATGCTATCAAGATTTTCTTTGGGTTCTCCCAAAGTTCCGAGATTAAATGGAATGGCATTAGTTGAACCAATGTCAAATGTAAATGTGCCATGATTATGCATAATGAAATCATAAGAAACATCACACAAGATAGGAAAACCATCCATTTTATTCAAGAAAACTAGAATTAAAACTGTCATCATTAAATAGTTCAGAAATAAAAAAAAAAGAACATCTAAATAGCTACTTCCTTCTTCTCTTGCCAACGCGGACGCTGCAGTCAATGGCCTATTATCACTTTTGGGAACCATTCTCCTCACTTCTCAGCTCCTCATCAATTAAGTGTAGAATTTGCCTCCTCAGAATTCGGCACTCGTCAGTCTCGTGCCCGGTACGCTGATGGTAGGCACAATACAGATCTGCTCGGTGATTGGGGCGCCCTTGGCCCCTGGCAGGTTGGGCCGGCATTGACTGTATTTTTCCCTTGCTGACAAAATGAGCGAAGTGCTTAGATAGGGGTTTTTTTAGTATGGCATAGTGACTCTGAGTCATTCCGAAAGTCGGGGTCCTTGTGGCTCTAAAACCTTCTCCATCGCCCCCTGCCAAACTTAAGCTCCCGTGACTACCCTGGCGGCATTCAGGATCTGTGATCTGGTTGCTATCGATCAGATCCTGAATTGCGTGCCTCAGCCTAGCACAATTATCCGTCATATGGCCAGTGTGTTGGTGGTATGCGCAGTACTCGCCTTCTTTGTGCCCGGACTGCCCCCAGGTCTCTGCCAGCTTGGACGGCAATGGTTGTAACACCCCCTTTTTTATCAGCCTTTCCAGAACCCAAGACAAAGGTCTGCCTAAATTAGAGTAATGCCTCTGAGCCATCTCAATCATTGGCGCTTTCCCCATCCTTTTTGTACCTCTATTGTCACCATAGTAACCAATTTCGAGACTTGCAGGGCTAGTAACGGCCCCATTGGGAGGTGTCCGGGTAGTTGCAAGCTTGGACCTCATGATCTCCTCCTCAAGATCAGCTAATCTCTTTTTAGTGTTTGCGGGACTGAGAGGACCCATCGGCTGTAAGGGCCCTAGTCTTTTCCCCCTTTCCACTTGCTCGATCAGTGAGTTGGGTGTCGTCTCGCCCCTAGGCTCAAGAGCGAATGGAGACATTACAACCATCATCGCGTACTCCTTTTTGGTCGCGGCTGGCTCAAATCGGTTAAGCGTAGCTGCAGTGACTTGAGCTTGAAGAATTAGTGCCGCGGCGTCCAACCTTTCCTTAATTGTGGCTGATAACCTCCCTTCAAGTTTTTCAAACTTTTCATCTAGTTCTCGGGCAATCATGACACGGGCCTCTTCAATCTGTCGCGAAGGACCAGCCATTCCCAATGTCTATGGATGCTCTGACTAAGACGGTAGATCTCTGCCAACCACTTCGAATTCTGCTTACTCTTCAGATAGCTATGAGGACCCCTGAACCTCCCCGGTGAATGGTGTATGATAGCTGAAAAATCAAAGGGGTTAGAATGATGCATGGATGACATGTGATGCATGAGCATGACGTGCAGCATTTACAACCACATGCAGACAGGTAGATCCTTCCAACCTTATCACTTCCACACACGGGGTTGTGCGGTCTCTTTCCTAGGTGGGCTTCATCCGAGGGTTAACAGGGAACCCATCAGACACGTATAGTGCACGGTAAAAAACCGGCAGCATAACAGTCTTAATCTAATGCGCATTCGTATGGGTTTTGGCCATTATGTATTTGGACAATTCAATCAAGTTAAGGTGGGCTCACCGGGGCATGAAAGCCTTTGATAAAAGACCACTTCACTTGCTTGATTTTGTTTAATACGCGATGGCCCATGTCACAAGCATCATATTAAGGAACATACCGCCTCGGGGAAGTTTCTACTTGCCAGTACATGAGCTTTGGTCAAGGCGATGATACTTTAGGGCTACCCAAACATGATCCCTGCCGACGGGTCTAGCTCATCACGAGCATAACGACCGATCGGGTTACCATTTGAATATACCAAAAGGTACGAGGCTTGGGCTGGTGATTATCCTTAACACTTCCCTATAATGAGTGAAAGTAGGGTCGTGCTTCGGGAACGCACCGGGGTAAGATAGGGACCAACTAGCGTAAGTCTAAGGCTCTAAAATGATATGATTCAATTTTCGAAAAGAGATAGAATTTTAAGTTTCAAAAACCCAATTATAGATTTTAACCAAAGCACTTTCGGAGTGAAGTCTCAAACACAAAGTCCCCAGTGGAGTCGCCACTGTGACGCGCGCCGTGACTCCCACAACCCAGCAAGAGCCCTCGCTTTGAATCCGTTTTAGGATTCGAGGTATGAAGGTTCGCGTCTTTTGATCATGGGCGCCATGAGACATCATCGGTATGCTCTTCTCAATAGAACATTGGGGAGAATAACCTAGCCTATTGACGCCTAAAGGCACCTTTGAGGTATTTGGAGTCGCCACCCAATTTGCGTGAAATTGGGAAACGGTTTCTCACCTCTATTGGTCTAAACCAGAGATATGGTGTCCGGAACTTCCCTCTTATTCATACTTTGGTTAAATATAAATGGGTTTTTAACTTCTTAAAATTATATCTCTCATCTCACACGATCGATGCATTTTAAATTAAATAGCGCATTGCAAGCACTCAAAAAGCGATAAAGGGAAGCAATAAATAAAGCAGTAAAAGAAAGCGATAAATGAAAGCGATAAACACGCAAGCACGCAATTACAATAGAAATAGGGGCAGAATACAACCCCAATAAAAGGAGGTTAAAGATGTAAGTGGGACGGAATACAATTCCCCAAAAGATAAAGTTGCCACAAAAATTAATTACAAGGGCCCAAAAAGGAAATGAACTTGAATTTAAAACACTCACCCAAGATTAAAATAAAAGAACATACATAAATCGAGGCATTATTTAAGGAACATTGGTTCCTTCGCACTTGTTCGAAATTTAGGAACATTGGTTTCTTCGTATTAATTTGAAGAGGGTTCGAAGAGTCATTTTTGATTGCTTGAATTAAAAAACCGGGATGAGTGATCCCATTTTTGTAGAAAAGTTGACTCTTCGTTTTAATTGTGACATTTTTATTGTCGGGCTAAAATAAAGGACATTGGTCCCGATTTTATTAGTGAAAATTCCAATTTAATTATAGAAATATTTTTGTGATTTTTTATCGCACGCGCGCGTGAATAAAAATATATATTTACAAATAACACGACATAAAAAAAGGGTTAAGAAAGGTCTCACCGAACCGGAGTACCCGCCTACGCGTTGCGACCCATCCGGGGAGTCACGGGGCGCTCACATAGCCCGACTCAAATTAGAACTCATACAAAAATTGACATCAAAATATATTAGCAAATATTCTAAAAATTAATTAAATGAAGGCGAGATAATAACAATAATAAAAATTATGACGATGGTAACCACAATGAAATAATAACAATAATGATAATAACAATAAGAATAATAATGATGGACAATGATAATAAATAATAGTGAATATAATATAAAGGAATACGATAGTAATAATAATAAATATGATGATAATCATAATAATAATAACAATGTAACAATAAATAAGATGATTAAAAGATATAATAGTCATAATAAAACCATATGATAACAATAATAATAATAATAGTAGGGTGGTAGTAATGCAAATAATAGTAGTAATAAATGACAAATAATATGAAAACAGAATAATCAATTAGAAATAATAATAATAATAATAACAATAATAAATAATAATAATGACAACAACAACAACAACAACAATAATAATAATAATAATAATAATAATAATAATAATAATAATAATAATAATAATAATAATAATAATAATAAAAGACACTAAATGCATTAAACATGGCAGGAACTCATTAATGAACATAAACACAATAAAAATAATGATGATAGCAAATTATCAAATTGAAGCAAGCAAATAATATATTAATAGTGATATTAACACATTAAAACGCTAAAAGTAAACAATATACATGATAATAATAGCAAAAAATAATATTAACAATAATAAATAATATACAAAAAAAATAAACGAGGATGAGTTCAAGAATGTTTACCCTCAGAATTTTTAGATTGGGGAAACGGTGTCCCGATCGATTTTCCTTGTCGGATTTGTGGTGATAAATACTTGAAGAAAATGTAGAAATTAATATTTTGAAATAAAATCAAGAAAATATTTTGATGAAAATATTTTGGTGGATGATTTGAGCAAAAGGGAATTAATTTTCCAAGCCCAAATCACTCAAGAAATAGATTATGTGTTTTTTTTTGAAGAGCAATTCAAGGTTAAAACTTGAGAAAAAGAAGAAGAAAAAGAGAAGCTAAAGAACTCTGCTGGAGAGCAAAAACAATTGAGAGCCAAAACCCTTAAAAAAAATCGTTCCCCCCACAAAATGAAGGAAAAGAGTTCATTTAATCTTGCCTTGGCCAAAAATGGCAAGGGACAAAAAAATCTTTATTTTTAATTAATCTAAAATATCATAAAATGGTGAAACAACGGAAATGTCAGACTGAAAAAAAATAAGACTGAAAACAGCGAAAAAAATGGACAGGCGAAGACCAGCAGGTCGCGCGAAGAGGGCAAGGGCGCGCGCGGCAGCCTGCTGCGCGCGTGGTGCCCCTGCACCGCGCGCAGCAGGCAGCTGCCTCGCGCGCAGGGGGGTGCGCGGCGCCCCCCGCCTCGCGCGCAGGGGGGCACGCGGAGCCCCCCGCCTCGTGCGCGAGGCAACCCGCCTTGCGCGCAGGGGGGCGAGCGGCGCCCCCCGCCTCGCGCGCAGGGGGGGCGCGCGGCGCCCCTCGCCTCGCGCGAGGCGCCTGCCTCGCGCGCAGGCTTCCCTGCGCGCTGGGGCGGCCTGCCGCGCAGGCAGCCCCGCGCTGCCGCAAGCGTCCTTCGCGATTTTTTTTTTTTAAATCTTGACACAAAATTAATATATTTTTTACTCCATCTTAATTTTAATTTCCCCAAAAATATATATTTTAATTATTTTCCGAAAAAACACATCTTTTGACAAGGAACGATCGATTCTCACCTTTCTTGCCGAAAATCGGTCTTCTATTTCATCATCGGGTAATCCTGATCTTGGACCGCCTCGGGACCCGGTGTCTACAATAAGGCTTCCACTAACTTTTGTCTATGACTCGGAGTCTGCCTCAGTAGGTCCCATACCGATATCTGAGCCGGCGTCTTCTTTAACTAATTTAAGACTTAGTTCTCTTCTGGCTCTTGCTCCACAGTTTGGGGTATTAGGTCCTACTGTTTCTCAATTTTAGGTACCATCTCCCACTCCGTGTGAGAGCCTACACTTTTTGCTCTTTTTCTTCACTCTCAGAATTCCACAAATCTTCCAGCTCATCAACTTTCTCAGCCTCACTCTCGCTGGTTGAATCCCAGCAATCTATCATGCAAACTTGAGGCCTCTCTTCATTGGCCCTCTGCTAGGGACGAGTAATAGCCACATAGTTGTTGCCATAAAGGTCCCTCAACACATACCATTCCGGTAGACTGGAGCCTATCATAAAGACGAGCGGTGGAACAGTATCATACCCAGCTTTCTTTTTTTTTTCTCTCTCTTTTCGGGGACAGAGATCTATTTACTATCAATCAGGTCCTAATCTTGATCCCTTAAAGTCCTACAGTGATCAGTGAGATGGCCGATGTGCTAGTGAAAAGCACAATATTGGTCCCCCATGGGGTTTGGCTGGCCATGATTCTTAGCCGACATAGCTGGCAACGGCTGAAGTTTCCCTTCTTTCATTAATCTCTCTAAAACCCAAGATAATGATCTTCCTAGGTTTGAGTATTGTCTTTGGCTTGCATCAGTGGCTAAAACTTCAGCTATCTTGCTAACTTGATTACTGCTGCTTTCGATGCCACTCGACTTATTTCCTCCTTGAAGCCCATAGTTTTTCCAAGTGAAATTGTCATTGCTGGTCTTCTTTGCCAGGTATTCTCCTTCGGCTTCTATGGCTATATCTTTCAAGGACTCCCAATCCTTAAGCCCTTTCATCTTAAGCCCTTCCCTCAATTACGGGCTTGCGTTCCTAATGAACAGCCTGGTCTGATCCGACATATCGGGCTTCCTTTTCATCTCCATGACCTGATTTCTCCACCGAGTAAGGTAATTATGGAAGGACTCACCACACTTCTGCTGCAAAAGCTCAAGGTCTTTTAGTGTTATCTCCATCCTGGTGCTACAGTCATATTTCCTTATAAACTCCTCTGTCAGCCCCGTGCCCTTCATGATCAGGGCATATTGCTTAATGTGTGTAGAAGGGTCCGAAGTACCATCAAATTTTGGCAGGTCTGACATCTTAAATCTCTGGGGCAACAGCTCTTCATCACAAAACTCCATATCTTCGGGGCTAATCCCTTTCCCGATTGACAATAAATGCGTAATTGCCTCAATCTTTTCTTCAATTTTTTCACCACATCATCCTCTACCTTGGGAACTTTATTTCTCGCAGTCTGAGGGATTACTAGTTCATCCTCCTCCTCCCCTACGAAGTCATCTCTTGGATCTGAAATCCTCACTCTTCTTTGCTCAGCTGATGCAACCGCTGTAGGCTCGATGACTGGTTGTTGCACAGTAGCGGTTGCCATAGGATCCTCCCCTATAATAGGCATTTTGACCTGCTCTATAGTGGGAGCTACAGGTGGCTGCCCGGCATTTGGTGCCATTTGAGCAGCAATGTTTCCTATCATAGCTAGTATCCTCCTCTCAAAATTCTCAAGTCTCTTGTCTAGGTCCTGTACTGTTAAAGCGCCAGTTTCTTGTGGTAAATCTGCCATTACAGACCCTGAAGATAGTTCTGAAGAGAGATCTCAATTTTTGTCCCAATCTGAACCCAATGCAGGCACTAACTCTGGTGACGAATTTCTAATGAGTCATCCGTTGGATCCCCTAAACCACCCGGATTCCTCAATAATGGCGATAAAAACTTGAAGGGTTAGGATGAAGCATAAATGAAGTGCAATGGATAACTGTGAGACGTGTAGCATTTACAACCACATGCGAGCAAGTAGATCCTTCCAACCTTTTAGCTCCCGCACATGAGGTCAATTGTTTCCTTCCTAGGTGGGCTTAATCCATGGGTCAGCAGGGAACCCGATGAACATGCATAGTGCACGACAAAAATTTGGTCGCATAACGTCTCTAAAAATGCGCATACGTATGAGTTTCAGCCATTATGTATTTAAACACTTCAATCAAATTAAGGTGACCCTACCAGGGCATGAAATCCTTTGATGAAACCACTCAATTTGTTTGATTTTGTTCAATACATGACGGCCCACATGACATGCATTGTATTACAGTTCATCTCACCAAAGGGAAGTATCTATTTCTATTACATAAGCTTTAGCCAAGGTTATGTTACTTTAGGGCTACCCAAGCATAGTTCCTGCCAATGGGTCGAGCTCATCACAAGCATAATGACCAATCGGGTCTCCATTTGATATACCAAAAGGTACTAGACTTGGACTGGTGATTATCCTTAACACATGTCATGCTTCAAGAACGCACCGGGGTAAGATAGGAGTCCAAACTAACATAATTCTAAGGCTCTAAAATGATGCAATGCAATTTTTGAAAAGAGATAGAAATTTATGTTTTAAAAACTCAATTATACATTTTAACTAAGTTACTTTCTGAGCAAAGTCACAAAGTCCCTAGCAGAGTTGCCACTCTGACGCGCCCCGAACCAGAAAAGACCCCCAAAGGCCCGCTTTTAGGGCTCAAGGGATTGGTTCGCTGTAGACACCGGGTCCCGAATAGCCTTGATCAGGATTACCCAATGATGAAATTAAGTGTGCCGATTTATAGGCAAACAGAATGAGAGTTGGAAGTGATAATTTACTTGTCGTTTTGATTTGTTAGGAATGAAGAAAAATGTATTTTAGAAATATTTTAAAAATTATTTTGGGATAAAAAGTTAGTTTTTAAATTATTGTGTTTTTATAGAATTTTATTTAAAAAAAAATATTTTTTCGCGCGAGTGTCGGGTGACGCGTAGCGCCGGGTGCGCGCTGGGCGACACGTAGCGCCGCGCGCGCAGCGTGCTCGCACGCGCTGACGGATTGCCCATAGCGCGCGCCTGCGCGCGGGAAGCCCATCGGGGCGCCCCTCGCCCCTGTGGGCCCGTTTTGGCTTTTATGGCCTTTTTGGCCATAACTTCTTCATTTTAAATGCTTTTTAACTCATTTGTTTTGCATAATTCAATTCAAAAAGCCTTTTATCTTCCAACCCAATAAATTTAGTTTTTTTTTGTAGTTAGGGGAATTAATTTAATTTAACTTCTCAATTAAAAAATCTGATTTTTGATAATAAAAAGAGTTTTTTAGTGAGAATTGGAGCGGATTTTTCTAGAGAAAAAATTATTTTCTTCTTCTTTCTTCTTTCAAGAACAAATTCTCTCAATTTCTAAAGGAATTTCCAGTAATTCTTAAAGCAAAAAATAACAATTTTTGTTCTTGAAAATTTTCTTATTTTCAATTGATAATTTTTGCTTTGAGACAAATAAATAAATTATTTGTTCTTAAGTAAAAATTCACTTTCAATATTTTATTTTCTAATTTTATTACAACAATACAAGACAAGGAATTGGATCTTACCTTCTCTTCATCAAGATAAATTTTGAGAGTAAACATTCTTGGCTCAATTTTTTAATTTAATTTTTAATTTAATTTTTTATTTCTAATTAACTAGTTAACATGTAAATTCTTTTAGTTTTATTATTTTCTTCTTATTTCTTGTTTTTGTTTTTATTTGATTAGTTAACAGTTTTTGTTTTTATTTGATTAGTTAACAATGTAAATTCTCTTAGAACTATTTTATTATTTTTATTTCTTGTTCATATTATTTTTATTCAATTGTTCATATTATTTTTATGTAATTGTTCATGTTGTTCATGTTGTTCATATTGTTCATCTTTTATTATTATTATTATTATTATTATTATTATTATTATTATTATTATTATTATTATTATTATTATTATTATTTTATTTGATTGTTCATATCCTTTGTTATTATTGTGTAATTATTATTATTATAGTTATTAACATCATTAGTATTATTATTATTATCCTTATTCTTGTTTAATTTTATTATTACTATTATTATTTATGTTTTATGCATGCTGATCGTTATTATTACTTTTGCTTTTTATGCATGATTGGGTGTTATTGTTGTTATTTTGTATTTTTATGCATGTTAAATTCTATCATCATTATTTTATGCTTGTTTTTACATGTTGAATTTTATTATTATTATGTCATTTTTTATGCAAGCTAAATTGTTAATTAATTGGATTGCATATTTTTATTATGTCGTTTTAATTGGCTTGTCATACATGATGCAATTTTGATTGCTTTAATTTAATTGTTTTCATGTTATATGTTTAATTAATTTTTTTACTAACTTCACTTTTATTTGTTTTTTTTTCTTTCATTTTTAATACTTATTTTTATGTGTGAGTCTTTTCCATACCAAGTGGGAGCCCATGAAGATTTGAAGATCCATTTGGGAGTTGATTTGTTATTTTTCATTTCTTTTGCTTTCGTTATTTTATTTCTAATATGTAATTTGTAATAAGTTTATTTAATTTTATCTTTATGTACGTTAATTAAAAAAAATCACAAAAATATTTCTATTTAATTAATTTGATTTTTCTAAATAAAATGGGACCAATGTCCTAGTTTCTTCCATCCAAAATAAATTATCATTTTAAAATTATTTTCTTTAATTATGCATAAGAGGACCAATGTCCTCATTTTAATAAATTACCCAATTTATGTATGAATTGTATTTTATTTACAAATGGGGGTTGTATTCCGCCCCTAGTTTTGTTGTAATTTATTTTGCTTTCATTTATTTTATTTATCGCTTTTATTATGTGATTAACATATGTGTTTAATTAAATTGCATTAAAATTGAATGAGAAATGGGATGAAACGCTAAATTCAAAACTTGATTATAAACTTAACCAAAGGTATGAATAAATGGGGAGTCCCGAACCATCTCTGGTCTTTGGGCTTAAAGAGGCAAGAAACCCATTTTAATGGGATCTCCAAGACACCTCTTGTGTCCCGTAAAAAGGGTTTAACTTGCATAGTCCTAGCTCCACGAGGCGAGAGGGCCCTCCTAATGTTCTATTAGGATGGAACCTCCAAGACCCCTCTGGCTTGCCCAAAATGGACATAGCAGCGCCGTCTTAGGCTCACTGAGGCGAGACGAACTTTTCCAATGTTTTATTGTGTGGCGACTCCATGAAATCTCCTTGTTGCCCAAAATAGACGCACTTGTAAATACCTTACAAGTTTCAATGAACCTCTCCTAATAGCCCTAAAGCGGGCCTTCAGGAAGATATGGGGTTCGGCGTGCGTCACATTCGCGTCATTTGATCTTGAGTAACATGAGACATTTTGGAATCCCTACCCAATAGAACATTGGAGAAGTTTATCTAGCCTCATGAAACCTTTAGTCACCTTTGACGTATTTTGGAGTCGCCATCTAATTTACCGAAAATTGGAAAAGGTCATCTAACCTCTATGGTCTAAACCAGAGAGTAGTTTGGAACTCTACTCTTATTTATGCCTTGATTAATTATAATTGAGTTTTTAGATTTAGAAAATTCCATCTCTCTTTTCACACGATTAATGCAATTTATTTAAGGCGCAATTTAAGCATCAATAAAGCAATAAATGAAAGCTATAAAGAAAGCAGCAAATAAAGTAGTAAACACCCAAAGCACATTATTACAAAATAGAAATTGAGGCAAATACAATCCCACAAATGAAAAGAAAAGGTAAATAAAATTGCCCCAAAAATAATTAATTACAAGGGCCCACAAGATATATAACATAAATCTAAATAATTAAGCAAAATTAAACAAAAGACGAGACATGTATAAATCGGAATATTTATTCGATTTAGGATTATTGGTTCTTTTATGCTTGCTTAAAGAGGGATCGAAGAGTTATTTCGGCTATTGGCTTGAAAACCGGGATGAGTGATCCCATTTTTAGAAAATTTAACTCTTCATTTTAATTCGTGATATTTTGCATTCTTTCACTAAAATCGAGGACATTGGTCTTAATTTATTAGTAAAAATCCTGATTTAGTTATAAAAATATTTTCGTAATTTTTTATCCTACACGCGTACAAAATAAAAATACTTTATTTATAAAAGATACAATCACACGAATAAAGGGTTGGTAAAGTCTCACCCAAGAGATGTAATCTCCTATGTGTCGTGACCCTTCAACTTGGTCACGAAGGCGCTCACACAAACAAGATCACATTTTAACCCCAAACAAGAAAAACAACAATAAAGAATGTTAGTAATAATTCTAAAATTAACCATATAAACATAAAGACAAGATAAATACAAAAGATGCTTAATATACATGTAGGAAATAAAATGGATTAAATTAGACGTGTGAGTTTAAGGTACAAATCAAACACATGCAAAAAGATTTAATGAATCATGCAAAATTAACCATAATAATAATAACAACAACGTTGTTAAACATAATACCAATAATAATAATAATAATAATAATAATAATAATAATAATAATAATAATAATAACAATAATGAGAATAATAAAAGTAATAATAGCGATAATAATAATATTAACAGTGAAAGCAAACAACATTAATAATAATAATAATAATAATAATAATAATAATAAATAATAATAATGATAATAGTAATGATAATAATAAAGATAACATTAGCATGTAATGATAATAATATTAAGAATAATAACGGCAAACAAAATGAAATGAGATGATGAAAATGGATTCAAGAATCTTTACCCTCAGATTTGATTATACGAAAGTAAGATGTTTGAATCCGACTCCCCTTGTCGAAGTTCAAAACAGATTCAAAATAACTCAAAGACTCAAAAAACTAAAACGAAAACCAAAAGATTTTTTACTTTTGTTTGATAATAAACTCAAGGTAAGCGAATTGATTTCCCTATATCAAGCTAAGCTCAAACTCAAAACGTTTTTCTGGATTTTAGAAAATCAAAGGAAGAAAGTCCACTGTTTGAAAGATTTTTTTCAGAACACTGTCTTGTTTCTTCTCTTTCTAAGTTCTCTCTTCCCAGCTCCTTCTCTCCTACTCAGTTCCCTCCTCCCTTATTCTAACTCTTCTTCTTTCCCCTTTATTTCCCTCTTCTTCTCAAAAGGGGGAAGGATAAAAGCCCCTTTCTATTCCTCTTCCCCAAAAAACCCCTGAAACTTAAAAGAAAACTCCTTTTTGATAGTCCCAAAATCTGTCAAAAATCAAATTTTCGCATGTGTGAAAAGGAGAGGAGGGAGGCTGCCCGTGAGGGGGGTGGCCACACCTCGTGCACCTAGATGCAAGTACACCCCACATGCGCGAGGTCCGACCTCTCGCTGGAGGCCGCCCTGCACGAGGTGCAGCCTCGCACAGGAAGCCACGCTCGCATGCTCGAGGTACGACCTCGCGAGCCGCGCCGCGCTGGTCGAGGCCTCACGAGCGGTGCCCCGTGAGCCTGCATGCCTCATGTACGTTGCTTGCAGGTATTGAGCCTTGCACCCGCCGCAAGGTGGCAAGCCATCGAAAACCCCAAAATAAAGTTTTTTACTTAAAAAGAAAGGTTTCGACAAGAAAATCATCGGTTCTAACTTTTTTGCCTGTGAATAAGCATCATTTTCATCATGGGTAATCCTGATCTTGGACTACCTCGAGACCCGATGTCTACATATACATTATTACACAAGTCATGAGAGGCTTCTAGTCAAGTATCATGACTATTCAAATGATAGGAATTCGGTGGTTTTCACTTTTACCCTTCCATATTAAGTTTTCATGTAATCACTCCTTTCACGATTCTTCTAGTCTCACTCATGAATTGAATATGGAAATATATCAATTCATTCATCAATTTATTATATCCTCATTCTTTTATCTTTATTCACAAAATGCCCTTGTGAATCTCACTCACCTTGCATTCTACTTTGGGCAAGGTTTTCTAAACAAAGAAGTGTATGAATATTTGAGATAGAACTCCCCACTATAACTGGGGTGGTGAATCCTTTATTGGTTGCTCAACTTCTTCCAAGTAGCTCATGCTATACACAATTTAAGAGTTATATATACCCCTTCGAGAAGTAAAAGCATAGAAGTCAAAGTATAACACTTGCTATCTGAGATAGCTTGGTGATCTCAAGTCCAGGGATACTTACACTACTTATATCATGAGATACTTCACTGATATAGTATACGTATCCATTTGAAGTTTCTCATGATAGGTCCTCAATGTACTTGTTCTTCTAACAAGTATCCACATGTTAACTTTGATCATCTCAATGATCGCAGCTAATGAGAACTACTGCTTGAACTATTCTAGAAATAAAACATGTGCTACTCTATCCGTATTAACAATGTTTTGTTTTATTAATATTTTGACTAGGGATAATTTATGCATTAACACATTTGTATACAATAGGTATCTCATATGATGAACTCTTTATTGTTACCTTTGCTCTGTGTTCATATACTAAGGAGTACATTTGTAATGGCCTAGAATTCACCCTAGTAGTATTGAGTGTGATTATGGTGATTAAGTGAGTTTAATTTAGGATTTAGAATTTTTAGACTAAATTGTAATTGAGAATTAAGGATTTAATTGCATAAAATAAAATAGTTTAGTGACTCAAGAGTAATTTTGCATGATTAATGTTAAGTGGAAGTTAATTAAGTTAAAGTTAGGTTAATTAGCTTAATTAAGAGGTTAGTGGAATGCCAAGTGTCAAGCTTGTCTTGTGACACCTTAGGAGTGCCATGCATATAAATGGATTGTGAAGAGGTTGGTTTTGGCATCTTGCTTTTCAAGTTGGCCGACCACCTCTCTTCCATTGCAAGGTAAATGTTTTGTTCTTCTTTTCTTTTTCCGTTAGTTAAGTTCACTTAAGGGCTAGTTGCTTTTATTCTTTCTTTGTTCTTCATCTCATTCAAGATTTTATTGATTGTAAGTTGGAGAATCAAGTAGAAGAGCAAAGGGTAAAGAGAAGGTTACCTAATTTGCGAAGTTGAAGGAACTAGCATTCAAAGATTTGGGATTGTATTTGATTTTCTTTATTAGATGCGTGTTTGGTTAAATTGGGAAAATTATGGGTATTGAAGGGTTTTATAACTCTTATAATGGTTAAATTGTAAATGGGTTAATATAGTTCAGTTGATGAAGTGTTATTGACAATTTGAAGTGTATTGAGTTTTAATTATTGGCATGTTGATATTGAGTATGTTACAAATTGTGCATGAGGAAGATATTGGTATATGATTATTTGCTTGGAAGGCATGTTCCACTGGAATTGATATTTGATTGATGGTTAAGGTTTGCATGTGAATATAGCAAAGTGTGTGATAGAATTAGGTGAAGTTGGGAGTTTAAACACAAAGTTTAGGCTCTGTCGCGAGCGCGACAAGGGTTGCGAGAACAATAGAGTGATCCGTAGGGTATGGTTGCCAATTCATGTTCTGTCGTGAGCGCGAGATTCGTTGCGAGCATGACAGAAGTGTTTCTGGTGATCTATCGCGTGTGTGAGCTCGGCCAGCACGATAGAAGGTATACTTGCTGTCTGTCGTGAACGCGACATAGTTGGAAATTGTTAATGTAAGTTAATTGTCTTATTTTGTGTGAATTATAGTATTTGGCCTATGAATGTCTATGCATATGATAGTGAAAAAGCTATTTTTTTCATGAGAATATTAAGTGGATTATTTGTTTAGCTTGAAATCAAGTCGTTGATAGGTAGGCATGCCTATAAGGGTTAGTATCCGCAGCAGCCAGTGTTGGTACCCGTTTGGTATCCAATGTCAATACCGTTTGGTATTTAGTGATATGAGATTTGCATATCTCTAGTGATAATACTATTTTTTTCCCAATATTTAGTGAACAATACCCGAGTGGTATCCAGTTATGACGCGCGCCGAACCCAGGGCGCCCCGAAGGCCCGCTTTCAGGGCGATCGGGATGAGGTTCATTAAAACTTGTAACGAATTACAAGTGCGTCTATATTGGGCAACAAGGAGGTTTCTTGGAGTCGCTACCCAGTAAAACATTGAAAAGGGTCGTCTAGCCTTAGCGAGCCTAAGACGGCACATACATATCCATTTTGGGTAAGCCAAGAGGATCTTGGAGGTGTCAGCCCAATAGAACATTAGGATGACCCTCTAACCTCGTGGAACCTAGGATTACACAGTGCGTAAATATCCATTTTGGGCAAACCAAAGGGATCTTGGAGTCGCCACCCAATAGAACATTGGGAAGGGTCGTCTAACCTCCTGGAGCCCAGGATTATGTTGATTAGGCCTTTTAGTGGGAAACAAGAGATATTTTGGAGATTCCATCCCAATGAAACATTGAGATGGACCTCTAACCTCATTGAGCCTAAGACCAGAGCGTGTTTGGGACTTCTCATTTATTTGTACCTTGATTAATATTATAATTAAGTTTTGAATTCATTGTTTCATCAAATTTCCAAACAATGCAATAATTAAAGCGCAATCCATTCACACAGATAAAGCAGTAAATTGACACAAAATAAAATACACGAAAATAAATTACAACAAAACTAGGGGCGGAATACAACCCCCATTATAAAATGATATATAAATCATACAGAAATTGGTCTTGCTATGCATATTTATTACAAATCGATTTTTGAGAAGTGTCGATTTTATTGGCTAAAAAAGACTTTGGTCCCCGATTTTCGAAAAATCCCAAATTTATTACTATAAAACATTTGGCCATTTTTACTTTAACGAAATTAAAACAATTTTCATAGTAAAATGAATAAAAATAAAAATAAAATAACAAAACAAGGGTAAAGAAAGAACCCGGATGGAAATCCTCAGATTGGTGCAACTACCATCATTAATAACTCCAACTCATCCAAAATGTTCAGATAATAACTCACAAAAATTAACATGTTAGTGTCAAAATCAAGAATAAAACAAAATAAAGAAAAGTAAAGTAACAAGAACTTTTAAAGGAAATGAGTTAAAAGATAAAAGCAATAAAAAGGGTGAAAGAAATAAGATAAAAACATGAGAATTTGCCTAGGGACGGCCTTCTGCATAATACCGACGGGCGTCCCTAGTGTGACCGGCGGACGAAGTGGTGCGTCATCCACGTCCCGTCTTTCAAACTAGAGACGGGCGTTGGTAACCACTCAGCCCATCGGTCACCCCTGATTTCGAAAAATTGAGAAAACTTCAAAAATATTGGTTTTAAATTCTTCGTTAAATAAAAAACCTTATTAAAAATGAGAACAATTAATATAATTCAATTAAATTACACAAATATTAATCCAGAATGTTTACCCTCGAATTTTACCTTTTGGGTGGATATCGAATGACTTCGGTCCCACACATTTCACAAGTATAAAAAAAATGGATCAAGAAAAGAAAATTTATGTTTTTCTTTCTTGAAAATTTGACAGCGATTCAAATATTGGAATTAGCCGGATTGATGGAAACGAATGAATTTCATTACCTCAAATTAGCTCAATTCGCGGATAAAAATTGAAAAAAGTAGAAAGATTGAAAGAGTTTTTATGGAATAAAACAACTCAAAATAGAGATCTTGAGAAAAACTATTAAATTCGGATTTCGTAAATTGCTCACAAAAAGATTTTTCCCTTAAAAATCTTGCTAACCCCAAATAATGAAACTTAATCCACTATTTATAGAGTTTTTAAGATAATTGGGATAAATATCAATTTAAAGAATTTGAATTTGAAAAGGAAATTGAAATTCAGTTTTAATCACATTAATTATCCCAATCCAATTCAAATTTGAAGAATTTTTAAACTTATGAGATAAAATTCATCAAATCCGGCGTTATCTGATCTGATCCACTACCGACGGCCGTCCCAAGAACTACAGACGGGTGTCGGTAAGGATACGCATGGTAATCTTGACTATAGACGGACCGAGGCACAGGACTAAGGACGGCCGTCTCTATGCGGACACGTGTCCGTCACTCGTACTACAGACGGCCCTCTCTACAACACAAAGAGACGGCCCATCTCTTGATGCTAGAGATGGGGAACACCATCTCTAGCTGCAACCTCATTTCGACGTGTTCTATCACTGGTGTTCTGCTGGCCTCGTCTCGGCTTGCGCAGCTTTTGTGAGATGTAGTACTCTCTGACTACAACCTCGGTTTGCGATCTCTTCTATCGCTAGTGTTCTGCTGGACTCATCCCGGCTCGCGCAGCTTTTGTGAGATGTAGTACTCTCTGACTACAACCTCGGTTTGCAATCTCTTTTATCGCTGGTGATTTGTTAGCCTCGTCTCGGCCTGCACGGTGTCGATGAGATGCAGTACTCTCTGACTGCAACCTTGGTTCACGACCTGTTCTATCGCTGGTATCCCGCTAGCCTCGTCCCGGCCTGTACGGTGTGAGGTGAAGTGTTGTCTAACGGCATCCTCTGTTGCGAACTGTTTTGTCGCATGTCCCCCGCTAACCTCATCTCGGTCTGCACGGTGTCTGTGAGATGCAGTACTCTTTGATTGCAATCTCAGTTTGCGATCTGTTCTATCACTTGTCCCCCGTCCGATCTGCGAGGTAAGACTCTGGTTTGCTGACCCCCATTCGATTTGCAATATAGAGTTGGTTGAATGTAATCTTGAAGGACGTAGCGTTTGACCTATTTATCCTTCCTTTTGACTGCTGGTCATTTTTGGATTGGTGTAAAACCATGTTCTTGTATTGTAAAAGATTCTTGTTAATTCTTGTCCAAATTAATCTGACTGGTAGATTTATGAACATTTTTATGTTGCCATTCATTATTTATCATCTTTTTTATTATTATATGATCAATTGTCTTTTTTAAGAGAAAGTCAAATAATAAAATGATAAATATAAAGAAATGACATGTAAATTTAACCAGTTAACCATAAATGTTTTCCACTAAAAAGATAAATTTTGTACAATATACAAATGTGATTACAATAATGAGAATATAAAATACAAAGCCAAAAGAACTCCCTGAACAGCCTATAATGGCGGATAATCTGAGGGCTCCTCTTCTGGATCATCATCGTCATCTGATAGATTGACTAGCTGGCCCCGTGATGAAGAAGCAGAGGATCCTGTGACCGAAGTAGATGGCTGACTAGGAGGGGCTGATGGTCCGGGCTACTGAGCAGCTGAGGCTCTGGCCTGCTGCTGATATCTGGGAGGTACGGCCACCGATACAGACAACGGCTGCACTCTCGCTGGGTCCTGCTGCTGGAACTGGACCTGAGCATACCCATCAAGGAAGGGCTGTGCACATACTGTCATGAACTGCAGTGTATCTGTAACGACCCCCCTAACTCTCTGGAAGCATCGCCCAGCCGAAGGGTCTAATCTGTGGAGGTGGTCCCCATATGCCTCAGTCTATCCTCTATCTGCTCTCTAAACTCCCGGATAGACTGGGCGATGGGAGGTATGGCACCCTCCAAAATTTGGATCCTGAACCTGAGGGCCTCGACTGACTCATCCACCATCTGTAAAGATGCGTCCGTCCTCTGGGTTGCCTTATCCTGGGAGGCCCTCATCTCCTGCCTCAACTGACCCGCGAGTCTCTCCTGCTCCTGTCTCAAATAATCGATGAGCCTCCCCTGCTCCTGTATGATACCCTGCTGTTGATCCAGCTGCTCTAGTATGACCCTATCTCGCTCCCCGAGCTGCCCGAGAAGGGTCCTGTCTCTCTCCTCCTGTCTGCGCTCGAAGGATGCGAACATAGAAGTCAAAATCGCAGTGAAATCTGGCTATGCTGGGTGAGTCGATGGTGCTAAGGGAGGGGGAGCTGACTCTGGTGCCTGCTCCAGAGGTAGAGCTGTGGAAGTAGATGCCCTCGGGTCCCCTGCTTTAGCATGTGGATAGAATCTCTCAGGTGCCCGGGGAACTGTCCGCTGCACCCTTGATGGCAGAGGAGGAGTAGGACTCTGTACCCTCTGTACTGGGGGAGTACCAAATAAGTCATCCATGGTGAACTCAATCCCCATGTCGGAAGGTGTACGAGGCTGCTCCTCCTCAGGCTGCGGCTACGGAGGTTGACCCTCCTGGTAGTCTGGGTGCTGGGAAGGCTGGCCCTCCTGGTGCTGTGGGTGCTCGGGAGGCTGCTCCTCCATCTGAGGCTGATCTTGAGGCTGCTCCTCCACTGGCTCTAGCGAGGGAAGGCCAAATGCGCGCCTGGTCTCGTGAATAATGCGAAGTCTGTATGTCTCGGCCTGACCCTGTATTGGTACTATCATGCCCATTGTGATAGCTACTAAAGCATCTACATAAATGCTCTCATCTAGAGCATGCCCAAGGACATCAGGATGAATGCCCAAACTCAAAAGTAGCCTGGTAATTACTCCACCAACATCTACCATAGGGGCTGTTCCCCTAGACACTCTCACCAAGTTAACCAAAATCTCATGGCTAATGTTGAGCCGCTGGCTTGCAACCATGGCCCATAAATTCCAAATCTCTGCGGCGTTGAGGGACCCCGAGTTACCAGCTCGTCCCAAATAGGAGCTGGATAGAACCCTATGAATGTAACGAAGAGCCTATGATGAGAGTACAGTACTCTTTGCCGTATCATGGTCATACAGCATTCCCAGCAAGGCAATGACCGCCCAGTGGTGGCGTCTGACTGCTCTCTGAGGCACTATAACTTCTTGCTCACATGGAAGCCCCATAGCCTGCGCGAATCGCTGGCGAGTAATACTGTACTGGTGGCCCTTGATCCAGAACTGTATGACACCCTCTTCTGTGTTAGATCTCTGGAACCTCCCATACTACAGCGTAGCGAGGAACTACCAAACCATCTCCGGATGGGTCTGGAAAGCCGGTGTCAGAAACTCAGTTCATCCTGCCCTCGCTATCAGAGCATCGACCTCGTCCACCATCCCTAGGGCCTCAAGGAATGGCCTGGAGACGAAGGGACTGGCTCGAAACTGCACTTGAGCCAGTGTTCTATACCTCTGTCTAACCTCGACACTCATCCAAGCTGGGGCCTGATGCTCAAGCTGATCACGTGGAATATTTTGTCGTGGTGGCATCCTGGAAAGAAAGTAAACAATTAGTTTAGCTTCGTAGTCATAAAAGGACCTAATTTAGGAAATAAAAATTTGGGCAGCATCCTGGCAGGAATGTGCCTAAACCAAAAATTTAAAAAATTTAGGCAGCACCCCGGTAAGGGTGTGCCTAACCTCCTACATAAGAAAACAGAAAGTACAAGGGACAGGCCTCAGGCCCTAAGCAATAGTACAATACAATTTGATTAAAAAATTTGGGCAGCACCCCGGCAAGAGTGTGCCCCACTTTCTGCATAAAAAGCGATGACGAGGGACAGGCCTCAGGCCCCAAGCAACAATGCAATATATTCTAATTCTTAATACTGGTTCCAATGTGCATGCATGTCTGTACATCTAACTAAATAAAAATGTTCAAAAAAATATCACATTCTATTCATTTACACTACTCAGGCATTTATCATTAATTATTCTCAAAATCAACTAAAGAAATAGCATATTATTTACTCTATGTGTTAATTTATACATGCACTTAAAGCATTAAAAAAATTAACTAAACAATGTCATTTTAAATTCAACTAAAAATAAACTATGCAAAAACAGAATAAATTAGCCTATTTATGCATAAGATAAGATAAAATAGAGTAGAAGAGAATTACATTTTACTTACATAAAATAAAGAATAAATAAATAAATAAGTTGCTTACTGACCTGGAAATTGCAGAAAAAATGAAACTCGACGAGAATATAGAAAATATACTTCCTAATGTTCCCGACCACGCAAGGAATACTATGGTGCAATCAGTGTCCAAAATGGACTAAAATTGAAGAAAATATGAGCAAAAAGAAAAGAAGGGGCATCGGTTTGCGTAGGAAAACAAAAAGAGAAGAGGAAAAAAAGACTGCCATCCCATCGGCGCTCCTTCTTATATAGAATTTACGTACCGACAGGCTATCCGTCTCCAGGAGCGAGCGACGGGAATGCCGTCTATCTTTCCGGATCCCGCTTTTGACCCTCATTAATTCCCTAATTAATTTTCCTTCGATGTGCGTGATATGTATGATGATGATGCACAGATCTGCCAGGTGGACAATTACAGACGGGCTTGCCGTCTAATATTAGACACGGGAAGGCCGTCGGTAAAGCAATTCTATAAATTTCACCATTTTCTTGGACTTCGTGCTTTCTCACTCATTCCAACTTCTGCAGCAAGTTCCTTCCTCCGATTTTTCTCTCTTTTCCTTCTTTATTTCCTTTAGTGACTTCGATTTTAGCCCTTGAAAAATGAATTCCCCTTTTCTTCACAAAATGTACCGTATCTTAGACGATGCTCAAACTTGGGAAAATAGCACTCTTGCCCCCCTTTCTGGGCTGAAATTCTTAAGAAGAGTCAAAATAGACTACAACCTTCTTTTAGCTGCAACCCACTTCTAAGACCATGTTTTCAGATTTACCTATCAAGAAATATGCCCCCTGCCTGAGGAACTTGCTGCTATTGTCGGGACTTGGTATCCTCCTAGTGCTTTGCCCTGCGTTCCTCGCTATGGTTTGGTTCAAACTCGGGATATTGCTCTATCCTTGAGCATAGCTCCTTCTGAAGCTGCTCATTTAGTTCCTCAAGGCCCTATATTTGCCTTAGAACACCTGATTGAGGCACTAAATGAGTTCCCCGACATTCCTTCATACAGCGTAAGTATCATCTTTCTTTTCTGCCTGATGAGGTATCTGATTGTGACTTCAGAGGAGCTGCTTAGAGACCCTCGTCTGTTTGGAATTTTGGACGACTTTCACCGCGGGCTGACCCCTTTTCCACTGATCCTCGCTGAGACCATCGTAGGTCTTGATTCTGTCCGTGCTGGGTTTTCTACTACTTTCTCTGGGAGCCCCTTATTACTCCAGGTAAGTTATTGTGTTAAAAGGTAATGCGTCCCTTGTGGATTTTCACACTAGCTTTTTTTAGCGGGAAGTGCGTCCTTTTTCGGATTTTCACACAACCCTATGCCTTACTTTTGCCTGAAGTGAACCCAATTGGCTTCAGCGGCTTTTTCTTTGCCTTTTATCTTATTTTCTTTGGCTTTTACTTTTCCTTGTTTCCCCTTTCAGATATGGTTGCAAGAGAAGTTGAAGCTGCTGTCAGAGCCACCTCCTCGGGTCATTAGTCAGTATTCTACGAAGCATTTCCTTCCACGACAACGGTTGTACTCATTTGGGACCCCTGACGAAGGCATTACCAGATTCAGCGAATTATTGGATGAGGATATTAGCTTCATGCCTGCTTGGCTTCCCTTATCCAGTGCAGTTATTGACGGATCCTCAGCATGCGTTCCCTTATGCGGGCTTCGCAAGGCTACCTTCTACATTACGGCCCGCTGTGCTCGTCAACTCGGAATGACTCAGGATGTGGTGAGGCTCCCTTTATCTTTTCAAGGCAGAGTCTTTTATGCAGCTTTTGCCTCTCTCTATCATGAGCTCTAGAGCCAACTTCCATTGAAGACTGTCATACCTCCCTTCGAGAACCATTCTATTACCTCTACTAGTGCATACAAGAGGTGGGTATTTAGCCCGACATCTGATAACAGAACACGATGACTTAGGCATTCGGCCGGCGAGAGTAGTAGTAGGGCATAGTTTAGCTTTGCATGCATTTTGAGCAATATGTTTCTTTTTAAAGCAGAAATAGACAACGATGTAAATGAACAAATCAAGCCTTATTTTATTTCACAAAATTGTGTACATTTCAGTACGATTTCAGCATACATGATCATTTTTGGCACTAATTTAATTATGCAAAACTACATTCCTTCGTGGAACCAATCTTGATAGCATCAACTCCTGTTACCAATCAGCCCTCTCGGGTTTTCTTGATTGGACATTTTCTCTTAAGCCTCTAATTTTTGACCAGGATGCCTTTTTTCGGTTTTCATCCTGACGAGGCGCCCAATTTTAGCAAGGCCGCCTTTTTTCGATTTTCGACCCGCGGGGCTTTTATTCTCTTCTTTTGATTTTATTGTCTTTTAGCCATGTAACCTTTTGAGTCTATTAATATTGATCAGTTCTTTGAATTCATTGCCATCGCTATCTGACAGAATTGTGGCTCCCTTTGACAATAGCTTCTTGAGGATGAACAGTCCTTCCCACGTCGGTCTGAACTTTCCTTTGATATCCGGTGCACCTGGTCTCATCTGTTTGAATACCAAGTCCCCCTCCTTCAATGGATGTTTCTTGACTTTCTTGCCGAATGATCTGGCAAGCCTCTTTTAATAGATCTGATTATGGTAGTAGGCTTTCAACCTGCCCTCATCCAACATGTTCAAATGTTGCAGCCGCTGCTGCGCCCATTCGGCCTCCGAAATATCGGCTTCCATAACCACCCTTAGTGACTTGAGTTTGACCTCGACCGGCAATACTACCTCTGTTCCATAGACCAAGGAGTACGGTGTAGCCCCTGTAGATGTCTTGATGGTTGTTCTGTAACCCCAGAGTGCAAAAGGCAACTTTTTCGCCCAATCTTTATAACTCTGAACCATTTTGGCTAAGATCCTCTTGACATTCTTGTTGGCGGCTTCGACTGCCCCGTTGGCTTGAGGACGATACGAAGAAGACTTGTGGTGCTCAATACCATATTTCTGGAGTAACTTCTTCGTTTTGGCCATGAACTAGACCCCGTTGTCAAATACCACATGGTGTGGAAGGCCATACCTACATATCAAATTTTTCTCGATGAATTTCGCCATATCCTGAGCATCAACTTTCTTGAAGGACTCAGCTTCTACCCACTTGGTAAAGTAGTCGATGGCGATAATGATGTATCTATGCCCATTGGAGGCCGTGGGGCTTATCTCTCCAATATTGTTAATCCCCCAAACTGCGAACAACCAAGGCGATGTCAAATTATGCAATTCTGAAACGAGTAAGTGCCTTAAATCTGCATATTGTTGGCATAACTGACACTACTTTACAAACTTCGAGCAATCGTTATCCATGGTGAGCCAGAAGAATCCTTGTCTCATAATCTTTTTGGCCAATGTCAGCCCGTTCATATGGGCTCCGCATACACCGGTATGCGTTTCTTCCATTACCCTCGTGGCATCTTTCTCATCCAAACACCTCAACTGGATACCATCAGCCTGTCGTTTGTACAACATTCCATCTATACAGATGAACTGAGTAGACAACTTGTGAATCATTCTCTGATCCTTTTCGGTAGCTTCCTCTGGAAAAGTCGCATTTTCTAGGTAGTTCATAATATCGTAGTACCACGGCTTCCCATTCGCTACTTCTATTTCCATGACTGACTTAAATTCGAAGCTAGGTCTCTCAGAGCTAGAAATCAAAATCGGCCTCATAACTACCCCTTCTGGATTGTCCCACATTGACACTAAAGTGGCGAGCGCATCGGCCAACTGATTTTCGTCCCTTGGAACGAAATGGAATGTACACACTTTAAACTGACTGCTCAGGTCTCTCAAGTACTTGATGTATGGCATTAGCCTTTCTTCTTTAACAGCCCATTCACCTTGAATTTGGTTAATCACCAAGGATGAATCTCCGATTACTTCCACATTCTTTGCCCCCAAGGCTATTAACACTCCCAAAAGTACACGCTTCATACTCGGCCTCATTGTTGGTGGCCCTGAATCTCAACTTCTTTGCCAAGGGAAGCTTCTCATCATCCGGGGTTGTCAGAATAATTCCTACTCCTGCCCCTTTGCTATTAACAGCCCCGTCAAAGTGTAGTTGCGATCCCTGAACTCTGATAGCTGTCACATCCTCATCTAGAAAGTTAAACTCGAATGAGTCTCCTTGAATTGGGTGTTCTTCTAGGAATTCTACTACTGCACGCCCTTTGATAGTTTTTCGAGTAATGTACTCTACGTCAAATTCTTGCAGCAGCAACAGCCACCTACCCATTTTCCCAAGCAAAGATGGGGCTTCCTTCAAGTATCTTAAGGGATTCTGCTTTACTACTACCTGTACCTTGTAGGAATGAAAGTAATGTCTCAACTTCTTAGAGGCCCAGATCACCGCAAGCCAAATCTTTTCTACTTCTGTATACTTAACCTCATAAGCCAGGAACTTCTTACTAAGGTAGTAAATAGCAAATTCCACTCCGAATTCATACTCTTGGGCCATTATGGCGCCTACAGAACCATTTTTTATAGCTAAATATAGAATCAGCGGTTTGAATGGCTGCGACGGTCTCAATACTGGCGGTTTCAGCAAGTATTCTCTGATAGTATCGAAAGCTCTCTGATAATCTTTGTTCCACACTACAGGTTGATTTTTCCTGAGGAGTTTAAAGATTGGCTCACAAATTGAAGTTAACTTTGGCGATGAATCTGCTGACATACTGCAATCTGCCCAAGAAGCTCCTTATATCTTTTTCCTTCTGAGGCACTGGCATTTCTCTGATGGCTTTAACCTTGTCCGGGTCAATCTCAATTCCCCTTTGACTAACCACGTGTCCTAGCAACTTCCTTAACGTGACTCCAAAGATACACTTCTTAGGATTTAATCGGAGATTGTACTTATTTATCCTCTAGAAAAACTTTTCCAGGGCTTCGAAATGACCTTCTCTAGTGGCTGACTTGATCATCATGTCATCCACGTATACCTCCACTTCTTTATGGATCAAGTCATTTAAGATTTTTATTGCCATCCTCTGATAAGTGGCTCCTGCATTTTTTAGCCCAAAAGGCATTACTCGGTAAGCATACGTCCCCCATTCCGTGATTAAAGCCGTCTTTATTCGGTCAATTATTTTATTGAGAATTTGATTGTATCCCGCATAACCATCACCAAAGCTAGACATCTCGCAAGCAGCGGCGCTGTCTATCAACACATCTATATGGGGCAACGGAAAGTCATCTTTTGGACAAGCCTTATTCAAGTCCCGATATTCTATGCATACCCTTACCTTGCCATTCTTTTTGGCTACGGGAACAACATTGGCCAACCAAGTTGGATACTGTACCTCAACTAGAAATTTGGCTTTGATTTGCTGGCGAATCTCCTCCTTCACCTTATCTGCCCATTCCGGCCTAAGCCTTCTTAGTTTCTATTTAATAGGTTTATGGTCTGGTTATGTAGGAATAGCGTGCTCTGCGACTTCCCAATCAATTCCTGGCATATCTTCGTAGGTCCAGGCAAAGACTTTTTCATATTTTTTTAATATTCTCTCAAATTTTTCTCGCTCTTCAGAAGTTATATTTAATGCTATCAAATTTCTTTTGGGTTTTCTGTGGTTCCAAGATTAAATGGAGTAGCATCAGTTGAATCAATGTAAAATATGGAACGATGGTGATTATGATCATGCAAAGTGAAATCTTCGAAAACATCACACAAGTAAGCAAAATCATTCAATTTATTAATAAGATTGAAATTGTCATTAACATCATTGAAAAGTTCTGGAGAAAAAAGAAAATCTAAACTATTTTCTTCCTCCTCCTCTGCTGGCACATCTGCCGTAGTTGATGGTCCTGCGTCACTTTGGCTCTATGGAGGCTCTTCAGTCACATCCTGTATGGCTTCCCCTACCTTTGCTTTTCCCTTCAGCTGGGTGGCTACCATCTTCTCAGTGATCACTTCTTCAGGCATCTCACGGTCCCAAACTGTCTTACTGGTCATGATTTCCTCATCCCAAAAGCCCTCTGCTGGCTTGATCAATCCAATGTCCCAGTTATAGACATCATTAAAGACCTCGAACCCTGGCACAATTCTTTCATCCACCTACTGTGGTTCAGCTTCCCCTGTATAGGCACATGTTGCGGTTGCTGGCACAAACGTTTTCTGGATATGAGGAATTTCCATTTTTGGCTTCTCACCCCTCTCTACAACACCTGTGTACCCTAGATCCCTTCTGTCCTTTTGGCCTTTTCTAGCAACGGTTGTTGGCACCCCCTGAGAATTCTTGCCTAATCCCGCGGCGGGAAGGAACGACATCTTTTTTATCATATTTAGCACCTGGGGGCTTTCTTCCTTCTGCTCTTCCTCTCCTATCATGGCAACATGAAACCCACTAAACGGCTGCCTAGCGATCTCCAGTATTGAAACCTGATTCTCCTGTGCAGCCCTTATAGTCACAATCTGGCCTTCATGGGGGATCTTTAACCATCTGGTGAAGCGTAGAGGGGACTCCTCCCAACTTATGAAACCATGGTCTGCCTAAAAGAGCTGAGAAATTAGCGAGTATAGGCAGTACCACAAACTCCGCTTCTGACTCTACCGGTCCCGTCTTCACCATTGCCATGAATATCCCTGAAGCATGTCTACGTGAGTTGTCATACGCTGTGATGGTGAGATCAGACTTGGCCAATATATCTTCTGTCACCCCAAAAGCTGTCATTGCCACCTGCGGGCACACATTTATCGAAGAGCCATCATCCACCATTACACAAGCTGTGTGCTTTTGGTTAATCTGTGCCCTTATGTACAAAGGGCGATTATGGTTGCGGCCTTCTGCCGGCAAATCAGTATTGGTAAAAATAACATTTTCTCCCAATCCTCCCTTCACTACATCCAGAAGTTCCATTGGCGAGATGGTTGTGGCCACAGTTGCCTCACACAAAGCCTTTACTACCTTTTGTCGATGCGACAGCGACTATCTCAAGATATCCCATATTGAAATCTGAGCCGGAGTCTTTTTTAGCTGTTTAACAATCAGATCTTCTTCCGGCTCTTTTCCCGTTTGGCCCTCAATTGGCTCTTGGGGCTTCTCAACTTCTGGAGCTACCCTTTTGCTCCGGGTCACAGCTCCTACTTTATTCTTCTTTTCTTCCTCTTCTTCCTCCTCCGAGCCCCACGGGTCGGGAAATACTTCAGAATTATAGTTTTCAGTTCCACTGTCATCAGTGGACCAGCAATCGATCACTGCAGCGGGAAGCCCTTCTTCACTCCCCTCATGGAGGTTCGTGACAACAGTGTGGACATTGTTGCCGTATAATTCCTTTAACTCAAACTACTCGGGAAAACTGGACCCGATCATAAATACTGGCGGGGGCACGTTGTTGTATCTAGCTTTTTTCTGACCCTCTCTCTTCTCTGGGTCCGTGATCTGCTTCGAGTCAATTAGATCTTGAATTACGTGCCTCAAAGCTTTGTAGTTATCAGTCGTATGCCCAGTGTGCTGATGATATGCACAATACTCGTCATCCTTATACCCTGGCATGCCCTGAGTTTTAGCGGGCCTGGGTAGCAAAGGCTACAGCTTACCCTCTCTCATCAGCCTTCTCAGTACCCATGACAAAGACCTTCCAAGGTTGGAGAAACGCCTCGGGGTAGCATTAGTAGTTGATACTTCAGCAGTCTTCCTCGTGCCACTAGCGGAACCTATCGGTCTACTTGCCCCCTGGCTACTGCTACCTTTCTTGGGATAGTTCTCACTACCTGCTCTCCTAGCAAGGTACTCTCCTTCAGCTTCGACGGCGATGCCCTTCAGAGACTCCCAGTCTCTCAGTCCTTTCATCTTCAATCCTTCTCTCAAATACGGACTCGTATTTTTAATGAATAGCCATATTTGATCTTGGGTATCCTGTTTCCTCTTCATCTCCATTACCCGATTCCTCCATCGGGTTAGATACTCATGGATGGACTTGCCTCCCTTCTGTTGTAGCAGCTCTAGGTCCTTCAAGGTCACCTCCATCCTCGTACTGCAGTCGTATTGTCTCAAAAATTCCTCCGTTAATAAATCCCAGTCCTCCTTGGTTCTGCGGTCGAGCCCGTGGTACCAATCCACCACTGGGCCAGTCAAACTCAAGCAAAAGTATTCGATCTTCTGCCTTTTTGTTAGCATGGTTCCCTTCATCACTAACGAATATTGCTTTTTGTGGGCGGTAGGATCTGATGTACCATCAAACTTTGGCACATCCGGCATCTTAAAATTCATTGGGACCAGGTCCTCTCTTTCTAATTCTTTATCTTCGGGGTTTATTCCTCGCCCCTTTGTCAGCATTCTTGCCATTACTTCAAATTTTTCCTCCATCTTCTTCCAGATGGCTTCTTTAGTTTGAGAGGCTTTCCCTTTCTCAGACATGCGCTCCTCATACTCTTCGTCCTCCCAATCATCATCTAGCCTTGGGGCTGGCCTCCTCCTCTATGCCCCCAATATGGCAGCTCTTGAGTCTGCAGGTGGCGGGCGGATCTCCTCTTGCGGGTCTTCTCTGACCTCCTCCCTTTCATTATTCCTCATAGGAGGAGGTGGTGGGTTCTGCGGGGCCGCTAGTTGACCCATTGTGGCTATCATGGCCATCATCCGGTTCTCGAACTCTTCTAACCTTCGGCCCACTTCATCTGCTATCAAAGCCCTAGTGGCATCTGCCCCTCTTGGTGAGTTTGCCATTTCTTCGTGCAAAGAGAACTGAGCTGAAGTAGCGTAGCTAGTTTCTGAAGGAGTGTCCGAATACTCCACCCTCTCTGGTAGCTCGAAGAATGGATTTCTGCATAGTCGCCCCTGGGAACCTCTTGACCACTTAGGCAGATCTATGATGGTTGCAAAACACACTCGTTAGGATAATTCATGAATGACATATAATGCATGGTAGTGCTATGCAACATCCACAAATCACATGCAAGCACATAGTTCCTTCCAACCTTGTTACTCCCGCACACGAGGTCATAGTCTCTTTCCTAGGTGGGATTGGCCCATGGATCATCCGGGAACCCGATGGATGTGCATGGTGCACGGCAGAGAACCGGCAGCATAACCTCTCTTAACTAAATGCACAGGCGCATGGGTTATGATCGTTATGTATTTAGGCAGTCAGAATAAGTCGACTTAGGCGTATCGGGGCATGAAAGCCTTTGATTAGGTGACCAGTCAAATTATCTGGGTTTGTCCAATACATAATGATACATATAGCAGTTCATACCACTTAGGGGAAGTAACTATTTTCATTACATGAGCTTTAGTCAAAGGCGATGATACTTTAAGGCTACCCAAGCATGGTCCCTGCCAACGGGTGTAGCTCATCATGAGTGTAACGACCGATTGGGTCTCCATTTAATATACCATGATGGTACGAGGCTTGGGCTGGTGATTATCCTTAACACGTCCCTACATTGAGTGAACGTAGGGTTGTGCTTCGGGAATGCACCGAGGTTGATAGAGGGACCAAACTAGCATATATATAAGGCTCTAATGAGATGTAATACAGTATTGAAAGAAGATGAAATCTTTAAACTAAAACTCATTTGTAATTTTTAATCAAGGTACTTTTGAATTGAAGTCTCGAATTTAGTTCTCCCCAGTGGAGTTGCCACTGTGACGTGCGCCGAACCCCGGGGTGCCCCAAAGACCCTCTTTCAGGGCTATCGGGATGAGGTTCATTAAAACTTGTAACGAATTACAAGTGCGTCTATATTGGGCAATAAGGAGGTTTCTTGGAGTTGCCACCCAATAGAACATTGGGAAGGGTCGTCTAGCCTCATCGAGCCTAAGACGGCGCATACATATCCATTTTGGGTAAGCCAAGAGGATCTTGGAGGTGGCGGCCCAATAGAACATTAGGATGACCCTCTAACCTCGTGGAACCTAGGATTACACAGCGCGTAAATATCCATTTTGGGCAAACCAGAGGGATCTTGGAGTCGCCACCCAATAGAACATTGGGAAGGGTCGTCTAACCTCCTAGAGCCTAGGATTATGTTGATTAGGCCTTTTTGTGGGAAACAAGAGATATTTTGGAGATTCCATCCCAATGAAATATTGAGATGGACCTCTAACCTCATTGAGCCCAAGACGAGAGCCGGTTCAGGACTTCTCATTTATTTTTACCTTGATTAATATTATAATTAAGTTTTAAATTCATTGTTTCATCAAATTTCCATACAATGCAATTAATTAAAGCGCAATCTATTCACATAGATAAAGCAGTAAATTGACACAAAATAAAATACACAAAAATAAATTACAACAAAACTAGGGGCAGAACACAACCCCCATTATAAAATGATATATAAATCATACAGAAATCGAGATATTCATTGAAATGAGGATATTGGTCCTGCCATGCATATTTATTACAAATCAGTTTTTGAGAAGTGTCGATTTTATTGGCTAAAAAAGACTTTGGTCCCCGATTTTCAAAAAATCCCAAATTAATTACTATAAAACATTTGGCCATTTTTACTTTAACGAAATTAAAACAATTTTCATAGTAAAATGAATAAAAATAAAAATAAAATAACAAACCAAGGGTAAAGAAAGAACCCGGATGGAAATCCTCAGATTGGCGCAACTACCATCATTAACAACTCCAACTCATCCAAAATGGTCAGATAATAACTCAAAAAATTAAACATGTCAGTGTCAAAATCAAGAATAAAACAAAATAAAGGAAAGTAAACTAACAAGAAATTTTAAAGGAAATGAGTTAAAAGATAAAAGAAATAAAAAGGGTAAAAGAAATAAGATAAAAACATGAGAATTTGCCCAAGGACGGCCTTCTGCATAATACCGACGGGTGTCCCTAGTGTGACCGGCGGACGGAGTGGTGCGTCATCCACGTCCCGTCTTTCAAACTAGAGACGGGTGTCGGTAACCACTCTGCCTGTCGGTCACCCCTGATTTCAAAAAATTGAGAAAACTTCAAAAATATTGGTTTTAAATTCTTTGTTAAATAAAAAACCTTATTAAAAATGAGAACAATTAACATAATTCAATTAAATTACACAAATATTAATCCAGAATGTTTACCCTCGGATTTTACCTTTTGGGTCCCGCACGTTTCACAAGTATCAAAAAATTGGATCAAGAAAAGAAAATTTATGTTTTTCTTTCTTGAAAATTTGACAGCGATTCAAATATTGGAATTAGCCGGATTGATGGAAACGAATGAATTTCGTTACCTCAAATTAACTCAATTCGAGGATAAAAATTGAAAAAAGTAGAAAGATTGAAAGAGTTTTTATGGAATAAAACAACTCAAAATAGAGATCTTGAGAAAAACTATTAAATTCGGATTTTGGTAAATTGCTCACAAAAATATTTTTCCCTTAAAAATCTTGCTAACCCCAAATAATGAAACTTAATCCACTATTTATAGAGTTTTTAAGATAATTGGGATAAATATCAATTTAAAGAATTTAAATTTGAAAAGGAAATTGAAATTCAGTTTTAATCACATTAATTATCCCAATCCAATTCAAATTTGAAGAGTTTTTAAACTTATGAGATAAAATTCATCAAATCCGGCGTTATCTGATCTGATCCACTACCGACGGCCGTCCCAAGAACTACAGACGGGCGTCGGTAATAAGGATATGCGTGGTAATCTTGACTACAGACGGACCGAGACATGAGACTAGGGATGGCCGTCTCTATGCGGACACATGCCCGTCACTCATACTACAGACGGCCGTCTCTACAACACAAAGAGACGGCCTGTCTATCCAAGCGACGGCCCATCTCTTGATGCTAGAGACGGGGAACACCAAATAGAGACGGGCGTCCTAACTCCGACGGGCTTCTCATCTGAGGAGCAAAATCTCAATTTTCAAGCTAAATTTCCCAAACTCTTTCAAAACCTCACCCTATAGAGAGAAAGACTTTAATCCTTGTGAAACCGAAAGACAAAAACCTCCGAATTCCATCCATTTATCTAAAAATAGACGTTGATCTCTTCATCAGGTAACTCTGACTTGGACTGCCTCAGGGCACGGTGTTTACACCAGTGTTCCTATTATCCACTGCTGTATTGATTCAGGCTATACTAAGATTATTATTTAATTGATTGATTATAATTCTATGTTATATGTAATATTTGTTATGATATAGTAACAATTCAGAGTGTATTGCATTGTTAACATGTAGTGGTAATAATGACATAAAGAATGTATTATTGAATATTTGACATATTGTTTACCTATAGCATGTTATATTATTATATGTTAATTTGTGATTTCTTGTAGTAGACCTTGTTTTGTTATATCCCCATTGAGCGATAGCTCAACACGGCTGTTTATCTCCCGTGTAGGTTTATAGCTTAGAAGCTTAAGTTTTTGAAGAAACAACTGCTGGCCACTAGGAGAAGTCTTCAAATCTTCTAGTTAGGTTTAATCTTTTGTATTGTATAGATAATGTTCTATTTTATATATCAAGAATATATAAATGCATATTATAAATTTTGTACTTTTAAAATGTAAACTTAAATTAGCTAATAATAATGTTAATTTTTGACATGTGTTGTTTTAAGTTCACTTTATATTAGCTTGAACAATTATTTATAAATATGATATGAAAGAGTAAGTGTCCATAGCACTCCTATATTCTCCTAAGGGGCATTGCGGTGTTACAACATTATATAGTTTAAGTCATATGCAAGCAAATGTTAACACATAAAAGCACTTAAGAATAGAGAAATGCCTTATTATTATTCAAATATAATGTTTTTTCATGGATAGAAACCTTATTATATATAGGCTCTAGGGCATATCACTAGCAATCTCCCACTTGCACTAAAGCTAATCACCCATATATTTAAAGCCCCTAAAATGTATGTGGTGATCAAACTTATTCTTGAAAAGTGCTTTATTGAGAGGATATGCCACATTATCGTCTGTGAGAACTCTCTATATCTTCACATCATTCCTAGCTATAATCTCCTTAATGAGATTGTAGCGTCTAAGGACATGTTTGGACCTTTGATGAGACCATGTTTCCTTTGCTTACATAGTGGCTCCATTGTTGTCATAATACAAGGGTATTGGATTAACAATGCTAAAGACCACTCCTAGTTCTGTGATGAACTTCTTAATCCACAATACTTCCTTTGTCACTTCAGAAGCTCAATGTACTCAACCTTCATTGTCAAGTCTATAGTCATCTCCTGTTTGGAATATTTCCAATTAGCTACTCTTCCACACATCATAAAAATAAAACTTAATTGTGATTTACATTTGTCTTTGTCAGACTGAAAGTTGGCTTTGTAAATCACCATCTCCATATACCAAGAACATCTCCTTAGTCCTTCTCAAGTACTTAAAGATGTTCTTAACTACCATCTAGTGTTCCTCCCTATAATTCAATTTGAATACACTCGTGACACTCAAAGCAAATGACACATCTAGACGTGTACATAGCATAGCATACATGAATGATCCTATTGCAGATGCATATGGGATCCTCCCTATGCTCTCTCTACTCTTGTGCCTGAGGACACAACTTAGAAAGACTTTTCCCATGTACCATAGGAATAAATCCTTTCTTAGAGATGTCTATATTGAACCTCTTCAGTACCTTATCTATGTACGTTGATTATAAAAGACCTAGCATCCTATTGGATCTATCTCTATAGATCCTCATTCCTAAATGTATGATGTTTCTCTAAGGTCTTTCATAGAGAATTATATGGGTAAATAAATCTTGACTGACTGAAGGATGGAAATATCATTTCTCATAATCAGTATGTCATCCACACACAGAATAAGGAAACTTATTGCACTTCCACAACCTTCTTGTATACACAATGTTCATCCTCATTATATGAGATGCCAAATTCTTTGATTATCTTATTGAATCGAATGTTCCAACTCTTAGGTGCTTGCTTTAATCTATAAATGGATCTTTGAAGCTTGCATGCTTTTCACCATCTTTGGATGCAAATCCTTCAAGCTATGTTATATACACATCCTCAGTCAGATTTCTATTAAGGAAGGCTATCTTCACATCCATCTGCCATATCTCATAATCATAACGAGCAAGAATGGCTAGAAGTATTCTTATGGAAATAAGCATCGCCATAGGGAAAAAGGTTTTGTCAAAGTCAATAACTTCTCTTAGATGATGTCCTTTACCTTTCATATCATTATTCTTCTTGAAGAGCCATTTTCACCCTATAGGTTTTATCCCTTATGGTGGATCAACCAAAGTCCATACTTTATTATCGTATATGGAGTCCATTTTAGACGTCATGGCTTTAAGCCAAAAATTAGATTATGAATTGTTCAAAACCTCTACATAGTTAGTAGGCTCATTGTCCTCCACTATAGTTACATTACTGTCCTCATTTATGAGAAATCCATATCTTTCAAGGACTGAACGAACTCTAGTAGATCTTCTAAGAGCTTGTATGCTAGTAAGTTTGACTATTATCTCATTTTCATGAGTTATAGTCTCAAGGTTAATCGGTTAATCAACCTCTGTTTGTGGATCTTGAACTTCTTCAAGTTTAACTCTACTCCCACTATCTTCTCTTTGAAGAAACTCTTTCTCTAAAAGTTAACATGCCTTAAAATAAATACCTTTTGTCCCAAGGTATGATAAAAGTAGCATCCAAGTGATTCCTTAGGATATCCCGCAAATAAACATTTGTCAAACTTAGCTTCCAACTCATTTGACATTGTCCTCTTCATACAAGCAGGACAACCCCATACTTTCATATAAGAGAGTATAGGTTTCTTGTTATTCCATATCTCATATGGAGTAACATCAACCGATTTACTTGAAACTCTGTTTAATGCATAAATAGCAGTTTTCAGTGCATAACTCCAAAAGGATTTAGGCAAGTCAGCAAGACTCATCATGGATTGAACCATATCTAATAATGTTCGATTTCTCCTTTCAGATAGACTATTATGTTGTGGTATATATGGCGAAAACTATTGAGATGATATCCCATTATCTTTAAGATAACTTTGAAATTCTTGGCTTAAATATTCTTCAACTCGATCTAATCTCAGTGTTTTAATACTTTTGCCAAGCTGTTTCTCTACTTCATTTCTAAATTCTTTAAATTTTTCAAAGGCTTTAAACTTGAACTTCATTAGATAAATATATCCATATATGGAAAATCATCTATGAAGGTTATCAAGTATAGATAACCACCTTTGGCATGTGTGGACATTGGACCATATACATCTGAATGTATAAGTTCCAATATTTCAATAGCTCGTACATGTCTATACTAAAGGGCACCTTAGTCATTTTGCCTAATAAACAAGGTTCACATGTTTCAAATGACTCATAGTCACATGACCCTAAGTCACAAGACTTGTGTAACTTAATCACGCGATTCTCATTTATGTGACCTAAATGACAATGCTATAAATAAAAAGTTTTTAAGTTAATGCTATAAATAAAAAGTTTTTAAGTTATCTTTCTTAGCTCTCTTGGTATTTATGTTATGTATTTCTTTTTCAAGATCAAGAATAAATATCCTATGTTGAATTCAACTAGAACAATAAAATAAATTATTCTTAAATATAGAACAACCTTTGTTCCTATCAAAAGGAATATGAAAACCATGTTCTAGAAGACATGAAATAGAAATAATGTTTCTAACTAAGGCTAAAACATAATAACAATTATCCTACTCCAAAATCAGCCTATTTGGCAAAGACAACTAATAGATCCCAACTGCTTGTGCGGCAACCTTCTGACCAATTGCTGACTATAGATCCATCTCTCTTTTGCCAATCCTTCTACTGCTCCTTAGGCCCTATAGATGATTATATAAGTGAGATCCACATCCAGTATCTAATACCAAAGATTGTCTAGAAGTAATAGAATATGCATTTATTTATGTAACATGAATACCTGGATTAAAAGCTTCAGCTTGCTTCTTCTCCTTAAAAGACTCTAGGTAGACCTTGCAGTTTCACTTCCAGTGGCCCACCTTGCCACAATGGAAGTATGTTCCTTTGGAGTTCTTATCATTCTTTGTAGCCACTTTCTTAGACACACTACGATAGGCCTTGGTTGCCTTCTTCTTCTGCTTTTTGCCTTTTTTCGCTTTAGAAGGAGCAAAAGAGACAACCATGACTAATTTTGGTTCTAAAGAGATCCATCGAGTGTCTTAAGCATATTAATAGGCTCGGGTATAATAACTTGAATCTTATTCATATTAAAGTTGAGCATAAAAGGTGCATAACTTAGAGCCAATGAGTACAAGATAAAGTTTATGTATAGATAATTATCCATTACATAGCACAACCTACCTAGATGCTCAATGTACCTAAACATCTCTAATGCATGAACAGCAACTGAAGTGCCTTCCCCCATCTTGCAGCTGAAGAGAGCTCGAGCAACATCATATTGCTCACTCCTAGCTTTAAAAGCATACAGCTCATCCAAATGCAACATGATGGTCCTTCATGCATCTTCTCATATTGCTTTTGAAGCTTAGGGACATAGCTACTACCTCACTATCCTCCAAATACTTATGATAGATGCCTTTAATCTCATCAATGGCATCCTTAAATGGAAGCGATGATGGGTCTTAATCTAAGATATAGTGGATTTTGTCTGGTCTAAGAACAATTCTTACTTGCCAAATCAAGTCAGTGTAGTCGCTGCCAACTAGCTTGTTATCTAAAATTGAGCGAAGGTTTATACGTGAAGTGCTTATGATGCAATAACCTAGATGTGAAGAATTAAGCATGTTATAATATGTCCATTATATGAATGCATTAATAAGGTATTTTATTAATCCATTTTACTCCCACTATTTTATTGTGAACTAATAGCCCTCACTATTGATTAGAGAAAAAACCAGGTGGTTTTCCTAATGGGTTAATATCCAATCCTTAATTAAGAATTTGACCTTGAGTTTACTCAATAAGCCAAACCATAACTTGAAAGGTAGGTATCATATACCAATTGCATTTATATGCAACTATTAATCATTGGACCATCAACTCTTGATGAATGCATATCTTGACATGCAAAGCCCAATCTTGCGTCCAGGTCCATTAGCCTTGAGTTTGCTCAACAAACTAATGGGCTAGTTAAGATGACCCATTAATATGATTCAAACATATTCAATATAATATGGGCTTGAATTTACTCAACAACCCAATACTATAAAGAACTCTAGTTCTCCTCAAATTAAGAAAATTCTTTATGCCTTAATATTTGAGAGATTTGTTCCTTTTAGGTCTCATCATTGATGGTTAGCATGCACATGCATATACATTAATCAAATTAATCATGCACATTTAACTCTTAAATACATGAGCTAGTTATGGACTTTCTACTTTGGTTTCCTTGAGCCATGAAGGAAATCAGGTCAAACCTTAAGTAGAATGCATGAGTTACAAAACCAAAGTAAAATAATATTACAATAATTCTTCTTTTCTTCTTAAATTCACCATTCATCCCATCTTGCTCTAGTAATCTTGATCTTCTTATTTCCTAGTCTAATTCTATGTAATCTAATTACATACAACTAAAATGAATATTACAAGATAAACGGGCCGAACATGAAAATCTTTATGGGCCAAAATAAACCATGCATATGGTCAATCTCATTGGCCATAAGTCCATAACTATCTCATTATGCCAAGACATACATCCTATCATGCATCTAATGCATAAACAAAAATAAAGTTCTATTAGTGCAACTAGTGTATATTTCAACTCTTTAAAACATGATTTATTATATATGTCATATCTTAAGTATACTAATTATGTTAACTTAATTAAGACAATCATATTATCCTAATAATAACCATAATAGGAAACTTTTCCATTGTAGAACTACTTCAAAATTGAAAACTTTTGAGTACTTCAAAAACTAGTTTCCTAAAAATGCTATTTAGCTTGTTATGTTTTTAATTATTAATCTCATTAATAAGTAATTACCAAATTTAACTTTAGGCTATTCGGCCCATTTAACATGTCCAATGGGCCAAACGAGTTTTGGTCCATTCCATTAATCGCTTCTATTTAACTTGTAAAAAATCAATATTATGAATTCAAGTTAGCTAATTCGGCCCACCAACTCATTGTTAACTTAAAACATAATACATCGTGTTCGACACGCTAAATTTTAGCTACATTAATCATATTTATTTAGCATCATTTTTAATGACTTTTATTTATCAAAATACCTTTTAATATCTCATATTAATGTGTGTTAATTTTTAGAAGTGAAACAAATTGATTTAGACCCAAAAATACCCTAACTCAAATTTGGCTCACCTAGAAACTTTAGGTAGCCGAATTGAGCTAGTTATTGAGAATCTCAATTTTAATTAATTTTTCATTTTTATTTTAATTTTGAAAAAATACCAAATTATACTATGATTTTCAAAATAGATGCAATTAATTTCTCATGAAAAAATTAAAATGAAAAAAATCAATTTGGGCCTAAATTTTAGTTAAATGGCACATAAAACCTTGAGTGGCCTTAGGGGCCTCTATTCGATCTCTACTTGCATTTTTATGGCCATAATACTTAGGATCAATCCATACATTCAAAAATATATGACATATTACATACTTTTTTAACAATTAAAAATAAAAATTTCACATTGGCATATACACTAAAAAATTCAAAATTCACACTAAAAGCAATAAAAGAAAAGAAATTGAATAACTTTCAATTCCTTTGACATAGCCTAGTCTATGATACCATTGTAGGTTTACAAGCATCATACATCATATGCAATAGAAAAAATTTTAGAACTTGTAAACCCAAAAAGCATGATCTAGTCAAAAGAATGAAATCCTAAACTAAAGTTCAAAACTTTACAGTAGGATTTTATTGAAAAATTGTAAAACTTTTCATCAGGTTGTAATAAACAACCAGCGTCCTTACTTTAAGGCACCTCCAATATATCCATACAAGAATCAAAGTCCAAGAACCTTCAAAAGGTGCAGCAATGGCTAAAATTGGCTTAGAGACTAGAAAAGCCAATTTGGCTATAATATAAAGAGATACGAGAATTAGGGTGTTTTATGGCTAAAAGAGTTCTAACTTGACTTAGCCCTTTAATTATAACTTTTAAGGTTTATTTACACACCTTATGGGTCATATTAGGGTTATGTTATAATACTTGTACCTCTAAATTGAGCTTGGACCAATTAGATGGGTTTAAATGACACTCACAGTCCTAATACACCAAGTCTGCGCATAGAACTGGGCTTGCACATTTAAATGAGCTCCAAGCCCATTCAAATTTCATATATAGCCTTATAACATAGTAATTAAGTCCTATAATAATTATTAGATGCATATAATGCAAATTGGGCTCCAGAGAAACAATCTCTAACTCACTAGGAGTTTTATGCACATAGTAGGCTTGATGGGCCTTTCTGCGCATCAGACTTTATTCTCTGAGTCCTAAACCCTTTATTTTTTCTTTGAATCTTATTTAATAAGTTTTCATGACATCTTACATCATACTTATGCATTTCTTTTTACCTCAAACTTTTATTCTTATATGTGTATGACCCTTTGGATTTTCCTGTGTATGCTGGCAGTATAAAATATAACTAAGAATCCTAATTGAACTCGAACTTTTATGATTTAAACTCTTTTAAACCATATTATCAATTGTCAATTGATATTTACCATACATTAATGTACATGCCATGAGAGACTTCTAGTCAAGTATCATGACTACCCAAATGATAGGAAGTCAGTGGTTTTCACTTTTATCCTTCCATATCAAGTTTATATGCAATCACTCCTCTTACCATTCTTCTAGTCTCATTCATGAATTGAATATGGACATATATAAATTCATTCATGAATTTATTTTATCCTCACCCTTTTTATCTTTATTCCTAAAATGCCCTTCTGAATCTCATTCTTGTATTAACACATTTGAATACAATGGGTATCTCATATCATGAACCCTTCATAATTACCTTTTTGTTCTATGTTCATATACCAGGGACTATATTCTATAGTTTAAATCATATGCAAGCAAATGTTAACACACAAAAGTACTAAAGAATGTAGAAATGCCTTATTGTTATTCAAATAAAATGTTTATACATGAATAGAAACCCTATTATACATGGGCTCTAGGGCATATCACTAACAGTAGTGCCTATTTATAGTGAACAAGTTAGATTAATATAGTGGTTTAGTTCAGCTAATTGATAAATATTCCTACTTAATAGCTATTCCAAACATGTTTAGTGATCTTTCATATATAGTAACTTATAGTTTGATTATTATCCAAATAAGCCACTATTCCAAAAGCTTAATTTGTAACACCCCTTATACCCCTTAGGAGGATAAGAGAGTGCACATAACAAAACATAGCTCTAAAATCATAATTATAAAATTTATTTCTTTTCATTACTGTGCAAAGTCAATGTTATAATATACAACCAAGATAGACATTATTTATTACTAGCTAGCACATACACAAACTTCATTTGACTCAACAATAAGACTCTATCCTATCCTTGTGTTGACCTAACCTTCAGTGGACAATCCTTCAGAGTAACTCCAACTATATACCTACATAGATAAAAATCAGTAACCATTCGTTACAATTAACAAAGTTTCATATATTCAACAAATACATGTAATTAACACACGTTTTAACAATTAACGTTATAACATAAGTTAAACACACCCACATGTCTACTATAATTACAGTATCTTTACATGATATTCAAAGTAGTATTTTTGAGACATCGAAACTCACATACATAAGACAAATACATACACATAAATAATAAGCAAATATCTCAAATCTAATAATTTATAATATAAGCTGAGTACATTACCGTAGCACTTAAGTTACTTATCTCATACATTATGAATACCTAAATTTTCAGAGTACCGAACAGTAGGTACCCATAGGTACAATACGGTATTACAAGCTGAGCACATCAACATAACTTATTACAAGCCCACTAACATATACCGAGCATATTTTCGCATACTGAGTACATTAACTCATTAATGTCCCAAGTACATTAACATATCACATTCGTTTTAGACAGGTACATAGACTTATCTCAAAATTACAGTCCATTATACGTATAATTTCCTAGTTCAATTTCATTCATAAAGCTTTTTAACTTCTAAGTAAAATATCAGTCTTTCGAGATTTAGTTCGGACTTGGAATGCATATTCCAAACTTCCTACATATCTCAAGTGTTAGGAATCAGAACCATGTAGTTCTACAATTCCATTACACAATGTGAAGACATATATACATAATCAATACTAAATGCAGAGCATCGATTCAATAATATGTATTAACATGATTTTAGCACACTTTTCTTGAAAAATGCATTTTATTCCATAATGGTATGCAGGCTTCCAAATAGACAAAATAGGCAATTAACGTTCATAACATAAGAAAAATCGGATCCTAAAACAAGTAACTGAATTGGACTACAGAACCAGTATCAAAAGAGGTCCATAACATGTTACAGAATAGAGTATATAATAGAATTGATCTCAAAACCAAACTAATTCAGAACACATTTTTATATATATTCGGAATGTTTTATATGCAATTTAGAACAAATACAGGAGCTATCGAATTTACAGTTAAAAATATATGCTTACCTTGTCATTTAGTTAAAAATGTGCATATAAAAGAGATATATTAATCTCATGTACCCATTGAAGAAGATTAACATAATACATACATACATACATACATACATACATATATATATATACACATACACACACATACATAGATATGCATATACATATACATATATGTGTGTGTGTGTATACATATATATATATTATATATACGTACATACATATATACATATATACATACATATATACATACATACATATATCTAGAGCAATTACATAAAGAATTCATAAAACATTACAAAAATGTGACAAATATCATTTATTACTGCTAACCAATCATTATATTAAATTTAACGAAATTCGGAGTTCATTTGGTAACGAAAGGGACAAGTTGGAACTCGAAAATAACATGAATCTCGGAAATACATTAGAGCACAGCTGTGCTTTTAAAAGCACAGCTATGTTCCGAGGGGCTCATGGCTAGCATAACAACTTGCCAGTCATGAGGTGCGACACAAAAACGAGAAATGCGTTACAGAATGCAATGTCATGAAGCACAACTGTGTTTTATAGAATACTGTTGTGTTTTTGAAAAACACAATTGTACTTTTATGGAAAATACAGAGAACTCTGTTCTTGCCATTTTAAAAGTCATTCAAATCATCACAATCTCAGACCCATCACTCAATCAACTTCCAAAACTAATAATTTATACACAAATAACCTACAAACGCATCCAATAACATTCTTAAACAACATCAAATACACAATTAACTCAAGAATTTCATTTAACCATTAATCAACACAAAAGAGAGAAACTAATCTCAAACCGTTTTATGTCCTTAATCAAGCAACAACCTCATCAAATTCACTCAAAATTATCTCAAAATCATATTTAACACTTCAAGGCACATTAAAATAAACCATATATCCTATTATTACATAATTCCCTCTCTTGACCACTTTGAAGGAAATAAAAGAGGATAAGTAAGATTAACTTACCAATTCCAAGCAAAACTCATCCTCAAGGTTGATTTTCCTTCAAGTCCTCTCATGATCAATCAAGAGAAAGATGGAAGAATGGAAGAGAGAGCAAAAAGTGAAGGAAAAGAGGAAGAAGGATCGGGAATTTTCGTGAGCCCCTTCAACTGACCTCCTCTCCTTTTATATCTCCCTCAATTTCTATTGTTAAATGTCAAATTATAATTGGACATCAAGTAAAATTCCCCAAATGATCCTTTCTTCTTTCTCTTTTCTTATAAATACCTCTTAATTAATTTAACTTAAACATTAGCCCACAAAATTAAATTCTTTTAATGCAATTAAAGCCTTAATTAACAATTTTTTCTATTTATCACTTTTACCGAAACCTTTAACACTAATGAACATTATATCTTTCTTTTTTTTTTTAACAGTTCACAATCAAAACATGCATATTCAGCTATAAATATTCCCAATTACTCTTTAATCCAACTAGGATAGATTTTGGGTCATTACATAATTAGAGTTTTTTTTCTATCAATTGATAGTAATTTGATTTTTTATTTTTAAATTTATATTGTAATAATTTTCAAGTTAAACAATAATAGTAATAAAATCTATAAATGTTATAAATAGTAATTATTAAAGTATATAATCATTTCTTTAATAAATTATTTAAATATTTATCAAATAACTTTATTAAATATTTGTCAAGTACTTATAAATTTTCAATTATTTGCTAATTTAAACCATCCCTACAACAAATTTATAATACAATGACGCTTTTTTTATGATACTTTTTACAAAGCATCATTATATTAGAATACTTTCTTGCGTTTATATTAAAAAGTGTTATTAAGATAAAATATATAATGGTTCTAAATTAGAGTCGCTAATTTATTCATAATACTTTATAGAATGGGACAACACTTTCTTTGAAAGCATCACATAATGAGTTAGCTTCTTGATGCTTTTCAAAAAACATCATTAGTTTCTTGACATTTCTATGGAAAAAAAAAAAGCACAAAAAAACTTAGTGATGCTTTTCAATATAAGCAGCGCAAATGTAACACCCCATACCCGTACGTAGAAAGCCGTATAATAATATAGCCGGTATGCGACACCGAGTGTAGGATGTCATAACACAAAACACAATAAGAACAATAACAAATAATGAAAACTCAAATTATAAAATTTCTTTCAATATAAAACACTTTCACATACATTTTTCGTAAGATACTCTTCACATTAATCGTATCCCATGCATACCATTTATTACTGAAACAGATCCCAATTACATTACAAATAACAATTACAAAATCTATTTAAAATACTCCAACAAACTCATTGGCCTTGACTGATGCGGAATGCCCTTCGCGACACATCTATCTTCGGTATCTACACAGATGAAACACTCGTGCTAAGCTAATAGCTTAGTAGGGAACACATGACATGGACAACCCTTCACAGTGGTCGTCAACAAAACATATAAAAGTATGCATTAATCAAAGTCACATATATAAATTACTTGTTCATTACATATTCATATATTAAACATGTACATAAACTTCCTTGTCATGCATACATTTGAAGAAATCACAACAAAGCATTTTATCCTACAAATTACATGTATCGATACATACTTAAACTTTTATACAATTGATTACATATTATTAATCTTTTTCATAATACTTAGCAATAGCCGAAACCTGCATTAGCCAGATTATGAGTTTATCAGGTACTTTCTAAAATTAATATTCATCTCATCCATTTATTTAAGTAACATATGTATAATTTTCACAAAAGATTCATACAACATATATATTTTACTTTGAGTTAGTTTTCTATACTTTCCTATCTGATTCATATGTTAATAACTTTACCCTTTTTATCATGTTCGCTTGAAGACCATCTAAAAATATTCATATATATGTCCAATACACATGGGTTTCCTTTTTAACGTATATTCTTATTAATAACCATTTATAATTGAAGTATTATTATGATATTTTATTAAAGTTAAATTATGTTAACTTATAGGTCTTTATGTAATCAATAGTGGATCCATACCTATTTACATTGGCAATCACGTAAGTGCAAGTACAAGTATGAAATCATTCTTTTAATAATGTGCACATTAATTTTAATATAAAATATTTATTTCCTTACCGAAATAGGACACCTAACCTTCTTCATAATTTAAATTAAACATATTAATCATGGACCAAGCTTTAATTAATTCTATCATCATCATAAATACCGTGGGTTCATAATGCATATGTACATAATAACATAGTTATTTAGATAACCATTATTGTTACAGGTATATGAAATGCTTACTTTCATATCTTCTTTTCAAAATGCCAGCCGTTATGCTCACAAAAGAGTCTCTCATGATTAACCAATTATTAGATACTTACCGTAAGTGTATTTACGATTCATACATCTAAGTACATTCATTTACTGATTTGCATTTCATATTATTCATTTATCATAAAGCACAGTCAAGATCCATATGCATAATTTCATTTATTACTCATTTATACTTCTTGATACTCACAAGATACACAAACTTTCATTTTGATATGTATTCGAAGTTTACACATATAGGGACATCCATTTATATATATATATATATATATATATAATTCATATTATTATTTCTTCTCTTGTCCAACTGTCGCCTACATTTCCAAGGGGGTGGATAATGAGAATTGGAACACATGGGTGGCCGTGGATACAAGTGCCAAATTAATGACACATACACATGGGGATCCAAACGGGATCTGTAACACCCCTTACCCGTACGTGGTTCTCCACACAGTAATATGGTTGGAGCACAACGACAAGTAAAGGATGATACCAAACAAAACACTATAGAAACAATATCAAAAATAGAGTTATAATTTTTTTTTTCTTTATACACAATACTTTCACATACCAATTCGTATAATACTTTTACTATACACATATTATATACAGATCCTTTACTAATGAAGCCATAGTTCATAACATTACAACTAACAATTAAAATTTTATTACGATACTTCTACAGACTCGTTGGCCTTGATTGCTGCAGAATGTCCCTGGCGACTCTTTTATCTTCAAACCTACACGGATGAAACACCCGTGCTAAGCTTAAAGCTTAGTGGGGAATACATAAACATAATATAAACGACAACTCACAGTAGTCGTCAACATAACATTCATTTGATATGCATTTATGACAGTTCTATAACCTTATTTCATTCAATAAGATAGGCATTTCCACATTCATAACATCTAATGGATATTTGCCCATACAATCATTTACTCATTAAGTTATTATATATTTACCCAGTCATATACCTTTTTAAAACATTTAACATATTCTATAACCTTCTTTCAATCGGCACTTATTATTTATCATTAATTTTACACATATGATAGCTTAACTTCGTATTTACATACTTATCCATTAGGTACAAAATTACCATTATGCCTACAAACTTTTTATTAATCACAATTATGTCCTTTTTCACACAAATAACATTTTTAAATCACAATTCAACCAATTAAAGCACATATTTATCATATTGCCCCTAAACATTTTACATATTACAATTTTTGCCCTTCCTTTTTCTTTATCCATAAATCACTACAAATAACATATTAAACCAAATATTAACAATCAATCACTTTTGTCACTTTTATTCAATTATGCATAAAAACATAATAATATAAATATTTACAATATTCTGGCTCATTGTAAGCATTTGATCATTATGTTCCATATATCAATTCACATTACTTATAAATTAAATCATAAGTCAAAGTATAACATAATCAATCAATAAATCTTTCTAGAGGCAAATTGCAATATAGTCAATCAATTAATTATATTAGAAATATATTACCATAAAGATCCCAAAATTTCATTTAATTACATATTTATCATTAACTAACAATATAACCACTTGATTTCATTAAATGACATGCAATAAACACATTAGACTTTCGATAAGCACATTTAATACACAAATACATTTAAATCCAATTAATATAAAATAATCCAAAGATTAACTATATAATCATTCATTACAATCACGTATGCCAATTAAAACATTTATGTCACTTTTATCATTTTAAGCTCATTTTATTATTTTTCTTTACCGTTTGCCCCTGTATAAAACTGGAAGACATCTATGACCAGGATAAATGAGACGCGAACCCCTAAAAGCTCGAATAACCTAAAGGACCATGAAAGATCACTTCAGTCTTTAATACATACCAGAGGAATCCCGAGGGAATACCCCTGTCTTTAAATACAGTACAGTACAATTCAGATATTCAGATACAGAGAGGTAGGACCGTCATTGGTCTACCATAAGTGAGACGCCATACTCACACCCGCGGTCTTATGTCCCTATGGCTAGCCAACATATCCTGTACTAAACTTGACTACCAGATTACTACATAGGGCATCATTATTCCATTTTTCATATCTTTAAGTAATCATACATACATTTCATGGAATTTTATCATACTATTCCCTTACTTTTCATTCTTATGCCATGTCATGTCATTAACTCATCATGTCATCATGATATACATGGATACACATGTGTATACCATTCAGCCAACATGTCAATAATTCACCATTAATTCTTTTTATATCATTTATCATCCATTTAGCATAATTACATGTTGATTAACATAGACATACCATTAATTATCATCAAAACACATCAAAAATCAGGTCTTTCACATTTTAACACTTTGAGGAACTTGTACATTTTTAGGCACACATCCATTTCTCATAATTTGGTTCGGACTTGGAATAAATATTCCAAGTTTCCTACATATCTCAAGAATTGGGAATCAGAACCACGTAGTTCTACATACTCTAATCTACTGTGTAAAAACATAGTACACGTATAATCAGGTAGCAAATCAGATAATAAATTATACATTATAAAATAATAATCTGTGTATTTCTTGAAATTCCCTATTTAACAGTGTATGGTCCGAATAAATATTATTTAATATTACTAAATATTTATTAAATAATATCCTGCATAATGTTAATTGCATATCATCAATTTAGTACCTATCATATTATTTATATTATAGTCTAATATATTCCTGGTCAATTCTTTAATCACAAGTCGTTCGAATATACCAAATAAGTTTCAGGAAGTTCAGGTTAAAGGCAGATTTAAAACAAAAACTAAATCATACGAATAATTTATAAAATAACACAAAAACTTAGCAAGTATAATTTATTATTGCTAAATAATATCATCATATTAATTAATTCATCATCATAAGAATTTATTCAATTTCCATGTAATTTAATAACATATCCTTATTGCCTAATCATAAAATAAGTAACATTTAATTTTCAGGCGTTTCTAGACACTTTGGAGGTAATTTGGAGGTGCTGAACTGATTTTATGATGAATTGGTGAAGAGAGAAAAATTACTCTAAAACACAGCCATGTTTTATCAAAAACACAGTTGTGTTCTCTAATTATTTCGTCAATCTAATTGCCCAAAACACAGCTGTGTTCTACGAAAAGCACAGCTGTGCTTTTCAGCCAGTCACAACACAGGGCAGAATTCATTTACTGAATCTACCTGCATTTTTGAACTTATAAACGACATTTTCAGACTAAATGGTCTCATAAGATTTAATCCTCAGGATGTTAACTTTCTAATGACAAAATTTCAAGTCGTTTGGAACTAAAATCTAGGAGATATACCCAAATGTGTCAACACTGCTCCAAAGACCCACCTGACAAATTTAGCTACTGTAATTGGCAATTTTGAGGTCCTTGGAGTCAGAAATAAATTATGGCTATTTCTACAACATATTTAGGCACAGATGTTACGGTTCTAACCCAACTATAATCATACATTTTGGAGTTGTAAAAATAAACTTATACTAAAAACAATGACCAAAGGTCAATCAAACCCACCTAGGCAGATTTACACTTTGGAATTCAACAAGCTTCAAATCAACTCATTTTACACCATCAATACACCAAATTTAATTCAAACCAACATAACACATAAATTAACACTTTAGAATATTCAATTAAACAATTAAGAATCATTAACACACAAATTAACAAACCAAATTCCCAAACCTCATTTAATGGCTCCTTCTTTTCTACTTGTACTTCCCTTCTTGCCTTTAGCTCTTGAATAACCATTTTCCTCCAAATTCCTCATCATGGCAGAATTTTCAACAAAATCAAACATTCATCAATTTTCTTCTTTTATCAAATCAAATCTCATAAATATACTCTAGACACCCTAGAGTACTCATAAAAATATTAAATCAAATTAAAACCATCAAATTCTCTTACCTCCTTTTGAAGTCATAACTTCCAATCCTTGATTTTCTTTGCTTTTTAACCGACCAAATGAATACTAGAGGCTGCTATAGTTTCAAAGAGGGGTTGATTTCACATTAGATTGCTTGAATTCAAGGAGGAATCAAGCAAATTATGAAGAAAAATGAAAGAAACTGGGGAAAGGAAGCTTTCGGCAAACAAGAAGAGAGAAGGGAGAAGAAAAGCTGGAGAGATAAGGATGATCTACCTACCAATCTGTCAATTTAATGGTATTTTTTAGTGGATTTTTGGGTTGGTTTAAGGTCCAACCAAGTTGAGCCTACCAATTCAAACTCAAACCACTTTTATGGCTCAATTTGCACTCCTAATTTAATTCTCCTTTTCCAAACTCTAATTCTCATGAAATTAATTTTATAATTCATAATAAATATAAATTAAGCTACATTTAAAATTTCAGCCAAAACGGACTCCATTTCAGGTCCGGTTCACTCAAATCAATCCGATCAGTAAATTTTCAATGTCCTCGAAAAATTCTATTTTTACTGCCGAAAATTACTACATATCATCTAGAGCCAATCTGAAAATTTTCATCAATTTTGGACATCATTTGCTATTTTTAAGGTCTCGGTCAAACCTCCGATCAACCGAGTACTATTTAAACTGAAATCATTTATTTTTTCTTACTTTCTAAGCTTAATTCCTCATAAAAATGAGTCAATGATTCTTAACACATATTAATTAGACTCCAATAATATTTTGGGGTCAATTGAAAATTATTTTCTGATCCGGTAATTATTTATCAGTCCGATAACCCAATTTTTCAGTGTCACCAAAAATTAATTTTTCATTACCATATCATTCTACTCATTCATATGAGCGCGTCCACATTTTCAAATTATTTTTCTAAGGTACGTAGCATCCTCTACAGTCCAGTCAAACACTCAGTCAAACTAGTTACTATTCATATCGAATCCGTAACTTTTTCTTATTTTCGACTTTTGAGGTCACACTTGACATCGATTTCACTCCAAATTTTAACCTCAAACTCACTATAACTTATACTTTGCAATAATCAAATAAAATATTTTTCGACTCCGATAGGTACTATTTACCCTGGTGTTACTATTCACTATCGGAAAAAATTATTCTCGGCTAAACCGGTAATGAGGCCATTACAGGATCCATAACACATAGAGACCCAAACGGGATCCAAAAAACACATAGGGATCCAAACGGGATCCAAAACACATAGACTACAGCAACGGAGGTCCCTATAGGCATGTTTATCTATCCACCACTTGATTAACGCAGGCTAATACTCATAACCATGTCACATTCTTATAGGTTTCGGATTATTGTTATATTCATTACAATTTCAAACACATAGTATAGAGACGGGTCCTGAGTCAGCCTAGAACGAAATTACCCAATGATGATAAATTGCCTATTCACGGGCAAAGAGTTTGAAAGTGATAATTTTCTTGTCAAATTCATATTTTAAAATAAAAAATAATAAAAATATTTTAAAAATTAGTTTTAAAAAAATGAAGTTTGAAAATTTTAGTATTTTTTAGTTATATTTAAAAATTTTTTAAAAAAATCGAAAAATCGGATGCCGACGCGCGGCAGTGCGCAGGCGCTGCTCGCGCGCGCAGGGCCTGCGCGCTCCCCAGCACGCAGCGCAACGCGCGAGCGACGTGCAAGGCGTCGCTCGCGCTGTTCGCTTCTGCGCGCTGCATGCGCGACAGACGCCCGTCGGGCGCGCCAAACGGGATTTTTCCCCCTTTTCCAATTTTTCTTCAATTTTCTTGATTCTTTCACCATTTTTCCAGGGTGTTTAATGTTTTTCTTCCTTTTTTACACCAAATTAAGGGAAATTAGCTAAAAATCCTATTTTCTTCCCTAATTAATTATTTTTTGCATTTTTATTCATTTAAGTTGAAAATTTGAAAGGGAATTGGGGTGATTCATTTTGCATTAAAAATCTTGATTTTTCTTCTTCTTCTTCTCCAAGAATTCTCTCTACACTTTTTTTCATTTTTTTCTTTTCCAAATAAAAATTCTTAAGGTTAAAAATTCAATTTTTAATGAAGAATTTTTCTTGAGACAAAGAAAATCATTCTTTGTTCTTAAGATTTATTTTTTTATCAATTATAATTTCTTTAAACAAAGAAAATAATTCTTTATTCTTAGAAATTAAATTTCTTTTCTTCCATTTTTTACAATTTTAATCAATAATCATATTTGAGACAAAGAAATCAATTCTTTGTTCTTGAAAATTTAATTTCTTCTTCTATTATTTTTTTAGCAATTTTCTTTTGGAATAAAAATTTAATTTTTATTATTTTTATTTCTACTTTGTGAATCAAAACAAGGAAATCAATCATTTTCTCTATTCCATCGAATCCAAAATCTGAGTGTAAACATTTTAGGCTCAATCCTTTAATTTTATTTTTCTTTTATTTATTTTGTTCATATTTGATTAGTAATAATATAGATTTTTATATTTATTGTGTTTTTTTATTTATTTTATGTGATTTTGTATATAGATTTAACATTTTTAATATTCTTTTTACTTTATTTTATTTAATTGTTTATTCTTCATTTCTATTATTATTATTATTATTATTATTATTTGTGTTAATTTATTAGCATTTTAATCATCTATTTATTTTAATATGTCACTTAATTAATTTGTCATCAACAATGCATATTTTATTTATTCTAATCTACCATTTATTGTTTTATGTATTTTCTTGATTTGATTACTAACATTAATTTATTTTGTGTTTTTTTCTTTAATCTTTATTCTTCCTTGTTTGAGCACATTTGCAAGCGAATGAGGAGATCCGGAGATTTATTATTTTTATTATTTTTAGTATTTTTTCTTTATTTATCATGTAATTATTAATGAAATCATTTATTTTATGCGTGCTTAATTAAAATCACACAAAAGTATTTCTACAAAATGAATTGGTTTTTTCTAATAAAGTGGAACCAATGTCCTAGTTTTCCATCCAAGTAAATTGTCACTTTAAAATTATTTCTTTTAACTATGCATGCGAGGACCAATGTCCTCATCCTTAATAAATACCCCGTTTTATGCATGATTTACATTTATTTTACAATGGGGGTTGTATTCCGCCCCTAGTTTTGTTGTAATTTATTCTCATGTACTTTATTTTAATTAAGCTTTCATTTACCGCTTTCCTTGGATGACCAACTTGCGCTCTAATTATTACATCAAAATGTATGAGAAAATGGATGAAAACTTAAATTCAAAACTCAATTTTAACTTAATCAAGGTATGAATAAATGAGAAGTCCCGAACCATCTCTGGTCTTTGGGCTCAACGAGGCGAGAGGGCCATCTCAATGTCCTATTGGGGTGGGGCCTCCAAGACACCTCTTGTGTCCCATAAAAAGGCTTAAATTTGCACAGTCCTAGGCGCCAAGAGGCGAGAGGGCCATCCTAATGTTCTATTAGGGTGGGGTCTCCAAGACACCTCTAGTTTGCCCAAGCGCGAGGCCGAGAGGGCTATCCTAATGTTAGGGTGAGGCCTCTAAGATACCTCCGGCTTGCCTATGATGGACATAGTTGTGCTATCTTAGGCTCACTGAGGCTAGACAAACTTTTTCAATGTTCTATTGGGTGGCGACTTCATAAAACCTCCTTGTTGCCCGAAATAGACTCCCTTGCGATTTCACTTGCAAGTTTCCATGAACCTCATCCCGAAAGCCATAAGAGTGGGCGTTCGGGGCTATCCCGGGGTTCGGCGTGCGTCACAGTGGTAACTCCACTGGGAACATAAGAGACTTCGATTTGAAAGTACATTGGTTAAAAATTATAATTGAGTTTTAATTTAAAAATTTTATCCCTTTTTGAAATTGAATTGCATTTCATTAGAGTCTTAGAACTATGCTAGTTTGGTCCCTATTCTTACCCCGGTGCGTTCCCGAAGCATGACCCTACGTTCACTCAATGTATGGAAGTATTAAGGATAATCACCAACCCAAGCCTCGTACCATTATGGTATATCAAATGGAGACTCAATTGGTCGTTATGCTCGTGATGAGCTAGACCCGTTGGCAGGGACCATGCTTGGGTAACCCCAAAATATCATCACCTTTGACTAAAACTCATGTAATTGCAATAGATACTTTCCCTAGGTGACATGTACCTTAATACAATGCTTGCTATGTGGGCCATTATATATTGAACAAAATCAACCAAATTGAATGGTCTAATATCAAAGGCTTTCATGCCTCGATGAGCCCATCTTAATTTAGTTGAAATGTTTAAATACATAAAAGCCAAAACTCATATGTATGCACATTAGATAAGAGATGTTATGCTGTCAATTTTTCACCGTGCACCATACGCATCTATTCGGTTCCCTGTTAACCCATGGATCAAGCCCACCTAGGGAAGAGATCGCATTACCTCGCCTGTGGGAGTAATAAGGTTAGAATGATCTACTTGCTTGTATGTGATCGTAAATGTTGCATAACACACTATCATGCATTATATATATCATTCATGCATCATTCTGACAATTTAAATTTTTCAGACATCATAGATTCATCCAAGTGATCTAGAAGTTCTGACGGTCGATTAGTGGGGATAGACTTGCCCTTTGGATTGCTAGAATTAGTGCCTGTTTGGGATTCTTTTCGATCTACAAACTTTGAGGGGATCCCGATAATTATTTTAAAAGCAATTGGAGTTCAAAGTGGTTGGCAGAGATCTAGCATCTTTATCAGAATACCCACAGGCATTAGAAATGGCTTGTCCCTCGCAACAGATTGAAGAGGCTCGTGCCTTAATGACCCAAGAGATGGATAGAAGGTTTGAGGAGCTTAAAAAGAGGTTGTTGGCCACAATTAAAGAAAGGATGGATGCCATGGCCTTAGTTCTTCAAGCTCAAGTTGGTCACTATAGTAATAGCAGTGGTACCTGAAGGATAGGGAAAGCACCAATGATTGAGACAAGTCAAAGGCGCTACTCTGACTTAGGTGAACCTTTATCTTGGGTCCTGGAAAGGCTGATAAAGAAGGGGATGTTGCAGCCAATGCCTCCCAAGCCAGCTAAGACCCGGGGGCAGCCTGGGCATAAGAAAGACGAGTACTGCGCCTACCACCTGTAAACTGGCCATGTGATGGATAATTGTGCTAGGCTGAAGCATGACATTCAGGATCTGATCAACAATAACCAGATCACAGATCCAGAGTGCCGACAAGGTAGTCATGGGAGCTCAAGTTTTTTGGCTAGCGATAGAAAAAACTTTGAGGCCACAAGGGCCCCGACCTTCGGAATGACTCAAAGTTACTATGCCATACTGGAGAAGCCCTTGTCTAAACACCTAGCTTATTTTATTAGCAAGGGAAAAATACGGCCAATGCCGGCCCAACCTGCCAGGAGCCAAGGGCATCCCAATCACCGAGCATATCTGTATTGTGCCTACCATCAGCATACCGGGCATGAGACTGATGGGTGCCGAATTCTGAGGAGGCAAGTTCTATACTTAATTGATGAGGAGCTGAGAGGTGAGGAGAATGGTTCCCAAAAGTGATAATAGATCGTCGACTACAGCATCCGTGTTGGCAAGAAAGGAGGATGTTAGCTATTTAGATGCTTTTTTTTAATTTTTGAACTACTTAATGATGATGTTTTAATTCTAATTTTTATGAAGCGGAATGAATGTTTTTATTTATTTGTGTGATGTTTCTTGTGATTTTACTATGCATAATCATGGCACATTTACATTTGACATTGATTCAACTAATGTCATTCCATTTAATCTCGAAACTTTAGAGAACCCAAAGAAAATCTTGATAGCATCGGTTATGGCTCTTGAAGACAGATTAAAATTTGAGAGAATGAAAAAAAAATGAAATAAAAAAGTCTTTGCTTGGACCTATGAAGACATACCAGGAGATAATTATGAAGTTGCCAAACAAGCTATGCCAGTGTATCCCGATCATGAACCAGCCAAGCAGAAGCTCAGAAGATTTAAGCCAGGAGGGACAAGAAAAGTTAAAAGGGGGAATCCACAAGCAGAACCAGGACTAAATTTTTACTGAAGCGCAATGCCCAACGAGGTGGATCAACGACATCCCCAATGGTTAAGAAGAGAAGTGCGCGTATGTGTAAACTATCAGGATTTGGACGAAGCTTGTTGGGGAGTGAAAAATGTATGCAACAAAAAACAAAAAACAAAAAACAAAAAACAAAAAACAAAAAACAAAAAAAAATAAAAAATAAAAAAATAAAAAAGAGAAAAAAAATTGATCATTGACATAGGGCAAGGGATAGTTATCTGGGGGCAAACTTCGTTCAGATCCCGTTGATCTACACGTACCTGTATTTTGCCGTTCTTCTTGACCACTGAATGGACCTAAAGACTGATTCACAAACTATCCGTCCAGTTCATCAGTATAGAGGATGTACAGTACAAGAGGTAAGCTGATGATATACGACTGTGGTGCTTAGACGAGAAGAAGACCAAGACGGTTATAGAGGAGACCCATGCCGGGGTCTGCAGTCGGAACCTTTACAAGAGTCACACTTTACTCCTTGATGCATGAGGCAAAAGCACTACTGCCCATTGAAGCACGTTAAATCTTTAAGGGGCAGTCATGGAAGCAACGGTTATAACAGCTAAGCACGTTAAACGGGGATTACTATCGCAATCAAATCTATCAGAAAACACCTTATTCGATCTTTTGGAAAGAAAGTCAGAAAGCACCCACTGAAAGAGTGAGATTTGTTCTTCAAGCAAATAGGTTCAAGTGTTCCAGATGGACGAGGTAAATTCAGGCCAACGTATGAAGACCCATTTATTCTTGAAAAGTTGTTATCCAAGGGAGCAGCATTCCGACAGACAGCAAGGGAAGCAAGTTCAAAAAACCAGCTAGCATCAACAGACCCAAGAAGGTCCATGGCTAAAGACTAAAAATTAAAAGAAGAGAATAAATGCCCCGCGGGTTAAAAACCGAAAAAAGACGATCTTGCTAAAATTGAGCGCCTCGTCAGGGTGAAAATTGAAAAAAGGCACTCTGGAAAAAAATTAGAGGCTTGAGAGAAAATATTCAATCAAGAAAACCCGAGAGGGCTGATTGAAAACAGGAGTCTGATGCTTACAAGATCCACTCTGAGATTAGATGTAATTTTGCATTCTGAATCTATATTAAATGGTGATCATGTATGGAGAAATCGTATTGAAATGTACACAATTTTGCGGAAAAATATAAGACAAAAGCAGTTTAACTCATCATTTTCTAGTTCTTTTATAAAAAGAGAAACATCATTCATTGTTGAATGTGTGAAATCTAAATGGCTATATTTTACTTCTGCTCTCAACGACCAGATGCCTAATCTAATGGGTCCCATTATCTACAATGGGGCTAAGAACCCTTCTCTTATATGCACTAATGGAGCCGAGGGTGCAGTCTTTGACCTGCAGTTCGACGATTTTTGTAAGCAGCTGTGTCTAAGGGCTATGGTACTTAGGGGTGAAGGCCGAAGATAAGATGCTACCCTGGAAAGATAGAGGATGCCTCATGACATCTTGAATCCCCCCGAACTGTCAAACGCAATAGGCGATGATATCGAAAGTGGTCTCTGGAAATCAACACAAGAGAACAGAAAGGAGAGTCAGGGGCACAGGGAGTTAACCCTTGTTCGCCACCTCACCCAATCAAGCACCACCTTCGTCACAGGGGGCGAGGGGATATAATCCTTGTTTAGGGGAAGATGTCTCAGCGAATAATTACCAATTGCCATAGAAGGAGGCTTTGATATTTGCTTCAGTTTTTTCTTGTAGCCACGCTGAAAAAAAAAGCCGTTAGAAATGAAACCCGTAATTGGCGCTCTAAGCAAAAGTTAGGCCAAAGGGCAGGGTGAAAACCTGAAAATAGACAGTCTATCCTACAAAAAAAATGAAATGAATAAAAGCCGCAGGATTGGGTTGGGTCCATTCCAGGCAAAAAATAAGGTATAGGGTTATGTGAAAATCCGCAAAGGAAACATTTCCCGCTAAGAAAAGCTAGTGTAAAAATCCACAAGGGACGCACTACCTTTAAAAAAATGACTACAGGTATCAGATAAAAACCTCGCAATCCCAAAGGCATGAAATTCAAAAGCAGCTTTAAAAGGCATCGATCCTATCGCAAATTGCAGCCAGCCTGGCTATCACCTATAAGTCCACTAAGATGAATTCTTATCCTACATTTCTGCATGACTCATGCATTTCACGTGCATACTCACTATTTTTCCTGCATATTCGGCTTTCCAGTTTTGTAGCAAGAGAGATTCGATGTGGACACTGACAAAAGGCGAGTGACGACATCAATCAAAACAGCAATCCAAGCATTAACCACTTCACAATCTCAGGGGGGTTTGCATGATGGCGGCACTACCATTCTACGGAAGGTTTGCACGACCATGGTACTACCACTTTAGAAGACGATGACGGCACTACCATTCCACAAAAGGTTTGCACGATCACAGTACTACTGCTTCAAATCTCAGGGCGGTTTGCACGATAGCAGCACTACTATTCTACGGAAGGTTTGCACGACCATAGTACTACCACTTCAGAAGGGTTTGCACGATGACGGCACTACCATTCCACGGAAGGTTTGCACGATCACGGCACTACTGGTTCAAATCTCAGGGGGGTCTTCACGATAGCGGCACTACCATTCTACGAAGGTTTGCACGACCACGGTATTACCACTTCAGAAGGGTTTGCACAATGACGACACTACCACTCCACAGAGGGTTTGCACGATCACGGCACTACTGCTTCAAATCTCAGGGGGGTTTGCACGATGGCGGCACTACCATTCTACGGAAGGTTTGTACGACCATGGCACTACCATTTCATAAGGGTTTGCACAATGACGGCACTACCACTCCACTGAGGGTTTGCACGATTATGGCACTACTGCTTCAAATCTCAGAAGGGTTTGCACGATGGCGGCACTACCATTCCACGGAAGGTTTGCACGACCACGGCACTACCACTTCAGAAGGGTTTGCACGATGACAGCACTACCACTCTACGAAGAGTTTGCACGATGACGACACTACCACACTACGGAGGGTTAGCACGATTCAACACAGGATAACACGCCGACAACATGGCGACGACCACAACAATAGCATCGCCCAGTTCGAAAAGATAGCTACCTCAGGTATGTGTCTGTTTCCTTCTTTTCTTTGAGTTTAGGCTCACCTAAACACTAGTGTACTAGCTTTCCCTAAACTGGGGGCAACTGTAGACACCGGGTCTTGAGTCAGCTTAGATCGGAGTTACACAATGATGATAAATGCCTATTCACAGGCAAAAAGTTTGAAAGTGATGATTTTCTTGTCAAATTTATATTTTAGAATAAAAAATAAAAAATAGTAAAAATATTTTTAAAATTAGTTTTAAAAAAATGAAGTTTGAAAATTTTAGTGTTTTTTAGTTATATTTAAAAAAAATCAGAAAATCGGATGTCGACGCGCGGCATGCGTGAACAACGTGCAAGGCGTCGGCCGCGCGTGAGCAACGCGTTGCGCATCGCTCGCTCTTCAACGGGTTTCGGTCGCCCCAGACCCGCCGCAAACGGGGTTTTTCCCCCTTTTTCCGATTTTTCTTCAATTTTCTTGATTCTTTCACCATTTTTTCCAAGTTTTTAATGTTTTTCTTCCTTTTTTACACCCAAATTAAGGAAATTAGCTAAAAATCCTATTTTCTTCCCTAATTAATTATTTTTTTCCATTTTTATTCATTTAAGTTGAAAATTTGAAAGGGAATTGGGGGGATTCATTTTGCATCAAAAATCTTGATTTTTCTTCTTCTTCTTCTCCAAGAATTATCTCTACACTTTTTTTCATTTTTTTCTTCTCCAAATAAAAATTCTTAAGGTCTAAAATTTAATTTTTAATCAATAATTTTTCTTGAGATAAAGAAAATCATTCTTTGTTCTTAAGATTTATTTTTTTATCAATTATAATTTCTTTAAACAAAGAAAATAATTCTTTGTTCTTGGAAATTAAATTTATTTTCTTCCATTTTTTACAATTTTAATCAATAATCATACTTGAGACAAAGAAATCAATTCTTTGTTCTTGAAAAATTAATTTCTTCTTTTATTATTTTTTTAGCAATTTTCTTTTGGAATAAAATTCCAATTTTTATTATTTTTATTTCTACTTTGTGAATCAAAACAAGAAAATCAATCATCTTCTCTATTCCATCGAATCTAAAATCTAAACGTAAACATTCTATACTCAATCTTTTAATTTTATTTTTCTTTTATTTATTTTGTTCATATTTGATTAGTAATAATGTAGATTTTTATATTTATTGTGTTTTTTTTTATTTTATGTGATTTTGTATATAGATTTAATATTTTTAATATTCTTTTTACTTTATTTTACTTAATTGTTTATTCTTCATTTCTATTATTATTATTATTATTATTATTATTATTATTATTATTATTATTATTATTATTATTATTATTATTATTATTATTATTATTTGTGTTAATTTATTAGCATGTTAATCATCTATTTATTTTAATATGTCACTTAATTAATTTGTCATCAACAATGCATATTTTATTATTCTAATCTACCATTTATTGTTTTATGTATTTTCTTGATTTGAACACTAACATTAATTTATTTTGTGTTTTTTTTTCTTTAATCTTTATTCTTCCTTGTTTGAGCACATTTGTAAGCGAAGAAGGAGATCCAAAGATTTATTATTTTTATTATTTTTAGTATTTTTTCTTTATTTGTATTTTAATTTATTTGTCATGTAATTATTAAAGAAATCATTTATTTTATGAGTGCTTAATTAAAATCACACAAAAGTATTTCTATAAAATAAATTGACTTTTTCTAATAAAGTGGGACCAATGTCTTAGTTTTCCTTTAACTATGCATACGAGGACCAATGTCCTCATCCTTAATAAATATCCCGTTTTATGCATGATTTACATTTATTTTACATTGGGGGTTATATTCCGTCCCTAATTTTGTTGTAATTTATTCTCATGTACTTTATTTTAATTATGGTTTCATTTACCACTTTCCTTGGATGACCAACTTAGACTCTAATTATTGCATCAAAACGTATGAGAAAAGGGATGAAAACTTAAATTCAAAACTCAATTTTAACTTAATTAAGGTATGAATAAATAAAAAGTCCCGAACCATTTCTGGTCTTTGGGCTCAATGAGGCGAGAGGGCCATCTCAATGTTCTATTGGGGTGGGACCTCCAAGACACCTCTTGTGTCCCATAAAAAGGCTTAAATTTGCACAGTCCTAGGCACCACGAGGTGAGAGGGCCATCCTAATGTTCTATTAGGGTGGGGTCTCCAAGACACCTCTGGTTTGCCCAAGCGCGAGGCCGAGAGGGCCATCCTAATGTTAGGGTGAGGCCTCCAAGACACCTCCGGCTTGCCTATGATGGACATACCTATGCTGTCTTAGGCTCACTGAGGCTAGACAAACTTTTCCAATGTTCTATTGGGTGACAACTCCATGAAATCTCCTTATTGCCCGAAATAGATGCCCTTGCGATTTCACTTACAAGTTTCCATGAATCCCATCCCGAAAGCCCTAAGAGTGGGCGTTCGGGGCCATCCCGGGGTTCGACGCGCGTCACACATAGTATGATCATATAATGATCACTACATTTCCAAACACATATAATTTTCCCGTAACATTTCCAGTATTCTATAATAACCACATTATTATAATATAAAGCATAAATTTAAGCAATATCATTTGTCACCGATAGTAGCACTTAGAGTCATTACAATCATGTACATACACATATTAATCATATTAATGTCAAAAAGTTCATTTAGCAGTTACATAATCATCTATTATTCACATTTATGACTTTATAATATGCATAAATATTTGTACTATTATCTATAAATAATTCACATGCGTATTTACTATTCCTAAGTTATTATTAATAATATATCCCTAACTTGTCAATAAGTAATTCCAATAAAATTATATTGTTCACAAATAATTAATATGACATGGCAAATCATTTTTAGCGTTATTCGGTAATTTTCAACTAGTTATACCTCACTAATTATTCATATTCATAACCCTGGTCACTTATGTTTCCAAGTAGTAACCATTCATATACTCATTACATGGCTTTAGACAAGTGTCAGATAAGTTTCGAAAAATTTCGGTGAAGTTCGAGTTTAATTCGGGAAGAAAAGTGCATCGTATAGTCAAAACAGGGGAGGGTAACGATGGAAATTGATCCATGCCCATCGTGAGGTGTGCCAAAATTCGGTTACTGTCAGCTAGAAGGGTAACTCATGATGGTTACTAACATGTGCCCACCGTGACTCCCTATAAACTTTTCTTTTGCACAAGGTAGATTCTGACCCTAAATTTGTGTAGTCAATATGAACTACCAAATGAGATTTAGCAAAATTTATCTTCTAGACTTTTATTATCGTATATGTCACACCCTATTCTCCCCCTAGTAGTTTGAGCCATGTGTGTGGCCATGTGTATGTGTGCATGTGTGAGTGTTTTGGCATGTGTTAAGGGTATTTTGGGTTATATGTATGTTTTGTGGGTTTTATTAGAGTGTGGGTGCATGTATATGAGTAGTGTATGTATTAGTGAGGATTAGTCTTGTGTGTGGTGTCTTGCATGAGTGTAGGGTGTGAATTATCAAAACCCACCAATCTCAAGGTGACGTGGCAAGGGAAATTAAGAAGGGGTATATAAAGAGAGGAGAGAGAAAGAGAGAGCAGAATTCTGCCCTAGCTCTCCCGTTCTCTTCCTCCTTCCCTCTTTTGCTTCTTCTTCCTTCCTCTTCCACTTGCTACACCTTGATTCCTTCTCTTCTTGGTTATCTTGTTGGTGGATCTTGGTAATTCTCAAGAGCTTTATTGGTAAGTTAGTGGGTTTTCTCTTCTTCTTCATCTTCTTCTTCTTGATTTGTTAGATGTGTTCTTAACTTAGGATTTTTTTTTGTGTTTGTGTGATTCTTGGATTTTTCGGGTTTAGAAGTGCCTACTCGTGATCCCAAGGGGAAAGAGAAGGCAAGTGGGAGTGAAGCTTACAACTAGGAGCATACGAATTTCAGATTTGGAAATTTATTTGAATTTGTCCATTTTTGTGATTTGATATGTTGAATGATTTTTCTGGAAATTTGGAGTTTGATGAGATGCATGTTAGTGCAAATATTATGGGTTTTGGTTTGATTTACGTTGTGATGCATGAACGATGATTGTTGGGCAAATTTCTAAGTTTGATGAACTTTGTTGAAATTTTTGGGTTTGTCACTTTTGAGAAGTTTGATTTTATTAATTCATGAATTTGATTGTGTTAATTGTTATATAAGTTGTGTTGTATGTTGTTTATTATGATGGGAAGGTTGATTTGAGGTAAGATAAAGTTTGGGTTGATTGGTGTTTGAGATTGGAGGTTTGGGTGTTTTGGAAGAGTGATTTTCTATAGATTTTTGCGTAAGAGCTGGAAATCACGACTCTGTCGCGATCGCGACACTGTCGCGAGGTCGCCACAGAGCTCGGTGAATTAAGCCCTTGCGCATGGCCGAGCGGATTTGGTTTGTCGATCGGCCGCAGCGAGAGCTCTCTATCGCGAGCGCGACAGAGCGCTCGACTGCCGAGCTGTTTGGGCAGTCCCCTGTCATGAGCGCACACCTGTGTACGAGCGTGATAGCCTTTGTTGGCCACTCACTGTCGCGAGCGCTACAGTGAGATGTGCTTCTATCTCTGCGCGAGCGCGAAGACTGCCGCGATCGCAACCTAGGGTCAGTTTGGCCTCTATCGCGAGCGCGACACCCCTGGCTTCAAGTTGAGTTTTCTTTTGTGATTTTCGATGTTTAATTTTCGAACTTGTGATGCTTTTAGAATTATGCATGGACTATTTTATGAAGTATATGAATATAATTGGATGTATTATGCATGGATAATTTTATGAATTATATGAATGTGATATAATGGATTATGCATGACCTGCTAGAGTCAAATAAGTGGATAGTTAGGCATGCCTAATAGAGCTCAGTAGCTATAGCCCTCGGTTCTGTTTTGGACCCTGATTAGGTCCTCCATTCGGTTCCTCGCGAACCTCAATGTGTTTGGATCTTGTTTAAGGTCCCCTCCGTAAAAATGTTTTGAAATGAGAAAATGTGATATTGCTTTTCGATTCGCACCCGTAAGGCACCGCCATGCGTTCACTCGTTATACACTACTGTGAGTCAGCAGGTGTTATACTTAGTTGTGTTATCTGAATGTGAATCCAAATGACTATGATTATAAGTATGTGAATTTGAATGACTCTATTTATGAGCATATGAATCAGTTAGCATATGAATGTGATTATGAATCTTTGAATGCTTATGAATGTGATTTAATTATGATTATGTCTTATGATTATCAGCTTATGTCATTATGTATGTGTTTTGCTTCGACGACCATTATGAATGGCCATCCATATTATTGTTGTTTGTTTCCCCACTAAGCGTTATCGCTTAGCACGGGTGTTCCATCCGTGCAGGTGCGGAAAATGTATAGCTTTTGGGAGAAAAGCCGTAAGTCAAGCCAACACAGTGGGATTGTTGATAGGACTTAGCTTCTGTTGTATTATGATTCTTTTTGTAATAGTGAACTCTCATTGTATTTAGTCTTTTGTTCAGCTTCTACTTTGTAATTCTGAAAGATGTAATTATTTTGGTATTATCATAACAGTTATGTAATTAATATTGTTATTCCATCTATGAATGATCAGTTTGGTTCTTAAGTTTTAATTTTTGTTGTATTTCTGTATGTATATTATATGTGGATGTATGTTATTGTACCGTTTTGCTTGGTGACACCCCTGCTCATATGGGTTCTCACTCCATTGCAGATGGGTTCTCCTACGTATGGGAGGGGGTGTTACAATATGTCTTAACTTTCTACTGGTAAATTTTAGATCAATTGGACTTAAATTCTAGGAGTTATGGCCTTAGAGATACAAATTGTTCCCTGAACCCGGCCAAAGAAGATACCCTTCTGTTTTGGTCAATTTTGGGACACTTAAATTTAGAATTTGCTCAGTGTCACCTCTATAACATTTATAGGCATAGAAGTCATGGTTAATATGCCACTAAAATCTTCCAATTTTAATATTCCAAGGCTGAGTTATTGTCTAAAAACCGAATCGGGATCAAGTGACACTTTGGGTAGAATTTCCTCTATAACTTCAATATGCCTAAATGTATGTTTTCATTCAATCTCACAACAACAAGCAATCTCAAACATCTTATATAGTCACAATAACATCAATATTATTTCAATTACTCAAATAACACACACATGTGCAAGAAATAGTTCCCAAACCTATTTTGAGCTTCTTTCTCACTCCGAGCTTCACTTATGACTTTTTCTTCTTATTCTTGTCGTTTCCTCTCATAAATCCATGTCATAAATTCAAGTTACTATCATTTCCATCTTAAAATTCGAATCTCACAAGTAGAAAAGGAAAAAGAGATACAGCTACACAAACTTACCTCTTTAACTTGATTATTGGATTAGGAATCCAAGGTTCCCTTTTAAAGATCATGAGCATGAGGGAAAGGGAAAGAGAGAGCAGAATTTTGAGGCAGATTTCAAGAGAAAATAGCTACCCCTTTTTTTCCTCAGATGGCCGGCTCATTTTGGCCTTAAAATGGCCAATTAATCCATCTTTATCTCAAATGCAAATTATCAAACTCCAATTGGTTCTCTTTTTAGATTTTTGTAAAATATCCAATTTGATCCTTCATCTTTTATTTTTACATATATTTGGCATATAATTAATCCTTTCTCATACATTGGCCCACATGATTATTTAATTCATTCAATTTAATCCATAGATGTAAAAGGACCAAATTACCTTTGACCTTTTTACTTAATTCCAATCATGTCCTTAATACAATTTATCATTACAATTACTCAAATACATATTTTCAATCACCATTATATCTTAGATATGGGTGAATCCATCTAGGGTACATTTTGGGTCCTCACAACAAACCTAATGACATTTATCTATTTGAGTCTTTCAATATTTGGTGATGTTTTTTATGTAAACGTATCAAATTCAATGACGTTTGTCGCAAAAAAAAAAATGTCATGAATTTAGTAACGTTAATAAAAAAAAAAGCACTAAGAAACTAATATTACTAGTGCAAAGGTTTAACTCCGCATTTACATATAGATATGATGATACTTTTTAATGTGTAGGTAAATTATTCAATGACACTGAAAAGCTTCACTAAATGTGTAAGGCCCCAATATACATTTTAGTAGCATTATGGCATACTTAGGGTGGATTAATATTGAAGGTTAAGTAAGTTAGAGAATGGTTAAGGGACATATACGGGAATAGTTTAAAAGTTGAGGGGCAATTTGGTAAACTATTTAAATGGAGATGTAAATACATAAATAATATAATACATAAGTTAATACGTAAATGAGATGAAGTTACATGCTAATATGTGATTAAAGGAACTTATGGGGTGAAATCATAATTATACAAAGTTGAAAAGCATGCACCAATAGGATTTCAACATGTGCATATTCTAGAAAGATGAAGAAAATGCATGAAAAGTGGATATATATTATGGCTAAATCATTTGGGAAAAAACACAAATTTTTCTTCTTCTCCCTTACAAAAAATTCTATCCCTAAATTCCTCAAAAGGCCATTAAAGAAGAAAGGAAATGGGAGATTGAGTGGCAGCAAAGGCAAAATAATAAGGTAAGTTTATGAGTTAAACTAGCTTTTCTTCTTACCTTTTCATTAGCTACACTTCAATAATCATAGATGTGTAAATTTCTAATCTCTAATCATGTTATTTGCGTGTAAATTGTGTGTATAAGAGTTGGAGATAGGGCATGAGCAAAGGAGAAAACTAAAGGAAGCAAATAAACTACTTTGGATTCTTTTGGCAAGGTATGTAAAGTTTTCAATTTATGTGTATGTGTATGAATTTTGGCATGTGGTATTTTGTTATATGAGCTGTTATTGATGTGATGTTGCTAGAGTGTTAGATTGATCTATAGGGATGAAGTTAGTGAATGCATGGCCAATAATGTGTATTGGTGTATATAGGTTGAGTATTTTAGCTATAACTCTTTCTCCATAACTCCAAATGAGATGAATCTAATTTTTAAAGAAACTAGACTCATAATTAAGTAACTTGTATGGAGAACTTATGACCCAAATCAGTCCCTAACTTACCCAGAAATAAACTCAAAAGCAAAGTAACAATTTTGTCTTCGAACAGGTACAAGATATCTAGGAACAGTCGGCAGTGTTTTAGCTATAACTCAACCTGCATACCTTGAAAATGAGTGACTCAAATTGCATATTAAAGTTAAGAAATAGCTCTATAATTCTTATAAGAGACTAGAACCGAGTTCTATCTCTAAGGTACCCAAAATAAGGTATGAAGTTAGGGAATTGAATTTGTCCCTGCACTGCAACAATTTATAATGATTTTGTTCTAATTCATGTTATACAAGTCCATATTACCTAATTCTTAATTCATTGAAAAGTAAGACATAGATAAACATTTATTAAGACACACTTTGGCCTAAATGTTGTGTTTACTATGTCAAAATTATATATCAATCTGGACTAAGGAAGTTATCCTGATTCTAGCCATCCAGGACAACCCACACGGCTGTCAAGAGCCCAGACAGTCATGTATAATGCCCTGGCAGCAGTGAGCCCGTTGTTTTTCACCTAAGCATGAATTTTTTCTTACGAACCTCCCCATGGTACATGATGCATGTTTACCATATGTTTAAAGTTATATGATGATTAAATATTTATGAACATGCAATAGTATATAAAGATATTGATATGAATAAGATGTATGAAAAGTAAATACTTATATGTTTGATATATGTGTGTGTGTGTTTATATTGCTATAAGTATTTATTTATGTATATATGTGACACATGCATATAAATTTAATATGTGTGTGTGCACGCGTGCTCTTTTTGGAAACATATTTATTAAAAGTGTTTGGACATGTACATGTGTTTATAAATTTATATAGGGATATGGATAATGACATTGCACATTCAGTATTCGAAGGAATCAGATAAAGCATTCTGTTTAAGTAAAATGTTTGCCTTTTTTAGTCTGAGTGGTGGATAAATAGGCATGCTTATAGGGATTTTGTAGCTGTTTTAGTGACACTGATTAGGGTCCTCATATTGATACTTCAGTGTTTTCATATGGATACTTCGGTCTCTTCAGTCGATACTTCCACTACAAGAAATTTGATTTTTTGTGATGAATTTTTTAATGACACATAAAATTTCGTCACTAATTGTAACTTATAACGACGAATTTTTTAAAACGTCACCATACTATTTATTATTATGACGAAATTATCTTGCGTCATTTTATGTTTTAATTATCATCACTAAAAGATTAATTTGGTGACGAAAAAATATATTTCGTCATGGTTTATTTAGGAGGGATAATTTCCCACCATTTTTTTGGAGGGAAAAAATTTAATGACAAAATAATAACTTATTGCAACGTATATAATCGTCACAAAATATTTATTTTTCGTGAAGAATTATTTTTGTCATAATTAAATAAATTAGTAACGAATTATTTTTTGTCATAATTAAATAAATTAGTGATATAAATAAATATTATATTTATGACAAATAAATTTATCACAAAAAATTAATATACTGTGACGATTTACACTTTCGTCACCTTTGATATGAAAAAAAAATTCTAATCTTTTTTCTTTTGGAAAAAAAAATATAACGGAAAAATTTACTATTTGCAACATATAAATTCGTCATTAAATAATTATTTTTTTGTGACATTAATTATTTTTGTCACAGTTTAATGATTAGTGACGATAAAATTATTTCGTCACAATAATATTATCTATGTTAAATAAATATGTTACAAAATTAGTTTGTCTTTTATATTTTGTCAAAAATAACTAAATTATATATAAATTTAATTAATTAATAATACAATAATAATTTAGAATAAAATAAATTATTTATTAATAATTTAGAATAAAATAAATTAATTATTAAAACAACATTTTAATGTGGCTTGGGAGAAAGAAACGGCGTCGTTGCTTGCTGATTCTTCATATCAACGCAGAACTACCCAAGAATGGAAATAGAGAAGAGGAAGGAAAACCGATGGTTTTTTCGTGACAAAAACATCCGAAAATCATGAAAAAAATTGGTGGGAAAGGGTTGTTTTTTGGCGCAATTTTTCGGTTTCCTTCTCTTACTCTATCTCTCAATTCCTTATCAATTCCTAATTCTTCTCAATACAATTCTATAACCCTAAGGAATTTGACGAAATTTAGGTTATTCTCTATTAAAGGTATATGTTGATTTTTCTTTTCGATTTTTTGTTTAAATCATCAATTTCTCACAGTTGGGTTTTAGTTCTGCTATTTTTGCAAGATGAATTTGATTTCTTGTGTTTTGAACTCCCAGATTTGATAGAAGTAAGCTTGAGTTCCGAGATAGAGTTCAAGACCGAGCAACAGAGGCAAGCAAAGGACTTCCAAGTATTTAACTTCTCAAACGTGAACCTGAAATTTATTCTTTTTTGTCTTGCTAGTTTTGAACAATTTCTGTTTCGTTTTTCCTTTTTCTTCCCTTTCTCTTTTGAGAAGAAATTAAGGAAAATCCAACGTCTTGTTGCTAAACATAAGTTTAAAGAAGTAAACTGTGGATTGATTCTCTACTGGTCTTTTATTTTTTGCAATAGGTTTAAACTTCATCATGTTTGTTCTGTTTTGTGGATTTTGTTTAAACTTCAGTATGCATACACATAAGTTTGTTCTGTTTTTGCAATAGATTTTACATTTATGTTCATGGTGAAGCAAACTCTGTTTTGCTTGAGCTTAATTCTTGTAATATGATTTTGGTTTAGTAAGAATTATGGAGTGCTGGAGCTTTTTGGACGTGTTAGACATCCTTTTCAAGTAGCCTTAAAATCTAATTAATTTTTACTTTAAGTGGTTGAATTTGGATACTAGATATGAGAATCTATGTGTGTATACCTGATATGAGATTCTGTGTATGTATACCTGAGATTCTGTGTGTGTGTGATATGAGCTTCTGTGTGTGTATATATAGATAATAGTGCTCCTGATGATCTCAATGCTTAAATTATGTAATTAATAGGGGCATGGAGAAAGGTAATCTTATCTCTCACACATGATGCCCATGCTAGTGGAGGTCTCATCTTACTCTTGCTAAATATGTTTTTAATGTCTTTTGGTTAATAAACTTATCCATATTTTCTTAATTATTACACGAGTATCGTGCCAAAATGCACATGAATCATTCATTACATAGTTTTAATGAAGTTATAGGATATCAATCATATGTTTTAATGGTTGTCAAGGAAATAATGATGAATAATTAAGGTTAGGAGGTAGTGGTATTTTCGTGATTGAAATTTGAAAAATGCTGACACCAAATAATTCTCAGACAAACAAGTGCTTAGTGGGTCCTTAAGTTATTACATAGAATCATTAGATACCAGTCCCTAAATGGAGAATCTACAGTAGTTTCAAACTATCAGTAGTGAAGCAAAAGCAGCACTTTTTGTCTGAATTATAAATTTATATATATATATATATATACATAAATGAAACTGGATGACTTGGAAAGGGAGAGATTACATGCTGTGGAAAAGAAAAGATAATATCTCCAATTCATAAAACAATCTATCTTATGAATCCAACATCCCTTCAGTAGTAATTATTTGTGTGATTATAGCTTTACAATAGGCATATCAATTTCCCCAATTTGTACTGTTATCTCCTGTATTTTTTCTTTTTTCAAAATCCTATATATACTGATGATTTTGTGTTTTTATTTACTCCCAAAAATAGATATTTATGATACATTATAATAGAGAAAATGCTTTTTAGGTAGTAATCTGTTGTGACTCCAATTAAAAAAAAAAAGAAGTTAACTAAAATAAACTCAAAAATTATTTTATTATGATTAAGTATTTCGAATCTATTGTTTATAAAAATATTAATATTATACAAAGTTTATGTTTTAAATTCTAAACATGTATTCTATTTGAAGATCTATTTGAATGTTGAAATTATGGTTTCTGTACATTACTGTTTAGGATTTATCATATTTGGATATATGAAATGATGGATAAGGTTCTGCCATTTGTTACCTTGCCTTCATACTTTTCGTTAAAAAAAAAAGTTTATTAGCCAGTAACAGGGGACTTCAAATGCGATTAATAGAATATTTATTCTATTATCTTATAAAAATAAATTGGAAATAAGGTCAAAGCTCCTCATATATCTGGTAGAAAGCCTTTTACTGTTCGCAGACATGAAATTGTAAGTATTTTGTTAACTTAACTTTGCAAATTTCACGTCAATTGAATTAATGATTATTCTAATTATTATGTTTTTTTTAATAGTCTCAACATGAATTGAACGGAGAACCATGTGGTAGGATTGATCTTTATAAGCAAACCCATTGTTCAATTCGAAAAGGATGGTCATCTCAACAAGCGGCCGAAAATTGGGTAAGTAATTAATATATAAGTTTTGTAATGTAATTAGTTTATTTTGAGACTTGCATAATTTCTATTTTCTTTTAATTTCTTATGATAGAATTTAATGATAGAGAAGCGAAACCAATATAATGAGCAAGATATTCAAAAGACTGAAGATGAAATTGTTCAAGAAGTCCTTGGCCTTGCTACTGGTTATATAAAAGGCCTTGGATATGGTCCAAAACCTCCTTCAAGACGATTATCATCGGACTACATTGCTACACAAAAGCTTCAAAATGAACTTTCTAATACTCAAGAAAAGTTGAGTGAGTCTCAGTCAGAAGTGAACATACTTAAGAGTCAGGTGACTGATTGTGAGACAAAAGTAAGCGAGATGAATTCCACTATCCATAAACTGCTTGATATTTTAAAATCAAACGGGATGAATGTCGATTGAATTCTCCAATGTAAGTTTTATATACTTGTGCATTTATTTTTGCAATGAAAATATTTGAAAATAGTTGCAGATTTTTACATTGATTTTTATGTTTTCTTGTTTTATTCTGATGGGCAAATTTAAATGGTAAAAATTATGTATGTTTTACTTGTTTTTGATTTTGAAACTCTTTGACTTGCTTGGTATCTCATGTTTTAGTGATTTTTAATTTTGCAGTTCTTTAATTTAGGTCCATTCCTGTAACACCCCTTACCCGTACTTAGGCGATCCCATCCGATAAGGAGTGAGATGCCGTAAGAGTAAAGGTGTCACCACGCAGATACAGAATATACATACATTCATACATAAACATACATACCAAAATACAGGGTAAATTAAAACTTTTAAAGAAACAAAAGCTGAACATACATTAACTTACATACATACATATAATCACTCAGCGGAAGCATAAGGCAAACGATAAAACTGAGGAATAACTGAAAACTTAATTACAATAATATCCTTTACATAACCAAATACATAAGAAAAAGGCTACAAAATTACAGAATCCGAAATACAGAAGCTGAACAAAATGACAAAACGCTTCTAACTCCTATGTGGCCGACCTTGCAGATGCACGACTCGAACCGAACCAAACCTGCCACCTGCACGGGAAAAGAGCCCGTGCTAAGCGATAAACGCTTAGTGGGGAGAACACACAAGCAATATGGACGGCCATTCACAATGGTCGCCAAAACAAGTCACATACACAAATGGCATATGCAAATAATCCCAATGGGTGGATATGCAAACCTGCATAAGAGAGCCATGCATTCAAAGGTTCATAATCACATACAATCATCATACCTACGTACTCATTAACTGGAGACCCATTCACATGCAATACAATTATCATACAGTAACACACCCAACTATCATGCCGAGAACACTAGTTATCCAAACATACATTTATCATGTCACAGGATGCATATGCTAACTGGAACTCAAGGTACAACATCAAACCACCACACTTCCACTATACGACTTTAAAACATAGAATATCATGCCAGATACCCTCCAATAGAAGAGACCAAAGACATAATCACATTCATAACATCACCATGCGGAAAGTACAGTTAAATCTTACATACTTGCCATCACAACAGATCCGATTCACTTACTTATATACAATAAAACCATGCTTGCGTCACATATGTGAATACATTAGTCGAATTACATTCAAAGCATTCTGAAACTTATAACACATCACATAGTAAGTGCAGATAATGGTGTCAGATATAAAAATCATACTTACATGATACAAACATACATTCCAAAGCCCAGAGTCCCGTTCGTATACATAGAAATTGATTCCTCAAATCATTATTATACCCATTCGGAGGTCACATTCTTATAGTTATTCAGAGTAACACAAAACAATAAAGCACCTGCTGACTCAACGTAGTGGATAACGAGTGAACGGAAGGTACATTACGGGTACCAATCGATTACGGAAAGTACCTTACGGGTATAAATCGAAAACCAATTCAATTTTCATTCACCAACATTTTTCGGAAGGACCTTAAACAAGATCCAAATACATAAAAGGGTTCGCGAGGAACCAAACGGGGACCTGATCGGGGTCCAAACGATAACGGAAGCTGCAGCGGAAGACTCTTTTAGGCATGCCTAACTATCCACTAGACTGACTCTCGCAGGTCAAGCATAATACAAATCATATTTCAAATCACCTAATTTATATCATTATACATAATCAACAATAGGTGAGACGTATGAATAAGTTCATAAAGTCAATCATGTAGTATACAATTTACACTTAAGCATAACATAATAATCTTAGAGAGGGATCATAAGTATAGATATGCATAATAAATCCAATTATATTAACATACTTTGTAAAATAGTCAAAGTATAAACCTAAAGACATCACAAGTTCGGAATTCAAACATTGGAAGTACCAAAGAAAACTTATTCAGCACAACACATCTGTCGCGCTCGCGATGCCTGTCGCGCTCGCGACAGAGACCATAGTCTCTTCGCTGCGTGCGCGCGACGGACTTCGCGATCGCGGGAAGGAGAGAAGAGCCCGGCTCTGCCGCGCTCGCGACGTTGTCGCGATCGCGACAGAGGGTAAGCATTGCTATCGCGGGGTCGCGACAAGTCGCGTGCTCGCGATAGCACAGGCCAACAATGTGCTCTGTCGCGATCGCGACAGTTGTCGCGCTCGCGACAGAGAGCACACAAGCTATTGCTATCGCGGGCTCGCGACAGTGTCGCGTACTCGCGATGGCACAGCATAAGGATCACCGGTCTCTGTCGCGCTCGCGACAGTGTCGCGATCGCGACAGAGTCATGATTCCGAAAATCTACAGAATTCTGCAGAATCTTTCCTTCCTCATACTCACCTACAAACACACGAAACATAACCAAAGATCTCTTACCTCGTCTCCAGCAAGCCACACATCATTGACAACATAAACACAACATCCGTATCAAGAATTTCAATAAAACATAGCACTAACAATATCCATATACACAATCTATAACAACAACATTATTCGTCATTCGTCTCAATCGCACCCATGTTACATGCATTCAAACATGTGATACATCATGCTTAGGTTACTCATACGATTAACACATATTAATCCTTATCCTTCACAAAGTTATATCTATCATTATTTACTAGCTAAAACACCAATCTTAATCATACTCCTAAGTTTCTCCCAAAACAACTACTTATTCAGCCATTTAATTACCCTAAACATGCATAAAAAGCTGAGGGGAAGGTACGGGATTGATCCGAATCAATCGAGGGCTCAAAAATGAAGAAATAAAGGCCAAAATAAGTTTTTCTGTCGCGAGGTCGCGACCCTTGTCGCGATCGCGACAGACGCTCGATTCAGAACCCGCAGAAGACTGTTTAATGCCCCAGATTTGCATTGCCTAAACCAACCTCTAAAACTCATTTTTAGCCAAAACTTCCTTCTTAACAAATGTTCCCTAGGATGTTACCGTTCACATGCAACAAATTTCAGGTCAAAAGGCCACCTATAACTCCAGATATGATCTCCACAACCCAAACTGTTCAAACAACCCGACACAACAGGGACACTACATTTGAAATCAATTTTTCGATATCTTAAAGCGAGAATTAGTCCAAGGCTATTTCTGAGACATTTAAAGGAATGGGAATCATGGTTCTAATGGATCAAGAATCACACGATTCAGAGCTCTATAACTACAGATATGACAAAAACAATGCACAGAGGTCAAACAAAAACGGAACAGAATTGCCCAAAATCACCATCAAACATCAAATTCAAAAGATTTCTCAAACTCATGCATTTCAATGCCAACTCACATATAAATTCATCTCATTCAATAACATGGATTACTAACACATTTACTCAAATTAAATCATGCATAAACTCATATCAAAGCACTTCAATTTATTGGAAACAAACATAAATACATACTCATGATCCAAGGAGAATTAGGCAAATGACAACTCAAACATAATGAAGAAATCAAAGCTCCCAAACCTCTTGTAGACCAAAAACCCAGCTGATCTTCACTCTTGAACCTTCTCCTTGCCTTTGTTCTTCTTCTTGTCACTCAAAACTTGCACATACCAAAACTCACAAATTACCCATCCAAACTTTAAATTCCCAAAATCAAAAGCAACTAGAAGAAGAAGAAGATCCAAACACAATAATCCAAAATCTAACCACTTACCTTCTTAATCTTGCTCTTCAAATACTACCAAATCAGCTCCAACTCACACAACCAAGAGAGGAAACGCAAGAAATGGGAAAGGAGAGAAGAAGAGAAAGAACGGGAGAGAGAGGAGAGAAACCCACGTGAAAATCTGCCCTCCCTCTCATTCTTCTTTTCCTTTAATTCTTTTCCCATTAATTGCCCACCTACCAAGCCACTTGTCAACTTCCTATAGGACCAAACATCCACTCACTTGACTTTTCCACTAAAAGCACCATACACAAACCACACACAACCATGTCTTGAATAAATATCTTTAAGGCACCATACATACAACCCACACTATAAAACTCCTTAATCCACTTATACCCTACTTCCATACACCACAAGCACACCATAAAATTCCTCCACTAATCTTATTTAATTATTTCTTTGTAATTTAGTCCTCAATAACCAAACTTTCTCACGCACAAATTACCGAAATACCCTTCCGATCCCGACTTCGCATGCCAATTCCGACTAGGGCCATTTTGGGTTGTTACAATTCCAAACTGTTCAATTGATAGCGATATTTATGAATTTTCAGGTAACAAGTGTAACTTATTTTTTATTTACGTCAATGTGATACTTGTGCATTTATTTTTAGCCGATAGTTTTGATTTATTAACATTATACCTTTATATTTTGTATAATTGAACTGAGTACTGAAATTGGATGATATAAGTATATTATAAGATGTGGTGTGTGAGATTGGATCTAAATTGGAGGATGGGCAAACTTGTGTTGGAGTTTGAATTGAAGTGGGGTGAATAAATATATGATTATTTGAAATGTAAAGATTTTATTGATTACAGGGGGATAGACAATATTATAGAGGGTATTCTGCCGAAATTTCGGTAGAATTAAGTAACATATTTGTATTTTGATTGAATGAATAATAAAAGTAAATAGCTATAGGGCAGATAGGTCGTTGGAATCGTAGTGTGTATAAATGAAGGGTGTTACATGATTGAGTTTTTTTTTTTTTTATCTAATATAAGATTTTTTTTTCAGGAACACGATGCAAATTTTGAAGTTTCAACAGATTCTATTTCTTGATTAGGATGTAAATTTAATTTTTTGTATTAGACAGTATGTTTTTTGTAATTAACCTTTTATTTGAATAAATATATTATATTAGATTTTCTTTAGAAATTTAATTGATTGTATGACATTAAATTTAAAATGTGTCATTTTTACTACAATGCATATATGATAAGTATATTTGTCATAATTTGTCGACTTATTAGTTCATAAATAACGATATAATGTTTACAATTACGATATTAAAATTGTAATAATTAAATATAATTTAATGACAATAAAAAATTGTCACAAACTATTTTTTGTGACAATTATTTTTATTCCTATTTATGTCACTAAAATGTAACGTAATATGACGATTTACATTCATCGTTAATACACATTAATTTAATGACGAAATCATTTTTCGTCACTTAAAGTATTAGATTTAGTGACGAAATTAAATATTTTATGACGAAAATTATATTTATTTGTGACGATAATTACGTAACCAAAGCTTAATGGTTTTAATCAGAAGCAGAGTTTCGTCATTAAAAATATTTAATTTCGTGACGAATTTTAAATTTGTCATAAAAAATACTAATATTTAGTGACGATAAACAATATAATGTGACGAAATATGGAATTATTTATGACATAATTTTTGTCATGAAAAGTAAGAATTAAAGATGACGATAATCATTTTCGTCACAAAAAATATATTTACGGTGACAAAAAAGTAAATCGTCACGTAAACTTTTATGTTACGCGCCTACCGTTACGTTCTCTGTGACGATAAAAAATCGTCACATTATCTTTTCAGCGACGAAAAATGAATTTTTCGTGACAATTTTTTGCGTCATAAAAAGTGTAATTTCTTGTAGTGTTCGGTATCTTCAGTTCAGAAATATAATCTTGAGGCTTATGTCTCTTCAGTGATGCCTTTCAAGGTATCTTCAGTGGATGCCATTATATAGTATCTTTCAGTTCCCATTATCCTTACCTTGGCCTGCTAGAGTCTTGGATGTGGGTAAATAGGCATGCCTAGAAGGATTCTGCAGTTGCTTTTGTGACACTACGATGTCTTCCATTATTAAGATTTATGTCTCTTCCATTGATTCTCATATGTATTCTCTGATTAGTGTTTCAATACCTTCAATATATTGTGGATGTTTGAGGCTTATGCCTCTTCAGTTGATACCTTTGGGTATCTTCTGCTAATACCATATTTTGGCATCTTCCGTACCCATTATGGCAAATATGTATTTGGTTTTATTCTATTATGTTCCATTCTATTCTAATTCGGCTTATAAATTTCATCTTCTGATCTACTTAATGGCTATAATGTCTGAAATGAATTCCAACTTGGTGCATATCCTTTTGCCTTTATTTCTGATAAGTATGAATGAGATATGCATATAGGTGAACTTGACATATGATTCAATGCAAGACTTGTTATATGATTTCAACATCTAAAACATAAGTGTATCTTCACTTATAGTGACTATAAGTAAATGAATGATGTGAACTATAGGAATAATGTTTTTAGATTTGGACGTAGAGTTTTTATATGAGGAAAGTACTACATATTAGTATGATTAAGGACTAAGTTATGCGAATAAGCAATAAAGCTAGTCCATGTTATTTTACTTAGTATAGTAACAAATATGTGAGATATATGCTCAAGGTTGAGGAAAGTAAAATGAAAGAAACTAATAATATGATACAATAAGTAATGAATCGGGATATAGATAAGGCTAGTGATTTGCCTATTTGTAACGATTTGTATTATGTGAGCTTGAATCAAACATAGTAAAGTGAGTGAAGGTATTAAGCCTTAATGAACTTAAACGAGAATAAACAAAAATATAGTGAATAGATAAGTAAAAACGCTATACAATAAATGCACTAAGAAGGGTTAAGGCATAGATAAAGCAGTTAAGATTGGCACTTGAATACAAATTCTAAAATCGTAAGATAAACTGAAAATAGATTTATGATCTAATGTTAGTAAAATTATGACATGTTACTAAAGGCTATTCCTAATAGTTGACATAATAAAGAATTAATAAGCAGAACTACGTGATTCTGATTTTCATTTTATGGATACGTAGAAAGCTTGGGACATTATGTCTCAAGTCCGAACTAAATTATATTTCATGTCTTCTTATTAATAAATCTAACGTCTTAATTTACTTCTTCTAAGGCAATTATTTGATTTCCTATTTATTTATTTATTTAACTGTATTAGGTAGTACATCAGTAAGTATAAACTTAGCGTATGAGTTGCCTTTCCGCAACATAGGTACGGGATTAAAGACTAGCTTGAAGTGAAGGTCGAAAGCGATTGATGAAGATAAATCAAAAGGTGTCAGCAATTGATGTACCCTTCATTTTGTGGCATACAAGTTGTCAAATATATATTAAGCTATAAATGTATAGTCAAGTAGATAAGTTTTGTACACATTATAATATCTATATAACTTATACTTCTTGTGTAATCATAAGATTATGCATGTATGTCTTGGCTCGTATATATTTGATTATAAGTCTTTGATAGGGCATTTATTTTCCTCATAGAATACATGGGGTGTTACAAAATGAAAATTTAAAGCGTTACTAAATACTTATTTTCTTATAATCATTGAACCAAATGGGTAATACCATATAATTGTTAATATATAATAATATTGTCCAAGTTCTTTGATTGATATGAATGATTAAATCCTTGGTATATTTGTCTCATCAAGGCTAATGATTTTTATATTTTAGACAACAACAAAAGTACTGAGCATAAAAGAACAATATATAAGACAAATAATGTGGATTTTTGCCTTTCAACTCGTTACATTTAGTCCTTCTTCAGCAAATCATAGAAAATTTTGGGCTTTCGATAATCCGGGATGCAAAGATCCTAGAAACGAAAAAAGAATAATAATTAATTAGTTGATAAACCAATAATTGAGTAGTTTATATATTAATTTCCATAATTTGAGGTGCAAAGAGGCTAAGTATTTAATATTTGTAAATAAAAGCACTTAAAGTTACCTGCATTGCAAAAGCAATGTGGATTAGTGTTGGCTCAGACCATGGTCTTCCTATAAACTGAAGCCCAACAGGCAAACCGTTGTTGTCATATCCAACCTACAATTAACAATTATATTAACAAACTCTAACCATCCATTAAAAGCATAGTAATAGTTGTGTATCTATGCATTGAATACTGCCTACGGTTTAATTAGTGTATTTATAGTGTGTTCATACTAATTGGACGATATGCAGCACTCTCGATGCATGATATATTAAATCATCGCCCTCAAATGCATGGAAGGATCCATGTCTAAGATTTAAAAAAAAAAAAAAACAAAATTATAAATTTCGATTTTAAAAAAAAAAATTCTATATGCTGCCTTTAATATTGATTTATCATCATTAATATTATTCTTAACCAAATTTACCGGGTCAATTTCACCTATGGTCACTCAACTTATCACTTATCGCGCAAAAGTAACCGACTTTTTTTTTCTTACTTAAATGTCACTGAACTTTTAACATTATTGCACAAAAGTCATGTTGACCGGAATCCGGCGACGACCCTTGCTGGATTGATGACTTTTTTGCAAAAATGTTAAAAGTTCAGTAACATTTAAGTTGAAAAATAAAAAGTTAATTACTTTTTCGAGATAAATGATAAATCTAGTGACCGTGAGTGAAATTAATTTAAATGTAGCATTTGTTGAACTTATCAATCCGGCAAGAGTCGTCGCCGGATTCCGGTCAACATGACTTTTGTGCAATAATGTTAAAAGTTCAGTGACATTTAAGTAAGAAAAAAAAAGTCGGTTACTTTTGCGTGATAAGTGATAAGTTGAGTGACTATAGGTGAAATCAACCCCAAATTTACCCCTTTAGTTTAAAATGTTGGATAGACTCCTGATCAAATGTCAAATAGTATAGCTTCAACTAAAATAGTTAATGATTCCATACCGGGACAGTTATTGCTGGAAGTCCTAAAAAATTTCCTGCTATTTGATATCGAACAAGTGCAGCTGAAAATATAATAATCATAAATGACTATTTATTATCATAAAAGGAAATATATATTCATTTCGACTCTAGTGAGGACAAATAATATACCTCCATTTATGTAGTCAAGCTCACCGGTGTTGATAGCATCATTAAGAATCGAATATGCTGTTACACTGTCATCCCAACAACAATTAAATTATCCTTCACATATGAATCATTGGTAAGATTACTTGTTAAAGCTATTAGTAAGCTTAATTTCATCCATTATATATCACTGCAATTATACCATAAACTTATTTAAAAAAATTATTCCACAAAAATATCTTAACTTTTGAAATATTATTTAAGTCAATTTGACTAAATAATCATGATTTTAGTGTTAAAGCGATGGCATCAACTTTACATATTTCAAAAATGCCACATGAAACCTTTTAAAATATGTCACATAAATGTTTTAAATTAAAGTGGTTTGCCATTATAATGTTTCAGTACTGAACTCATATAATATTTCGGATCAAGGAGATTTAAAATGTAATATTTTAAAAATTTAAATATTTTATGGAACTCTTTTTTGTGACTTAATCGTTATTAAAGTGTACGTCTAATGTAAAAAATAAGTTTTACTTAGATTACATTAGTCATTTATGATATGTACTATATAGTATCATTTCATTGGCCAATTGAAGCTCCATAAAAAAAAAATACAACATGATTATAATGTAAATTTTTAAAGATGCAATGACTGAAAAAAAAAAATAAACAATAAAAAAAGAAGAAGAAGAAGAAGAAGAAAGCATTTAAAGCCATACCCTGTTGTTGGCGTAACAATAACATCTGCCTTGGTAAATATATTTTTGTGAAATTGCATCACTCGGTTCCTAAAGATTTATCATGCGAATTAATTAAAATGCCAAAGAAAAGTACTGAGGAGCAACTTTGATATACAGTTTCAAAAATATAATACATTTAAGAATTGCAATTTTTTAGTTACTAGATAGAAATATAATGTATAATCATAACTTTTAAATGTCACTTGAAAGAATTTAATCCAAAACTTCTCGTATTTTTAATTAAGTGCTAATTAACAGGTGAACTCCTAGTCGCTTGTAAAAGTAGCCATTTTCATATAAGTATTTGCAGACACAATATAAACAATATAAAAATGTAGTATACTATTGTAGTAACAACTAGCTATGAAAGAAATGGATGAATATGAGACTTTCAAATATACGATAACGTGATATTTTTATTTCAATTAGATTTAATCTGCAAAAGGTCTAAGTCTTCTTTTTAAGATTAGTTTTTATGTTTAATTCTAAAAAAACACATTCTAGTAGGGGTGTGGGGTCAAATTCGACCCGATCTGAATAATTTAAGATTTGAAATTTTGCCATATACATAACCTAAATCAACCTTAATTAAGATTTGGGTCTGAACGGAGCAATCCAAAAATTTCGAAACCCGATCCGAACAACCTAATAAACTCAAAATTTAATTTTTTTGAAATAAAAATAATTTTTTATTTATAAAATAAACATGCCATAACCATAATCAGATCTGGTAATCCTAATGATTCCAACCAACACGCAAACAACAAACATCAAAATCCAACCAAGAAAATTAAAAAGACAAAAAAAAATGTTTAATTCAAAACTTCAACCCAAAAAAATGTTTCAACCAAGAAAAAATCAATAACACCCAGCAAGATCAATCACAAAAAAAAACACAAATCTCAGACAAAAAAAAAATCCAAATCTCTGCTTCCTCCTCGTTGGATCTAGGTTTTTTCTTTATTTTTTTTGTGGTCTTCTCTCTCTCTCTCTCTCTCTACTTCTCGCTGAGAGAATGGCAAGTGATCGGCGGGACGGGCATGCGACATTGGCAATCTCAGGAGGAAGAGAGATGAAAGTAGAGAGGGAGAGAGATGAAAGCATAGAGAAAGAGAGAGAGAGAGAGATAAAAGCACAGAGAAAGAGAGAGAGAGAGAGATGGAAGCATAAGAGAGATGGGAATGTGGAAGAAGAGAGGTCAGTTGTGTGGGTATAAAGACGAAAAAAGACAGTATATATAATATTTCAGTCAGATAGGGTTAGAAAAGGTTTTAACCTAATCTGACCCAAACCCAAAATAATCCTTATTTCTCAACCCGACCCAACTCAAATAACCATAGGGGTGTTCAAAAAAAATTGATAAACTTGGTTAACCGATAAACCGAACCGAAAAATAGGTTAATCGAACCGATTTTTATGGTTAATGGTTAGTAGTTTAATTGAATTTCGGTTTCGGTTTTTGGTTCCAAAAAACCGTCGGTTTCGGTTAACCGACTGATTTTATATAATTATATATATTTTGGTTTCGGTTTTCGGTTTCGGTTAACCGATCTGTTTTATACAATTTTTCGCATGTATTTTCGGTTTCGGTTTTCATTTAACCGATCGGTTTTATATAATTTTATATATATATATCAAGTTAAAAAAAATTAAAATGAAACCCTATATTAAATTATATACATATATATATATATATATATATATATATATATATATATATATATATAATAAAATATGACATAACATAACATAATATAATATAATATAATATAATATTTTGTTTAACTAGTTGGCTCATTATATTTTCGGTTTGTAATTTTAATTTTCAAATATTTTAAAAATTTTTAGTTTATAATTGTAGTTTGAACATTATATTTAATTAGTATATTGAATTATATTTGTTTTCTAATTTTAATTTTTAAGAAACTTAAATATTTTAATTTTTTATGAATGTATTTTATAATTATAGTGGTTAATCAAAAAATATTGGTTAACGGATCCGAAAATCCGAAACCGATAAACTGGTTAACCGATAGTAATGGACTGATTAATGGTTAGTGTTTTCAAAAAATTGAATTTAATGGACTGATTTTTTTTAGAGGCTCATAAACCGGTTAACCGATCCATGAACACCAGTAAATAATCATAATAACCCTATCTGAATGCAATTTTCGGATCGGATTTTTCAAATTCTTCAGATCGGGTCGGTTTTTGCGCACCCCTACATTCTAGCATGAATCATATACAACAACCTTAGCATGAATCATATACAACAACCTTTATATTACAATATTGATTGCGTATTAAACATAGATTGATGAGTAGTTTATACAAAATTGGTATTAAAATTAAGGCTCTCACAAGTTATATACCATAAAAGTTTCTAAATCATTTGGATAAATTTCACATCAATTTGATTCTTTCTACGTTGCTAAAGTTTTATTTTGATGAACATCAAGTTAATATGGTAGAAATTGATAGCATTTTAATGATTTATTTGCATAATTTCTTAAATGTACAATAATTATTTAAAATTATTTTAAGTTGTGATTATATCTTAAATAACCGACAAATGAATCAACAAAAGCTTAAATACAAACAGAAATAAGTTAATGTCAGCAATTAACATGAAGACATTCCAAGTCAGACAACACTCCTTTCTTTTTTAAGTATCTCTTTAGAATTTTCTATAATTCAAATGCATCTCTAAAAAAAATAAGAAAACATTAATTAATTATTTTCTCCAGCTTTGCCTGCTAATTTTATCCACAGTCTCTAAATATATACACTAATAATGATTCAATTATAAAAAATAATTTTTATCCCACATAAATAATACCTCAATTTTTAAAATATTACAATTAAAGTTATTATAGTAAAAAAATTCATGAATCCGGCACCTGACACTGATCATGTTAGCTCAAGACATCCACAATATACGTTTTGATAAGTTTCACATGACAATTTTGAAATATTTCAAGCTAACATGGGAAAAGTGCTCTGGTGATAGATTTATAATTTTAGCTGTAATATTTTAGAAATTAAGATATTTTTGTGGAACAAAAAATTTTGCTTTTATAATCAAAACGTTATTATAAATTTAATTAATTATAAATGAAATTGACCCTAAATTCACCCTTATATTTGAGTTCTCAATTGTAATTATCATCTTTCTTTCTTGTACATCGTATTTCACTATATCAAAGTATCAATTGATAAAATGATTAATATAAATTCAAAATTTAGTCAATTGTTAGTATAACTTTGTTTTTATCTTTTAGGAAAAAAAAAAGAAAAAAGAAAAGAAAAGAAAAGAAAAGAAAAGACGATGTTTATGTTTTTCATCTCTATGCAATTACCTTAAGAGACACTGGAAACAAACATTACAAGTAATACATTAGACATGAAGTAATGAACTAAAAAGTTGTAAATTTAAGAAACCTGAGTTTTTGAGCCTTAATGTAGTCTTTGCCGCTGAAGGCACCATAAACGGAAAGTGCCACCCTTGCATCCCATCCTAACTCACCAATATTCCTATTTAATTTAATTCCAAAAGCAAACAAATTATCCCCGAATTTTCCTTTTATTAAAATATAATTTAATTTCATCCGTATTTACTGAACTTATATACTAAATAATAATAATTCGGTCATTAAAAAAATATTTGTCCCGTAAAAATACCTCAATTTTTAAAATCTTATTATTAAAGTCACTTTAGGAAGAAAATCGTTAAGGTGTCAAAGTACTAATGTAACATGGAATGTTATGAAATATTTCACGTGGCATTTTTGAAATATTTTAAAGTGATGTGACTTGTAATGTCAATGCTCAATCACCGGATTAATAATTTTCGGACTAAAGCGACTTTAATTTTAATATAGTTGAGGTATTTTGTAGTATTTTTTTTTTTGACCGAGTTGTTATTGGGATATAAGTATAGTAACTATAAATAAAATTTAGCGTCAAAATGCAAAATATAAATTTGATTTAAAAGATAATAGTATCGCATACAAACTTTTCAGTATAGGAACTAAGGGAAGTGCTGCACTCCGTTCCAATTGTTAAATAATGAGCAAGTCGCATGGCTTCTATCTCTGGTATGGTAACCTCTATAGTCTACAACACAATTTAACAATTAACCGTATAATATTGCTAATAGCTTTTGCAATCAACATATAAAAGTAATCTTATGATTATTAATTATTAATTAATACCTACCTTCCAACCATATTTCTCGTTCAATTTTTCCAATGATTGTGAACAACATTTTCTGATTTCATCCCTGCAATCGTTAAACCACTGATTGACGTTTAATTAGTGGTTTAAAGTTTTACAGAAAAGAAAAATGTTAGAAGCAAGCATAATTTAGAGCAAAATTTTAAATTATTTAATAATTAAATAACAATTTACTTCGAAAAATAAAAAATTGTGTGACAGTGGTTCTAATTTCTAAATTCCATTTCTAGTTCCAATATTGACCTCCTTTTTGCAAAAATACTCATACTAGAGTTTAAAATTAAATGATTTTCTTATTGAATAACGTTTTGGAAATTGAGATAAAATAAAATCTTATTATATGGAAAAGGTTGAAAAATTGAAATTCTAGCTAATTCTAGTCTAGCATATATTATAAACTTCGTCAGTATGTATTTATCAACTCAAGTAATCATTTCTAATAATAATTCTAAGTATGCACGTATTTGAACATGATTCTTTCTATATATAGGTCCAACTTCAAAAATGAACATGTGCATGTTGTGGAAACTCGGGTTAATTTCTATCAAATTCATCTCAAACACTATTTAACAAGTGAATAAAACGTATACGATTGTACTGAAAAAATATACAAGGTAAAATTCTCAGAAAAGACTGGAGGGGTCACAAATTGTCCCACTTAAAACCCAATCTTTTTAAACAGAATTTTCCTAAGTAATTTAACAGCAAAATAATTTACTAACAAGATATATGACAATAGCTATTAAATAGACAAATAAAGAACACCAGAATTTAATGAGGTTCGGCCAATTATGCCTACGTTCTCAGATACTACCAAATTATATTTCACTATTTCAAAAAAATAATACAAGTAAAATATTTACTAAAGAGAGAAAGAATTTTTAGGAAAAACAAAATGAGGTGGGCTATATTTATAATAGGATAAACCTATTACAATTCAATAGGTTTTCTATGTAGGATTCCTTTGTTTAACAAAATAAAATACTTTGTCAACAAAGGTGGGTGAATGAGCCACCAAGTCAACAAATCTCCACCTTGGCCAACTCCACATCTTCAAATCTCTCACAAAACTCAATTTTAGTAGTGTCACCAAATGCGCTCCAAAGCGCCCAACTTTAACTTTTAACAATATTAATCAAGTCCAAACAATATTGCAACTTGACCGCAGTCACCACTTTTGTGAACATATCAGCAGGATTCTCAGTGGTCCTAATTTTCTGTATTGTTACTCCACTTTCTTCCAGAACCTCTCATACAAAGTAATAACGAACATCGATATGCTTCGTTCTTGCATGATAAACTTGGTTTTTTGCCAAAAAAATAGCACTCTGACTATCATAATACACTTTGATGTGCTTCTGCTGAACCCCTAATTCACCAAGCAACCCTTGAAGCCAAATTACCTCCTTCACAGCCTCTGTAACTGCCATATACTTTGCCTCCGTAGTGGACAAAACAACTGTTGACTGTAAAGTAGACTTCCAAATATTGGTGCCTTCGCAAGCGTAAACACATAACCAGTAGTTGATCGCCTTTTGTCCAACTCACTAGTATAGTCGGAATCACAATATCTAACTACACATTGACCATCTTGATCATCCCACTGAAATGCCAAACCAATATCTACGGTGTTCAGAATGTATCGCAGAATCGATTTCATAGCTTGCCAGTGCTCCTTTCTAGGATAATGCATATACCTGCTCACAACCTCAACTGCCTGTGAAATATCAGGCCTTATAAACACCATAGAATACATCAAGCTACCAACAGTATTTGCATATGGTACTTTTGACATGTATTCTCATTCTGCTTCAGTCTTTGGAGATAAAGATGCATTGAGCTCGAAATGAGGAGTAAGAGGAGTACTAATAGGTTTTGACTTTTCATTCATGCCAAAACGTTTTAGCACCTTTCTTAGATACTGTTTCTGAGTCAAACAAAGTCTCCCCAATTCCCTATCTCTACTTATCTCCATACCGAGAATCTTCTTGGCTTCACCTAGATCCTTCATTTCAAACTCCCTATTCAACTGAGTCTTTAACTTCTCAATCTCTATCGGACTCTTGGAAGCTATCAACATATCATCAACATAAAGAAGAAGATATATGTAGGATCCATCTTGTAGCTTGCGCAAATATACACAATGATCATATTTACTTCTTGTGTACTTTTGCCTCATCATAAACTTGTAAAATCGTTTGTACCACTGCCTTGGAGATTGTTTCAATCCGTACAATGATTTTTCAAGCTTGCACACCATATTTTCTTTTCCAGCAACTTTAAATCCTTTGGGCTAAACCATGTAGATTTCCTCCTCCAAATCTCCATGTCAAAATGCAGTTTTTACATTCAATTGAACTAGTTCCATATCCAATTGTGCTACCAAAGACAACAAAATTCGAATGGAGGAATGTTTTACAACTGAAGAAAAATTTTCATTATAGTCAATTCCCTCCGTTTGAGCGTAGCGTTTAGCCATCAGCCTTTCTTTGTAGCGAACATCATCCTTGTTAGGAAATTCATCTTTCTTTACATATACCCATTTACACCCAATTGCCTTCTTTCCCTTCAGGAGAGTAGCTAGCTTCCATGTCTGATTCTTTTGAAGGGACTGCATTTCATCATTCATGGCTTTACTCCACTTCTCTGCTTCTGAACTTTTGATTGCTTCATTATAAGTGGTAGGAATGTCATTAGTTGCAATTTAGAATGCGTAAGCCACTATATTAACATAGTGAGCAGGCCTTTTGATTGTCCTCTTTGGCTTATTTAATGCAATTGATTCAGGTTGCTGTGGAGGTTCTTGGGTTCATCTGACTCATCATCTACCATAGGAGTTTCTACTTCTGTTTCATCATTTGCTGGGCTAACAATTTTACTTTCAAACTCCACCTATTTTGGAGTACTATCTGTCTGCTCAACACTTTCATTTGTCATCTTTCTCAATATAGTAGATTCATCAAAGGTAACATCCCTGCTGAATATTATTTTTTTTGACTCTAGGCACCAAAGTCGATATCCTTTCACACCAGAGGCGATCTCCATGAAAATTGCTATCTTTGCACGTGGATCCAACTTTGATTCCTTAATGTGATAGTATACAGTAGAACCAAATAAATGTAAGGAATTATAATCTGTAGCAGGTTTTTCAAACCATTTCTCCAATGGCATTTTACCTCTAATAGCAGATGGTAGGCGATTAATGAGATGGCAAACATATGTAACAGCTTCAACCAAAAATTATCTGCCCAACCCAGCATTGGACAACATACATCGAACTTTCTCCAGTAATATCCGGTTCATGCATTCTGCCACCCCATTCTGCTGTGGTGTATTTCTGACTGTGAAGTGTTTGACAATGCCTTCATCTTCACACACCTTCATAAATGGATCACTCTTGTATTCCCCGCCATTATCAGTACGGAGATGCTTGATCCTTCGGCCTGTTTGAGTTTTCATCATCTTTTTTCATTTGAGAAAAACTCCCAGCACTTCATCCTTAGTCTTCATAGTATACACCTAATCTCTCCGAAAAAAAATCATCAGCAAAGGTCATATAATAGTGTTTTCCTCCCAAAAAAGCCGTCTTAGAAGGTCCCCACACATCAGAATGAACATAATCCAAAATATCCTTGGTATCGTGGATTGTTATTCCAAATTTCACCCTTGTCTTTTTCCCTTTGACACAGTACTCGCAAAAATTCAATTTGCAAGTCTGAACTCCTTTCAATAATCCTTGTGTCATCAAGAGATTTAAGGATTTTTCACCTGCATGCCCCAAGCGCATATGTCATAACCTAGTTGCTTCTAACTCCTTTTTATCAATAGAAGTCACTATTGTTGTGCCAATAACAGTAGTACCTTGGTAGTGGTATAATCTGTTATTCTTTCGAATTCCCTTCAACACCACAGGTGCCCCAGAGATTATCTTTATTACTCCATGTTTTGCTCGGACCTCGAAACCCTTTTCTTCTAGAGCCCCCACGAAAATGAGATTCTTTGACAAACTGGGCATATAATGAACATCCTTTAGGATTCTGATTGATCCATCATGGTTTTTCAAACGAATAAAACCAATCCTATGTGTGGTAAGAGAGACATCATTTGCTATATAAACAACTCCATCTTCTAGTTCTCTAAATTCATAGAACCAATCCCAATTAGGACACATATGATGACTGCAGTCTAAATCAAGCAGTCATACACTAGAAGAGCTAGTTGACGATGTAACAATAAGTAAAAAATCTGAGTTTTCATCATTACACTCAGCTACATTTGAATCTGCAACAATCTTTCCCTTATCAGGTTTGCCTTTATTCTTCAGCTTAGGACAATCTTTCTTCCAATGCCCTTTTTCTCGACAAAAGGCACATTTATCTTTGCCCAATTTGGGCCTTGACTTCAATCTCCCTTTTTTTCCTTTAGTCTGACTCTACAACCGACCTCTCACTACTAAAGCTTCTGTAGCTCCACGTGTGCTTTCTTTATTGTCCTTCTTTCTCAGTTCATAACTATACAAGGCAGTACAAACTTCATTGAGAGTCACAGCAGCCTTCCCATGAAGTAGAGTCATTTTAAGAAACTCAAACTCCTCAGGAATGGATCCCAATAATATCAAAGCCAGATCTTCATCTTCAAATGTCATATCTATATTCAATAAATCAGCGACTAACTGATTAAAACTGGTGATGTGATCATTTAATGTGGTACCCGAAACATAATTAAAATAAAACAGTCTTTTCTTCATATGGAGATTGTTCTGACTGCTTTTTTTCAAGAATTTTTCCTCTAGTGCCTTCATCAATTTACTTGCAGAAGTTTCTTTCGAGAAAGCATACTTTTGCTCTCTAGAAAGGCACGATCAAATTGTACTACATGCCAAATGATTAAGTCGCTTCCATTCTTTCTCATCAACATCATCTAATTTCTTTTCTTCAAGAGCAATGTCTAGACCTTGTTGAAAAAAAGCGTCTAGAACCTCCCTTTGCCACATGCCAAAATGACCCGTACGATAAAAAATTTTTACCACAACTTTTGCATTTGCCATCAAATTGGACGAGTGAAAAAGAGCGTCTAGAACCTCACTTTGCCACATGCCAACATGACCCGTACGATCAAAAATTTCCATCGCAACTCTTGCATTTGCCATCAAATTGGATGAGAAAGAAGCAGTGAATGGATTTGTCATTTCTGCTACAATTACTATTCAATAGCTGTCGATGCGGAATGCCAATAGCCCAAGAAAAAATCTTTTCTGATGTGAAAGATCAGACTACGCTGCAACCACGGAGCATACTAAGAAAGAACCTTTGCTCTCTAGAAAGGCACGATCGAATTGTACCACATGTCAAACGATTAAGTCGCTTCTATTTTTTCTCATCAACATCATCTGGTTTCTTTTCTTCAAGGGCAATGTCTAGACCTTGCTGAAAAAGAGCGTCTAGAACCTCACTTTGCCACATGCCAAAATGACCCGTACGATTAAAAATTTTCACTGCAACTCTTGCATTTGCCATCAAATTGGACGAGTGAAAAAGAGCATCTAGAACCTCACTTTGCCACATGCCAAAATGACCCGTACGATCAAAAATTTCCACCGCAACTCTTGCATTTGCCATCAAATTGGATGAGGAAGAAGTAGTGGATGGATTTGTCATTTCTACTACAATTACTATTTAATAGCTGTCGATGTGGAATGCCAATAGCATAAGAAAAAATCTTTTCTGATGTGAAAGATCAGATTACGCTGCAACCACAGAGCATACTAAGAAAGAACCTAGACTCTTATACCAATTGTTGTGGAAACTCGGGTTAATTTCTACCAAATTCATCTCGAACACTATTTAGCAGATAAATAAAGCGTAAACAATTTTATTGAAAAAATACACAAGGTAAAATTTCCAGGAAAAATTGGAGGGGTCACAAATGGTCCCACTTAAAATTCAATCTTGTTAGACAGAATTTTCCTAAGTAATTTAACAGCACAATAATTTACTAGTAATATACCTGACAATAGCTATTAAATAGACAAATAAAGAACACCAGAATTTAATGAGGTTCGGCCAATTATGCCTACGTTCTCGGACACTACCAAATTATATTTCACTATTTCAAAAAAATAATACAAGTGAAATATTTACTAAAAAGAGAAAGAATTTTTACTTTAGGAAATATGACAATTTTGGGATAAAAAAACAAAAAGAGGTGGGTTATATTTATAATAGGATAAACCTATTACAATTCAATAGGTTTTTGATGTGGGATTCCTTTGTTTAACAAAATAAAATATTTTGTCAACAAAAGTGGGTGGATAAGCCACCAACACTACAAGAAAATCTCAAATTACCGACCGAAATTTAGCGACAGAACATTTACCGTCGCTATTTAGCGACGAAAAAGATATATCCGTCGCTAATTCCTGACGAAAAATAATTCCGTCGCTAATTAGCGACGGTTAGATTTTTCCGTCGGTAAATTTGGCGCGTAAAAGTCGCGCCATAAATTGCTACGGAAATTAGCGACGAAAATCCAATTCCGTCGCCAAAATTAGCGACGAAATTAGATTTCCGTCGCTAAATTAAATTAAATATATTAATTAAAATAATTTTAGCAACGGAAATCCAATTCCATCGCTAATTAGCGACGAAAAAACAATTCCGTCACTAATTTTAGCGACGAAATTGGATTTTCGTCGCTAAATGAAATTAAATATATTAATTAAAATATTTTTAGCGACGGAAATACAATTCCGTCGCTAAAATTAGCGACAGATTTGATTTTCGTCGCTAAATGAAATTAAATATATTAATTAAAATATTTTTAGCGACGGAAATACAATTTCGTCGCTAATTAGCGAAGGAATTGTATTTCCGTCGCAAATTTTAGCGACGGAATTGGATTTTCGTCACTAAATGAAATTAAATATATTAATTAAAATATTTTTAGCGAAGGAATTCGATTTCCGTGTCTAAAAATTTTGTATATAAAAAAATATTCTAGCCCTTCTTTCTTTCTTTCTTTTTCCCCCCGCCGCCCTCGCCCTTCTTTCTTTCTTTCTTTCTCCCCCCGCCGCCGTCGCCCTCGCCACCTCTCCCCAGCAACCCTCGTGCGCGGCGCCCCATCCCCCCTACTCAGATCGCTCGCCTGGCCACTCCGTGCGCGCCCCCCCTCTTCCTCCGTGCACGCCGCTCCTCCCCTCTGCTCAGATCCACTCGCCTGGTCCCTTCGCACGCGCCTCCCCTCCCCCCTGCTCAGATCCGCTTGCCTGACCCCTTTCGCGCGCACCGCCCCTCCTTCTCCGCTCAGATCCGTTCGCCTAGCCCCTTCCGCGCACGCCGCCCCTCCCTGCGTCGCTGAATCTGCATGTTAGCTTCTGTTTCTTGAATTTTTGAAGGCCAAGTTCCATATTTGAATTCTTATGGGCTTACAATTCCATTTGAATCTTTGAAGGCTAAGTTCCAGATTTGAAGCCAAGTGAAGTAAGTACTTAGATCTTTGGATGCCACAAGGTAATTACTATTTAAAAATTGTATATTTTGATTTATTTATTAATTATAATATAAATCTTGACATGGTTTTTTGAATTCACAGTCAATGGGAATGGTTGTGATGCTTGAGGAGATAATCAATTGTCCATTCATTGCAGAATCAGGTTGAGGTAAAGACTAACATTTAAAAATAAATAAATAAAAAATATGCTACATAGAATTATATATATATATATATATATATATATATATATATATATATATATTAATTTTCGTATTTTGTTGTGAAATTTCAGTTCCTTTCAATGGAGCTTGCAGCAGCTAGTTCTCATAACTTCAACTTAATTGGTAACAAAATCTTCAAAAAAGTTTCAGGTGCATTTCCAATCCCATTTTCAAGCTATATTTGTCAAATTTATTTTTATATAAAATAAAATAAAATCTTCAGTCTAGGCTGCCTTATTTTGTTGGGCTAATATATTACAAGATATGGTCATGAGATATCTTTATTTATGCAATTATATTATTTAGTATTATAACACCTCACCGAAACAAGCAAGATATATATGTCTATTATGAGGTAGCTAGACTTGCCATTTTATGTATGAATGCATTGTATCTCAGCTCTTATATGAACTAAATTAGATTAAAACATTAATTAGTAAAAAATAATTAATTGGATATTTATTTATATTAATGGTTTTTCTTTCAGGTAACAAATTCACCTGAGGCACAAAAACAGAAAATAGTGGAAAAAGCAGACAAAATTATTCTTGTAAGAGCAAAAAGAGGCCAAACTACTGATAGTCATAGTATAACAGAAAGGGTAATTAATTTTCCTCATAGTACCATTAATTTTCTGATTAATCAATAAATGAAGATTTGAGCTGTAATTAGTATTATTAATTCTTTTTATTAGGTAAGAACGGAGAAAATTAATAACAAGTTAAAAAGTTTACAAGACCTGCAGTAATCCTAGAATGGGTTGTCTTGATTCAAAGTTCTTTTGTATCTTCACTTGCTTGTTAGATCTACAATCTTATTTGGTTGCTTCTGCGAATTTTTATAAAATAATCCATTTTTTTCTATCCTTGTGAATCCTATTTTAATTAATTTAGTCTTTGCATGCTGATAATGCCCTATATTTGTTCTTAATTCATCAACATAAAGCCACATCTAGAAAATAAGATGGATACTGTGTATTATACTAATTGTCTGTCAAAATGTTCAAGTGAACAATTTGTGCTATCCTCTAGGATTTTTAGTTCTAATTTATGAACCATGCTGCTATATTATCATTTGTCATCCACATTGCTGTTTTGAGTCATTTGTGACCCTTGCATGAATTTGTGTGTTTGCTTTAAACCTTAGTTTTATGTCTATCTTTTGCCTAAATTGATTTAAAGGGTTCGTGTTTGTTGGCAATTTAAATGCAAGTTGGTATGTTATTTTGCCACCACCTTAAATTAATGGTTGAACTTATTTTGTTTGTAAAAATCCTCTTTATGTAGTTATTTTTCTGTATTTTTTTCATTTATTTTTAGTGTATATTTGTTGTTTATTTTTTTTTGTATATCCTCATTTGCTTATTTCCAAGGAATGTTTGATCATCATAATATTGTTGTTGTTGCATCTGTTGTGCTTGTTGCTGGTGATGTTGTTCATCTTGCTTATTTAATTTTTTTTTGTTGTTTTTTTAAAATTACCGACAGAATACCAACGGATTTTTTCGTCGGTAACCGTTGGTAAAATTGCCGACGGAACAATGAATTCCATCGGGAAATTTTGCCTACGGTCCAAGTGCCGACGGAAGTCAATTCCGTTGGCAATGACTTTTTCCGACGGAAAATCCGGACTTTCTGTCGGGAAATTCGTAATTTCTTGTAGTGCAAGTCAACAGTGCAAAGTATTTACTTCAAGATAAGGTTACATTCATAATTTCTCTCTTTTCTTGTTATAAAGGATAATTACAAAGTTAAAAACTATCTGATTGCTTAATTAATTAATTAGTTAAGAGCAAATTTTATGTAAAAGAATTTTTATTGTGTGGGATAAAAAAACACTAAGAATTAGAAGAAAAAAAATTACAATTTAGTTAAAGAATAAATTTTAGTAACCCTAATGTATATCTTTTTGCAGAATATATATATATATATATATATATATAGATGAAATTAAGCCAAAATTAAAAACAGAGATGAGAAAAAAAATTACTAACCTCTCCATATCTTGCAAATGTGATGTTGGAAATTAGACCCGTAGACTTCAACAATGGATAATATTGTTTCGGCTGACATGTGAAACAACAGGAGAGACAGATTTATTAAATAATGTCTTGAATTTTGAAAATATTAAAGTTAGCTTCCTTTTTAAATTGTAAGTTAGATAACAGTTTAAATCATACAAATATGTCAATTTTTAACTGAAGCGAGAAAACAAAACATTTGAAAACCAGTATATATTGACATTACAATGATACTTTTGTACATTATATTTTGACATTTTTTCTGTAAGATTGTTAAATATTGTTTTTCAATCACTTATATGTTTGCCATGTGGATTTATGATTTGCGTACTCTTATAAATGCATTTGTTTTGAAATCTGAATATGACTTATTCTTAATGTTGTTTTTGACCATTATAGAATGACCTATTACAGGTCATATTATGTATAGAATTAATAATTTTCAAGAGATAAAGATAGAATAGCATAAATTTCTTTTTCTTTTAATTATAAGTTTTGGATTCGAAGAATTTTTAAATATTTGAAATTGAGTGTTTTGCTTCTTTTTGTGGACCCGACACGAAATTAAATTAATCAGACTCATGAATTTTGGATATCAAATGGATTATATTTATTAAAAGAAAAAAAATATATATACATGATAAAGACTGTGTATTGTTGATCTAATGCATGGAACCACTATGATGTCTATGAGTTTTTGCTTCACAATTGTTTATAATTTATTCAATGTGAAGAATGAATTTTGCCATATATTTTTATAATAATGTTTTATTATTGCAAAGTTCATAATGTATATATATGTCTAACTTAATAAAAAAAAGATTTAATAATTATTACGAAGCCAAATCCTTGTGGTTGAAGAAGATATAAATAAATAATGCTTATAATTGATATAGGATCCATGTGTCCTTATATGAAATTATAAAACTATAATTAAAATTCATTTTTTGCCGTTAAAAATATGTGAACTTTAAGGAAATTAAAAAGCAGAGAAATAAGGTTTATTAAATTCATTTGATAGATTATTGATGTATATTTAGATAAAATAGAAGATAATCATGCATCATGACATAAGATACTGATAACCGAGCTATAGTTAGCGCCTGACCCGGTAATCGCCCGCCCATTGAAAGCTAGGTTCCCGCATGAAAGCTCGGCTTGAAGGAAGCTCGGTAACAAAGGGGTAGCTCGGTAATGTCATTAACATAGCCGTTGCTCTTTAAATGTTCATCATAAAGGCGTCCGTTACTCAATAAAGGCATGCCATTAAGAGGACCGTTACATAGTGAAAGCTCGTTAAAAGGACAACGGTTATGAAGGAGAAAGGGGGGGCTATAAAAAGGTACGTTCCCTCCTTAGAAAGGGGATCTTTTATCCTATCATATTCTTGCTAAAAAGGACAACTTGATCGCTAACTTGATCGTCGGAGTATCCTAAAACGAAAACCCGTCGGTGTTCTTTGTTTTCAGGTGATATCTTCAGATCTCCGGCACCGGAATTTTGGAGTTGTTATCATTTGGTGCGGTGAGCGTGGACTCGAACCTAGCAGATTCTCAATGGATCTCTTCCCTGATTTGAGCACTGTTGCAGTCCATACCACTCAAATGCAAGCCTTGCCTTTCCAAACTCAACCCCCATTAATCCAAAATCAACAAGCTCCCGTCCAGCTATTTGGCCAGCCAATTCAATCTATACAATCCATCCCCCAGCCCGTTATTCCTAACTTAACTCCACAGACAGCACAAGCTTTTCTAGCAACGCTAACTGCCATAGCAGCGCAGGCGCCACCCATTCAGCCTACCACAGAACCCTTTCCCCCGGTTCCTCAGGCTTCCGCACCAGCCACACCTGCCGTTGTACCCCCTCTGGTCCCCGGATCCACAATAACACTCACGGCCGAGCAGTTTGAGAAGCTCTTTGAGGATCGGATGCAGAAGTACCAGAACAGAAGTACTCTTCAGTATCAGAGCAATTTTCGCTCACCGTTAGCTAAAGAAATTCTGTCGGCCCCGTTTCCAAACATACGGCTACCGAACCTACCAAGATACAATGGAAGCGCTGATCTCAGGGCCCACCTTGATCAATTTCACCATACAATGCTCGTTCACACCACGAATGATGCAGCCATGTGCAAAATTTTCCCCCAAACGTTGACAGAGTCGGCCCAAATTTGGTTCAGGAACTTGCCCGAGCATTCTATCGCGAGCTTCGGCCAGTTCAGCGATATGTTCATTGCTAAATTTGTGGCTGCTATCAGACCCATGAAGGTTTCTGCAGATCTCAATTTGGTTCGGCCGGATAAGGGAGAAACCTTGCGGGCCTACGTTGAGAGGTTTAATTCGGTAGCGATGGACATTCAGGACTTGAATGTAGAGGTGGCCAATAACGCTCTCATACGGAATACCCGGTGCCAAGACTTCAGCGATTCCCTCAGCAAAAAACCTCCAGGTGACTTTATTGAATTAATGTCTCGGGCTCATAAATATATCCAGATGGATGAAGCCAGACGGCTCCGAAATGGCTCACTTTATGAAGATACAAACCGAGGATTGCACAGATCGGCGAATGATCGGAATACCGGTAGGAATGATGCGCGGGGTCAAGGTTCGGGGAGTTCACACCGGACTTATGTAGTTTCGTCAAGGACCCAAGAACGGAGAGAGCCTCAGTGGACAACGTTAAATACCTCAAGGGCCCAGGTTCTAAAGTGGTTGAAAGAGCATGACAAGGTGAACTGGCCTCGACCCATAAGGGAGGGTTCCGGCAGGAATCAATATCTCTATTGTGCATTTCATAGAGACAAGGGCCATGAAACAAATGATTGTAATCAGCTAAAGAGGGAAATAGAGTTCCTGCTTAGAAAAGGAAAGCTCACCCAGTTCGTAAAAGAAGAACGACCTAGAGATAGATCCCGATCTCCTCGTCGTCAAGATAACCAAGCAGGCACAGGTAGAAAAACCCCGGCTGGGGTCATCCATGTTATTGCCGGAGGGAAGTATTATGACGTCTTTGAGGATTCTCGTAAGAGGAAGGCGAAGGAAGTGTTCTCTCTGGATTCCAGGCCGCTGCCAGCAGGTTATGAGGTGAAATTTTCCAGCTCGGATGATGGTCACGTCAAACTGCCGCACACGGATTCCTTGGTAGTGGAGGCCGTAATCCAAGATTATCTGGTCCAGCGTATTCTTGTGGATACGGGTACTGCTGTTAATCTCATTACTCTGCAGGCATTCAAAGCCCTGAAGATGTCACCTAACGTCTTGGAACCAGTGACCGTACCTTTGATCGGGATATCAGGTCAACCAGTAAAGGTGGAGGGCTTGGTTAAAATGTCATTGGAGCTCGAAGATGATAAGATAACCCAAACATGCAGCAGCTATTTCATGGTTGTGGATATCCCATTGGCATACAATGTCATCTTCGGAAGACCATTATTGGCAGGGGTAGATGCATACGTTTCTATGCGAAATTTGTTACTCAAAATCCCTACATCCAGGGGCGTGGCAGTGTTAAGAGGGAGTCAAAAAGTAGCTCGAGAAGCATATGTTACGATGTTAAAGGAAGCCAATCAGGCCCTTCCATTAGATTCTCTGGATGTTTCAGTTGGAGAAGAAAGGCGAGCGAAGCCGGTTGATTTGTTAGTAGATGTGGAAGTAGTCCCGGGACGAAAAATGAAGATTGGAGCCAGTAAGACAGAAGAAGAGGTACAGGCACTCGTTGCAGTTCTACAAGAGTACATCGACGTATTCGCTTGGGAGCCTTCAGACATCAAGGGGATTTCTACTGATGTTATGTGCCACTCATTGAATATCAACCCGGATAGCAAGCCCGTCAAACAAAAGAAACGGAATCATGCCCCAGAAAGGCAGATAGCAATGAACCAAGAGACACAGGTACTACTCGGGAATAAATTCATTCAAGAGGTTTTATATCTGGACTAGCTATCCAATGTTGTCTTGGTGAAAAAAGCCAATGGTAAATGGCGCATGTGTGTAGATTTCACAGACCTCAACAAAGCCTGTCCTAAGGACAGCTACCCTTTGCCCAATATCGACCTTCTGGTTGATTCAATGGCAGGATTTGAAGAATATGCTTTCTTGGATGCTTCGTCTGGGTATCACCAGATACCGATGAACCCAGAGGATGAGGAAAAAATGGCATTCATCACGCATCAGGCCACATACTGTTACCGAGTAATGCCATTCGGATTGAAAAATGCAGGCGCTACATATCAAAGATTAATGAACAAGTTGTTCGCTAATCAGTTGGGTAGGAACATGGAGGTTTATGTGGATGACATAATTGTCAAGAGGAAGTCCTCTCAAGATCTTCCAACCGAGCTTGTAGAAACCTTCAAAACTCTACGGAAGTTCGGCCTGAAGCTTAATCCAGAGAAGTGTGCCTTTGGAGTACAATCTGGCAAGTTTTTGGGTTTCATGATTTCGAAAAGGTGCATAGAAGCTAATCCGGCCAAGATTCAAGCCATTTTACAGATGGAACCTCCAAAATCCATTAGAGATGTACAGAGGCTCAATGGCAAGGTGACAGTATTGGGCAGGTTTATCTCTTGTTCGGCTAAGCGTTGTCTTCCCTTCTACCGGGCGCTTAAGAATTTGAAGAAATTCGAGTGGGGCTCGGATTGCCAGCAAGCTTTTGAGGAGCTAAAACAGTTTCTCAACACACCACCATTGCTGAGTAGGCCGCAATCAGGTGAAGTTCTTTACTTATATCTAGCAGTCAGCCCGGGGGCAGTCGGCTCGGTTCTCATTAGAGAAGAGGGCACTCAGCAGTTCCCCATTTATTATGTCAGCAAAGTATTGTGAGGGGCTGAACTCAACTATCCGATCTTGGAGCAATTGGCATTTTCATTGATTGTCACGGCGATAAAGTTACGGCCTTATTTTCAGGCGCACACGGTAGTAGTTCAGACCAACTCTAATCTTAGGAAGATACTCCAAAGACCAGAGGTCCGGTCGGCTCACGGAATGGGCAGCTCGGTTGGGAGAGTTGGATGTTCGGTATGAATCTCGCCAAGCCATGAAGGCACAAGTATTGGCAGATTTTGTGGCTGAGCTTCATGCCCCACCTCCAGAGCCAATGGTCAGATGTTGGCAGTTGTTCGTTGATGGGGCATCCTCGTCAGAAGGGGCAGGCGTCGGGGTAGTGCTGAAAGGCCCCGAGAAGATACACATTAGAGGAATGGCTCACATAGCGTTCCCAGCTTCCAACAATGTAGCGGAATACGAGGCTCTGTGTTACGGATTACAGCTCGCTTTGGAGATCAAGCCCGATTTCTTGGTCGTCTTTTCTGACTCACAGCTGGTGGTAAGCCAGTCGCTGGGCAAATTCGAAGCTAGAGAGAGCACAATGGTTCGGTACAAGGAGTTAGTCGCCCTTCTGTTATCCCAGCTGGAGAAGAAGGGATGTGCATGGTCAGTGGAGCAGATACCACGACTTGAGAATCAGGGGGCAGATTCTTTAGCTAAACAGGCTTCCAGTTTGGATAGGGTGACCTCGGCAGAAGTCATATGGACGGTAATAACTTCCCCAGCATATGAAACATACAAGGTACAGTTGAATGAGCCAATGGAGGGATGGCGGTTGCCAATATATCAGTATTTGGCCTCGGGATTGCTACTAGAAGATACAGTTGAAGCCCGAAAGATAGTCAGGAGGTCCAATATGTATGCCATCTTAGAAGATAAACTGTATAAGCGATCGTTTTCGCATCCGTGGAATTTATGCTTAAGCTCTGAGGAAGGCAATTATGTACTTCGAGAAATCCATGAAGGTATTTGTGGGGCTCATGAGGGTGCGCAAACAATTGCTAGAAAAGCTTTATTGCAAGGCTACTATTGGCCAATGATGGAGAGAGATGCCAAAGATCTTGTTCAAAAGTGTGACAGGTGCCAGCGGTTTGGTAATTTACTGCATCGACGAGCAGCTCCACAGGTACCAATTCACAGTCCCTGGCCATTTGCACAGTGGGGAATCGATATCCTCGGCCCTTTTCCACTGGCCACTGGCAGCGAAAGTTTTTGGTAGTAGCAGTTGATCATTTCATGAAGTGGGTGGAGGTCGAGCCCCTAGCTACAATCACTCCGGACAATATCATTAAATTTGTCCAGAAGGCTATAATAACAAGGTTCGGTATCCCACACACTTTCATTTCAGATAATGGCAAGAAGTTTGATTGTGTTTCCTTCAAAAATTACTGCGCGGATCTCAACATTCAGCTATGCTTTACCTCGGTATATCACCCCCAGTCAAACGGGATGACCGAAGTCACAAATCGGACTCTCCTCACGGGTATAAAAATGAGGTTAAGTGAGGCAAAAGGTCTTTGGGTGGACGAACTCCATCATGTACTCTGGGCATACCGAACCTCACCGAGAGCAGCCACGGGTCACACTCCGTTCTCTTTAACATATGGGACCGAGGCTGTCATTCCATGAGAGATTGGACTTCCTAGCATTCGAACTTCTTCATATGAAGCGACTGAAAATGAAGCCTCTCTTCTGTATCACCTAGATCGGTCAGAGGAAATCAGAGAATCCGCCCAGATGCGATCAACAATGTATAAACAGAGGATGTCTTCATATCATGATCGCTACTTAAAACCTCGTTCTTTTCAGGTCGGACAGTTAGTTCTTAAAAAGGCGGTTGCAGCTCAAGCGGTTGCTGGAGTCGGAAAGTTAAGTCCAAATTGGGAGGGTCCCTACGTGGTGCACGAAGTTCATGGGACCGCCTACAGGCTAAAAGACCTCTCGGGCAAATTGCTTACCCACTCCTGGAATGTCTCCAATTTTAAAAGATATTTTCAATAAATCAACTCGGTTCGCTGTTATAGCCGTGAGTATCTGTTTTATTATTTAAAAGCTCATTTCGGCATGGTTGCCACGAGCATATGTATTTTTAAGAAAAAGCTGGGTACAACTACATCAATAAAGAGTTTGTTTGCCGGGCAGAGCCTCAGACATTTCAATCACTAAACTCATACATGCTATTGGGATAATAAAACACACAAACATGCAAATATATAATCCGAAGAAATTTATCTTATATATGGATGCAAAATTACAAAGGGTTATCAATCATCGGGATCAATATCGTCCAACCAGGACCAATCCATGTTCGGATACCGATCCACAACTGATTGAA